>CM061226.1:21014503-21536205 GCA_030844895.1 Ambrosia x helenae
CGTTTGTATGGTTCTACGTGCATATGCCTATAACATGATGATTCGAGTAGACTTTTCTATACTATGTACTTAGACTCAAACTAGTATGCTCACCAATGCTTTATGTGTTGACGGATATTTTATACATGTTGCAGGAAATATTTATTGCAGGACATTCAAGAAAACTACTTAGGATTGGACATAGAAACTCACTCTAGTTCAAGTTATCATATTCTTGTTGTTGTATTTTTCGTTATATGAACTACTTGTATTTCTATTTTTAGACAATAAATGAAATTCTATCTTTAAACTATATTGTCACAAAATCTAGTGTCATGAAGTCTTTGAACAATCTACCACTAAGTCTCACCTCGATGATTCCGCCATCGGTTGGGGTGTGACAGATTGGTATCAGAGCCATGACTATAGGGATCTAGGAAAAATTGCCATGTTTGACCTAGACTATAGTTAAGAACCTTTTTTTTACCATTACTTTTATCATGCTTAATATACTTGTTCTCCCTATCTTGCTTCTACTCAATTCTTTTGGTCCTTAAAATTTACCTTCCTATTTGTGGATTACTCTACACTCGAAGATGTTCGTATAACACAAACGAAAGGAAATCACCGAAATAGGCGTGAAACCCTCACTTTGGTGATAACTTTCAATCCGCGAAAATTCTTTGTATTTTTGAAACTACACCAAGATAGGAGTGATATCCTCACCTTGGTGGAAATTTCACAATCCTCATTCTAGTGGACACTTACCAATTGAAGGTTAGAATTAATTTTCTTACCACATTGGACTAAGTGTACAAACCACACTCAAAGAAACGACCTCGCTAAGATAGGAGTGAAATCCGCAACTTAACGACTAGTTTCAATCCTTGATTTTTTTTTTTTTTTCAATCTCGCCAAAGTCTCAAATTTATTAATGACAAGAAACATGTAGTAACTGGAAGGGTGAATACCATTAACCGAAAGTTTCGGCGAGAGTATTTCCACCTATTAGGCCAAAGCATGTTTTCAAACTCAAAGGTAAATTTGAACCACTTTGGTTAGTCTTAGTTCCGTTCCGGAACACTCCAATTGCTTGCATAAAACAAGCCTCTCATTTTATGTTAATACTACTTTCAATTATGTTTTCATGCTATGTTTTCATTATATATTCGATTTATTTCACTCGCATACAATCTCAAGACTCGCATTTACAATCTACTCTCGCGATCTCCAAACAATACTAATAATCGCAAAACTAACACGAATCGAAACTTCCTTATGATTAACTATGTGCTCTATACTTGCTTACACATACGTGTTATGCTATTTTAACAATGTGAAACTTGCGTCCTATACGTGTAACTAGAACTTGCATATTAAATCTATGAGAACAACTTGAACTTATGTATTTTGTTTATCTAAATTTGCAATAATCCCACTGATCTAATCTTACCCACAAGCTTTTCATTGTTAACCAAAATTCTAGTAACTTATTTTCTAAATTCAAAAGTCACCTTGCTTAAAACCGCTTATGTAAATTTTCCTATGTAAGATTCTCGAACATGTCTTCCCGTCTCAACAGCATCGATCTCAACCAACTGGCAAGTCTTATTGCCCAAAAATTGATCAAGATTCTCCCTAACCTAGAGACACCAACAAACCCAACTCCAAACTCCAGCGATACCATCCAAGAAAATACAAACTATGTAGATACTAAACCATTTACCCATACCCCTACCAAACAAACGAAAAAAAAAAAAAGATAACCGAAAACGCAAAAACCTCATATGAAACCACACTTCGACAACCCCTGAGACTCCGATCCCCAACAAAAATCACTACCGTGGAACCCATCCATTATGCAAGAGTTGTAAATTCCACCATCCCACTCACACACCATGCTGCATATGCGCCAACTGTGGTACATATGGTCATTTAGCCAAAACATGTCGCCGTACCACTAAACCAGGACCCGAAAAACCTACTAGTACTACCTCATTCACTAAAGCCAATGGATGGATATGCTCCGAATGCAACGATCCGACCCATGGACGCAACCGGTGTCCAAGACTTGCCATGGTGATCTACGATGCTGGAATACCCACTCACCACACTAAAGAAGATTGACTTTTCTTTAAAAAAAAAAAATTAGAATTTCCTTATGTAACGTTTTCAAAAAAAAATTGTTCGGATGTGAAACTTTCTTTTTATGAAATACCATCGTTATCCTTGTTTACAATCATAATTTATCGGCAAAATTTAAACAACGCAAAACCTTTTTTTTTCTTTCCTCGCACACAATCTTTTCCAAAATTTTTGAACAAAATTCTTCCTACCATTCCTAAGAGGATGCCTATTATTCTATAAAATAGCCTTCAAACCACTAACGAATGTGTGTCAAGACGCAAAACGAGATTTTAAATGGTAAAAGTGTTTACAATAAATCTTGCTTTCAGGACGCTCAATGTCGCCCATAACAAAAGAATTTTTTTAGCAAACAGGACTTGTGAGCAAAAGACACGCTAAATCAGACAACCTACTTCTTTATAATCTCAAACCTTTTCTCTTGAAATCATATCATGAGTCAAAATATTCATCAACGCCAAATTAAAATTGTCAATAAACTATTTTCCTTGCTTAATAAAATGGGTTTTTCATAAATCAAACGTCCATCTTCGATAAGACTTTTACACTAAATTTTCTCCACTTCAATTAAATCCGTTTTTTTCTTTAACACCCAACGGACTAAAATTATTCCTCCATCAAACTTGACCCTTAGTCTTAAAAAGCTAAAATTGTTCTCTGTCAAAACTCAATTTGTAATAAACCCGAATTCTATGTTGCCCACAGTCAAAAAATTTTACATATTTTCATTAAGAATCCAATTGCCCATACTTTTGCTTGATTTTATGCAACTAAACGTAAACGCATATGCACAAGTCTACACAATTATGTCATGAAACCATATATCTACACCAAAAACACGTACGGTTAACAACATCAAAAACTTTCTTAATGCCCTTTTCACATTATGTGTTTGCATGTCACGTTATTTGCTATGTGTATAACATCAAAACTGTTTAATGTCTTTTTCTTTGTGTATAAGTATTTTGTGTCCACTAGCTACCCACACGTAACTAAGACGAATTATGTGGACCATGCGACAATTGGACTAATTACGGGTGCACACGTAATTACAAAAATTGGGCGTATGAAAAACATAACAAGTCCCAGTGTGTGTAACCTATCATGACTTGAATAACAATACGGATGAGGTATGATAACGACATGGTGGATACGCCGCCGGTACATCCTATACATAAATGTCCTGTCATACTACCAAAAGTAGAGTTATTCGTGCCATGAGAAGTTTTGGGTGTCGGCTTTAAATTTTGACCAACACTTACGTTATTTATCTTTTGCGATACCATTTATGATATAGTTTACTAGTCTAATTACGCTTGCATCATTCGTCTTTTATGCATATCATAACCTTGTTTTGAACCATACTTTCCACTATGCAACATCATCCTTACTATGAATAAACTATACTTGCGATCTCCATCGAACTTCGTTCCTTCCTCGTGCTATCCTTGTTTAATCAGCAATCCTCTCATTTTCAAGAATCTCGTTCTAAGTCTCGTAAACTTTGGCCTTAACCTCTAAAAGCATTTATACATCTAAAACAAGACCTGTCTCTCACTTTTATATATTTTTCATGGCTAATGATATACTGGATTTCAAAACTAAATAACTACTATATATTTCACCAAAAAAAAAAAACTGTTTTCAAATAGTCCAACTTCTCGTTTATTTAATCACTTCTAAACGTTTTCTTTTTCTAATAAAATTTTCGTCCTTGTGCAAACCAAATATCTTTTACTAAAAAAAACTACTCATTCCCACATCTAGTCACTTATTACGCGCACATATTTACTATCTCACCCAATTACCCAAAGACACCTCTTTTACAAGCCAACAAATTCTACTATTTCATATATGATATACCGTATAGCTATTTATTTTCTCAAAATTTATATATGTTATACAATATACTTAACTACCTTCAATTTCCACTATTTCATATCATATAATTAGTTATCTTTCCAAAATTTGCTGCATTAACTTCATATACGTACTCGCTTCCTTCACTATTTACAAAAATGCTTTAGTCGGTCAAACTCTCAAATTTCTACGTACGACCTTGGTTTAAAATTTTAAAAGTACTTCTCTTACGAGCATAATTATCGCACAGTGACTAGATACCGTATTCGATTTAAGCATAATAAACTAACTAGTTTTGATTTATTTAAACCCGTATCAAACCACTTACCATTTTTCAAAAGGTTGACTCTTAATTAAATTTCGAGACGAAATTTCCTAAAGTAGGGGAGACTGTAACATCGCGTGATTTTTAATATTCTTGTATTTTAAAATTCTATATTTAACAAATTTCAAGTTCGCCTTTATTCGCTTCTTGTATGTTACTCCTACCAATTCGTGACGAGGCGTCATTATAATTTATCCTAATCAATTTAGACTTTATAACAAGAAACTTATTTAGTTAAGATCTTAATATATATTTATTATTAATAAAACATATATATATAATAATAATAATAACACAAAAAAAAATAACATGAAAAGTCATGTAACAAATTAAATTGCCGTCCATTTTATGTTAGTCATTTATTTTTATTTTTTTTCTTTTTCTTTAAGATATAATTACCACTTAATTAACTTCTAACCACCCTAATTAATTCATTAAATACCCAACCCCTTTACCCCAACTATAAATACATCACTCCTACCCATTCTAACACTTGCTCATTTCTAAATCCTCTCTAATCTCTCAAGAATTCTCTCAAGAATAAGTGAGTTTCTCACTTCACCTTCAACCTCTCTTCTACTTTCTTCACTCTCCTCTTCTTCAAACCCTTTGAGGAAACCTCTAGGACCTCTCTCCTATTTGCCATGGCAAATAAACATGAGTAGGGCATCAATTTGAGGCCTCAAATGTGGTCATCTTCTATTATCTTTTATGCACTAAGTTGTTAATAATACCAACCAAGTTCACCAACAACTCAATGATGGAGGGACTTGTGTTATGGTTCATGGTTGACAAAAGGAAGGCCAAGGCTCATCCAAACTAAGTCACCATACCCTACTTTCTAAGTTATATTATATAAATACTAAATTATATAAACTCTACTAATTAAATAACTCGGAAAGGTTTGTGGATACATCCCTACCTTACCAATGCTTGACTCTCATAACCATCCGAATCACCTCTATGGTGGTTTGTGTTTTGGTTCGCCTAAAAGGCTTGCTTGACTCTTATGACCATCCGAATCACCTTCATGGTGGTTTGTGTTTTGGTTTGCCTAAAAGGCTTGCATGACTCTCGTGAATCTATAATCTAAACTCGAACCTAAGACTCTTTATTTTATTTTTTTTTCTCATTCTAGTTAACCAAGGCTAAGGAACTAATCCCCCAAGACTCATTCTTTTGGTACCTTGCTAAAACGCACCCAAAGGTGAGTTCATACTTGTCCCCCTTTTATTCTTTATTCTTTGGGGCTCAACATGTATCACTATCAAAACTTAAACGATTTCATACTCTTAAACTATTATGCTCAATCTAAATGCTATTATGCTATGCCATGCTAGAATTCAAAGTCTTACATACAAATGTACGATTAGTTAACAACCCACCTTACATGTATAGCGCTATAGGTTGACACGCCGCCCCCTTTATGGGTCATGATAAGATGAAGTCTTTTGTGTTATCGAGTGTTGTTGCCGTTTGTATGGTTCTACGTGCATATGCCTATAACATGATGATTCGAGTAGACTTTTCTATACTATGTACTTAGACTCAAACTAGTATGCTCACCAATGCTTTATGTGTTGACGGATATTTTATACATGTTGCAGGAAATATTTATTGCAGGACATTCAAGAAAACTACTTAGGATTGGACATAGAAACTCACTCTAGTTCAAGTTATCATATTCTTGTTGTTGTATTTTTCGTTATATGAACTACTTGTATTTCTATTTTTAGACAATAAATGAAATTCTATCTTTAAACTATATTGTCACAAAATCTAGTGTCATGAAGTCTTTGAACAATCTACCACTAAGTCTCACCTCGATGATTCCGCCATCGGTTGGGGTGTGACAGATTGGTATCAGAGCCATGACTATAGGGATCTAGGAAAAATTGCCATGTTTGACCTAGACTATAGTTAAGAACCTTTTTTTTACCATTACTTTTATCATGCTTAATATACTTGTTCTCCCTATCTTGCTTCTACTCAATTCTTTTGGTCCTTAAAATTTACCTTCCTATTTGTGGATTACTCTACACTCGAAGATGTTCGTATAACACAAACGAAAGGAAATCACCGAAATAGGCGTGAAACCCTCACTTTGGTGATAACTTTCAATCCGCGAAAATTCTTTGTATTTTTGAAACTACACCAAGATAGGAGTGATATCCTCACCTTGGTGGAAATTTCACAATCCTCATTCTAGTGGACACTTACCAATTGAAGGTTAGAATTAATTTTCTTACCACATTGGACTAAGTGTACAAACCACACTCAAAGAAACGACCTCGCTAAGATAGGAGTGAAATCCGCAACTTAACGACTAGTTTCAATCCTTGATTTTTTTTTTTTTTTCAATCTCGCCAAAGTCTCAAATTTATTAATGACAAGAAACATGTAGTAACTGGAAGGGTGAATACCATTAACCGAAAGTTTCGGCGAGAGTATTTCCACCTATTAGGCCAAAGCATGTTTTCAAACTCAAAGGTAAATTTGAACCACTTTGGTTAGTCTTAGTTCCGTTCCGGAACACTCCAATTGCTTGCATAAAACAAGCCTCTCATTTTATGTTAATACTACTTTCAATTATGTTTTCATGCTATGTTTTCATTATATATTCGATTTATTTCACTCGCATACAATCTCAAGACTCGCATTTACAATCTACTCTCGCGATCTCCAAACAATACTAATAATCGCAAAACTAACACGAATCGAAACTTCCTTATGATTAACTATGTGCTCTATACTTGCTTACACATACGTGTTATGCTATTTTAACAATGTGAAACTTGCGTCCTATACGTGTAACTAGAACTTGCATATTAAATCTATGAGAACAACTTGAACTTATGTATTTTGTTTATCTAAATTTGCAATAATCCCACTGATCTAATCTTACCCACAAGCTTTTCATTGTTAACCAAAATTCTAGTAACTTATTTTCTAAATTCAAAAGTCACCTTGCTTAAAACCGCTTATGTAAATTTTCCTATGTAAGATTCTCGAACATGTCTTCCCGTCTCAACAGCATCGATCTCAACCAACTGGCAAGTCTTATTGCCCAAAAATTGATCAAGATTCTCCCTAACCTAGAGACACCAACAAACCCAACTCCAAACTCCAGCGATACCATCCAAGAAAATACAAACTATGTAGATACTAAACCATTTACCCATACCCCTACCAAACAAACGAAAAAAAAAAAAGATAACCGAAAACGCAAAAACCTCATATGAAACCACACTTCGACAACCCCTGAGACTCCGATCCCCAACAAAAATCACTACCGTGGAACCCATCCATTATGCAAGAGTTGTAAATTCCACCATCCCACTCACACACCATGCTGCATATGCGCCAACTGTGGTACATATGGTCATTTAGCCAAAACATGTCGCCGTACCACTAAACCAGGACCCGAAAAACCTACTAGTACTACCTCATTCACTAAAGCCAATGGATGGATATGCTCCGAATGCAACGATCCGACCCATGGACGCAACCGGTGTCCAAGACTTGCCATGGTGATCTACGATGCTGGAATACCCACTCACCACACTAAAGAAGATTGACTTTTCTTTAAAAAAAAAAAATTAGAATTTCCTTATGTAACGTTTTCAAAAAAAAATTGTTCGGATGTGAAACTTTCTTTTTATGAAATACCATCGTTATCCTTGTTTACAATCATAATTTATCGGCAAAATTTAAACAACGCAAAACCTTTTTTTTTCTTTCCTCGCACACAATCTTTTCCAAAATTTTTGAACAAAATTCTTCCTACCATTCCTAAGAGGATGCCTATTATTCTATAAAATAGCCTTCAAACCACTAACGAATGTGTGTCAAGACGCAAAACGAGATTTTAAATGGTAAAAGTGTTTACAATAAATCTTGCTTTCAGGACGCTCAATGTCGCCCATAACAAAAGAATTTTTTTAGCAAACAGGACTTGTGAGCAAAAGACACGCTAAATCAGACAACCTACTTCTTTATAATCTCAAACCTTTTCTCTTGAAATCATATCATGAGTCAAAATATTCATCAACGCCAAATTAAAATTGTCAATAAACTATTTTCCTTGCTTAATAAAATGGGTTTTTCATAAATCAAACGTCCATCTTCGATAAGACTTTTACACTAAATTTTCTCCACTTCAATTAAATCCGTTTTTTTCTTTAACACCCAACGGACTAAAATTCTTCCTCCATCAAACTTGACCCTTAGTCTTAAAAAGCTAAAATTGCTCTCTGTCAAAACTCAATTTGTAATAAACCCGAATTCTATGTTGCCCACAGTCAAAAATTTTTACATATTTTCATTAAGAATCCAATTGCCCATACTTTTGCTTGATTTTATGCAACTAAACGTAAACGCATATGCACAAGTCTACACAATTATGTCATGAAACCATATATCTACACCAAAAACACGTACGGTTAACAACATCAAAAACTTTCTTAATGCCCTTTTCACATTATGTGTTTGCATGTCACGTTATTTGCTATGTGTATAACATCAAAACTGTTTAATGTCTTTTTCTTTGTGTATAAGTATTTTGTGTCCACTAGCTACCCACACGTAACTAAGACGAATTATGTGGACCATGCGACAATTGGACTAATTACGGGTGCACACGTAATTACAAAAATTGGGCGTATGAAAAACATAACAAGTCCCAGTGTGTGTAACCTATCATGACTTGAATAACAATACGGATGAGGTATGATAACGACATGGTGGATACGCCGCCGGTACATCCTATACATAAATGTCCTGTCATACTACCAAAAGTAGAGTTATTCGTGCCATGAGAAGTTTTGGGTGTCGGCTTTAAATTTTGACCAACACTTACGTTATTTATCTTTTGCGATACCATTTATGATATAGTTTACTAGTCTAATTACGCTTGCATCATTCGTCTTTTATGCATATCATAACCTTGTTTTGAACCATACTTTCCACTATGCAACATCATCCTTACTATGAATAAACTATACTTGCGATCTCCATCGAACTTCGTTCCTTCCTCGTGCTATCCTTGTTTAATCAGCAATCCTCTCATTTTCAAGAATCTCGTTCTAAGTCTCGTAAACTTTGGCCTTAACCTCTAAAAGCATTTATACATCTAAAACAAGACCTGTCTCTCACTTTTATATATTTTTCATGGCTAATGATATACTGGATTTCAAAACTAAATAACTACTATATATTTCACCAAAAAAAAAAAACTGTTTTCAAATAGTCCAACTTCTCGTTTATTTAATCACTTCTAAACGTTTTCTTTTTCTAATAAAATTTTCGTCCTTGTGCAAACCAAATATCTTTTACTAAAAAAAACTACTCATTCCCACATCTAGTCACTTATTACGCGCACATATTTACTATCTCACCCAATTACCCAAAGACACCTCTTTTACAAGCCAACAAATTCTACTATTTCATATATGATATACCGTATAGCTATTTATTTTCTCAAAATTTATATATGTTATACAATATACTTAACTACCTTCAATTTCCACTATTTCATATCATATAATTAGTTATCTTTCCAAAATTTGCTGCATTAACTTCATATACGTACTCGCTTCCTTCACTATTTACAAAAATGCTTTAGTCGGTCAAACTCTCAAATTTCTACGTACGACCTTGGTTTAAAATTTTAAAAGTACTTCTCTTACGAGCATAATTATCGCACAGTGACTAGATACCGTATTCGATTTAAGCATAATAAACTAACTAGTTTTGATTTATTTAAACCCGTATCAAACCACTTACCATTTTTCAAAAGGTTGACTCTTAATTAAATTTCGAGACGAAATTTCCTAAAGTAGGGGAGACTGTAACATCGCGTGATTTTTAATATTCTTGTATTTTAAAATTCTATATTTAACAAATTTCAAGTTCGCCTTTATTCGCTTCTTGTATGTTACTCCTACCAATTCGTGACGAGGCGTCATTATAATTTATCCTAATCAATTTAGACTTTATAACAAGAAACTTATTTAGTTAAGATCTTAATATATATTTATTATTAATAAAACATATATATATAATAATAATAATAACACAAAAAAAAATAACATGAAAAGTCATGTAACAAATTAAATTGCCGTCCATTTTATGTTAGTCATTTATTTTTTTTTTTTTTTTCTTTTCTTTAAGATATAATTACCACTTAATTAACTTCTAACCACCCTAATTAATTCATTAAATACCCAACCCCTTTACCCCAACTATAAATACATCACTCCTACCCATTCTAACACTTGCTCATTTCTAAATCCTCTCTAATCTCTCAAGAATTCTCTCAAGAATAAGTGAGTTTCTCACTTCACCTTCAACCTCTCTTCTACTTTCTTCACTCTCCTCTTCTTCAAACCCTTTGAGGAAACCTCTAGGACCTCTCTCCTATTTGCCATGGCAAATAAACATGAGTAGGGCATCAATTTGAGGCCTCAAATGTGGTCATCTTCTATTATCTTTTATGCACTAAGTTGTTAATAATACCAACCAAGTTCACCAACAACTCAATGATGGAGGGACTTGTGTTATGGTTCATGGTTGACAAAAGGAAGGCCAAGGCTCATCCAAACTAAGTCACCATACCCTACTTTCTAAGTTATATTATATAAATACTAAATTATATAAACTCTACTAATTAAATAACTCGGAAAGGTTTGTGGATACATCCCTACCTTACCAATGCTTGACTCTCATAACCATCCGAATCACCTCTATGGTGGTTTGTGTTTTGGTTCGCCTAAAAGGCTTGCTTGACTCTTATGACCATCCGAATCACCTTCATGGTGGTTTGTGTTTTGGTTTGCCTAAAAGGCTTGCATGACTCTCGTGAATCTATAATCTAAACTCGAACCTAAGACTCTTTATTTTTTTTTTTTTTTCTCATTCTAGTTAACCAAGGCTAAGGAACTAATCCCCCAAGACTCATTCTTTTGGTACCTTGCTAAAACGCACCCAAAGGTGAGTTCATACTTGTCCCCCTTTTATTCTTTATTCTTTGGGGCTCAACATGTATCACTATCAAAACTTAAACGATTTCATACTCTTAAACTATTATGCTCAATCTAAATGCTATTATGCTATGCCATGCTAGAATTCAAAGTCTTACATACAAATGTACGATTAGTTAACAACCCACCTTACATGTATAGCGCTATAGGTTGACACGCCGCCCCCTTTATGGGTCATGATAAGATGAAGTCTTTTGTGTTATCGAGTGTTGTTGCCGTTTGTATGGTTCTACGTGCATATGCCTATAACATGATGATTCGAGTAGACTTTTCTATACTATGTACTTAGACTCAAACTAGTATGCTCACCAATGCTTTATGTGTTGACGGATATTTTATACATGTTGCAGGAAATATTTATTGCAGGACATTCAAGAAAACTACTTAGGATTGGACATAGAAACTCACTCTAGTTCAAGTTATCATATTCTTGTTGTTGTATTTTTCGTTATATGAACTACTTGTATTTCTATTTTTAGACAATAAATGAAATTCTATCTTTAAACTATATTGTCACAAAATCTAGTGTCATGAAGTCTTTGAACAATCTACCACTAAGTCTCACCTCGATGATTCCGCCATCGGTTGGGGTGTGACACATGCCAAATCCACAATTCTTGTGATGCGGCAGCCTCTAAGATAATACTCGGGTGACCCTGATCGCCTCGATAAAACATGCCACTCCACGCATTAGGGCAATTTTTCCACGGCCAATGCATGCAATCGATGCTTCCAAGCATCCCTGGAAAACCATGCTTTTCGTGATGGAACTGATACAATTTCTGGATATCGTTCGAGTTTGGTTTTCTCAAATATTTTTTGCTCTAGATCTTGACAACGCGCTTGGAAAACTTATACAAGCAATCACGTGACGTTCTTTCGGACATCCGTAAATACTCATCCCACGAGTCGGATGTCGTCCCGTAAGCTAGTTGCCGCAATGCCGCCGTGCATTTTTGATAAGTTGTGAACCCTCGCTTGCCTCTAGCATCGTGCCGTAATGTAAAATACGGGTCACAACTCGCCAAATCATCGGCAATACGTACGAACAATCGACGGCTCATCCGGAACCGCCGCCTAAACATCTCGTCCGTATACACCGGTTGGTCGGCAAAGTAATCACTGATTAATCGCTCGTGTGCACCTACATATATATTTGAAGAAAAATAAAGTATCTAAATATATATATATTTGAAGAAAAATTATACTTTCTAAAAAATAAAGTATCTAAATATGTATTTGAAGATAAATTATAAACTTACCCTCCCGATCTCTGTTTATGGCCGCTTGCCTAGGTCGCGGTTCCGAGCTCATCTCGTCTTCCTCCGCCACGATTAGTTGTGCCGATTCCCAAACCGCGTTCACAAAAACCCGGTTTTCTTCGCTCGATGAAGATGAGGAATCAATCATTGGTAGGTATGACATTGTTGGGTATTCTTTAAAGAGAGTAGAAGAGAGTTTTATGTTGGTTTTGGTTGATTTATGTGGGTTTATTTGGATGGTTGGGTTTATATATTTGGTTTTAGTTTAAAAATTTTAAAAAAACAAAAAATAGCCGTTAGGCAATAAAATAGTCGTTGGATTTTTTTTTAAAAAAAAGAAAAAATTGTGATTGGCTCGTCTTGTTCGTTCTCCAAGGGACGTGGGATAGGTGAAAGGGACGGGGGCAGGGAGGCGGTGTGGGGTGGGGGACGGGGCAAAAAGCACCGGGACGGGGGGGGGGGGGGGGGGCGTCTCCATACCGGGTAGCCTAAGGAACAAAGGCTTAGTTCATGTGTGGTGAAGGGTTATAGGGCGTTTTATTGCCCCATGGCGTCGGGGAACACCGCCCCCGGGCGCTATAGGGCGCTTTCGAGCAATGGCGTTTTAATTTTAACGGGCGTTGTGACTATGGTTCTTGTGAGATTCTCCCCTTTTTGACCGTTCAACGGTCACAAACATTTAAAAAAAAATGGTGCCTTCTTCTTTCTTTTATATACGTACATACATACACATCCACATACAAACTTAACACATTCTCATCCAGATACAAACTAACACACACAATTTCAAATTTTTACACACACAAGATGAATCCATTCGGTAGATGTTGTTTCGGGTTCAGTCCTCAAACTACTAGCGTCGGGTCCCAACCCATAGCTCCGGGTTCAGGTTCAAACCCACAAACTTTTATGAACCTGTTAAACCAACCAATGAATTGGGACCCGAACATCTATAACATTAACATGGGAGGTGGGTTTGGCTCAACACAAGTGTTTGAGACATCTCAAATGTTCGGGTCCTCAAATGCTTGGTAAGACACATAGTCGGTTCCGGAGACACAGGAACCGGTCCAAAAAACCGTCCTACCATGGACTGACGACGAGTTGTTCGCGTTAGCCCGAGCGTGGGTTGACGTGTCGGAGGATCCTGTTGTTGGTAAAATATATATTTTTTGTTATGTTATATCTTTTTTACATATAGTTTTTTAAACGGACACTTATATATTTTTTTGGTTTGTTTTTTTAGCGAACTATCAAAACAAAGGAGATTTTTGGAGGAGAATCCGAGCATCATTTTTTGATCTGGTTGGTAAGGGAGAGGACTACTAGCCTGACGATTATATCGGGCAAGTGGACCGATATCAACGCTAAATGCACAAACTTTCAAGGTGTTTATCAACGCATCCGGCACGGGTGGAAAACTGGCCAAAGCGACGAGATGATTTTGGAGGCCGCTTTGGAAGAATACAAACAAGAATACGGGAATTTTCCGTACATGAGGGTTTGGCGACTGCTGAAAGACTGCTCCAAATGGCACACCGTCCGCCCAACGGTTGGAACTTCTTCATCTAGGGCCAGAAATACGAGACCTTCAAAGAAGTCGAAGACCTCTGACTCGGTTGATCCTGAGACCCCTACGTATGACGCGCGTTTCATCGACCTAAACGCCGAAGAAAATGCGTATTTTGCAGGGGAGGAGGGGGCGGATGAGCTACCCCGTCCGCCCGGTCGATGGGCTGCTCGAGCCGCCCGGGCGGAGTCTTCGTCGGGGGTGAATGAGTTAATCCCGACGTTTGCTGAGATGAACCAACGGCTCCAAGACATACGCGACATCGGGGCTCAGCGTATCCAACAAAACTGAGAGGTGGTTAAGCTTATGAGGGATCGACAATTTCAACGCGACTTTGACTTTTACACGAAGTCGCACGACCACCTAGAAGGCAAGGCCTTGGAAATGTGTTTGAAACAAAAGGTCAAAATCGAGCAAAAATATAACCTGTGAGTATTTTTTTTTTTTTTTTAGTATTTGTGTATTTTTTAGTATTTGTAATTTTTTTTAGTATTTCTAATTTTTATTTATTTAATGAAATATTATTATGTATTTAATATTATTATTTAAATAAAAAAACAATAATTAACCAATGATTACTCAATCATTTATAAAGCCCCATAACGCCTCTTCCACTACACTCTCTTTTTCCATAACGCCCCATAACCCCCTTTCTATTACTTTTTAATATTTTAATCCCCATAACCCTATAAACCCCTCCACTACACATCACCTTATGGATATAAAATTCGTTCTAAATTCATAAAAAAGAGTAAAAGGTCGTTTGATGCCAATGACATCTTGTTATAATAACACCATATGTTTATCTCACTTAAAAGATGTAGATTCAAGTATCACAAAATATTAAAAGTATCTTTTATGAGTGTGTGTTTTATCGATTAAAATAGAATTTAAGACGAAAATGAAAACAATTTTAACAGAAACCAACTACCCTTAAATCAAATCATTTTCATCATTATCGGTTAATCTCAACAATAGCAAAACTAAGATAGGATTAAAGAAGGTAAAATGTAGGTAGTCTTACCTCTTTCCGTGCAAATAGAGAGGCTAATCCAGCCAACACATTATACTTGATTAACCGGTCATTTTTAATGTTATTTTTACAAAATTAGTAAAACTAGTTTATTACCCCACGCTACGCGTCGAGACATATCCAACACCACCGTTCCACAACCAAAAAACCCAACCCCGACCAAAAAAACGCTTTCTTGCGCCTTGATAAGCCTATAACCACTAAACACCATTGTTAGCGACCAACTTAGGAGTCGTCGTCACCGATTTATTGCCAATCTACAACCGCCACCGCACCATTTCTACCACCACCGACAAAGCACAATAGCAGACAAAACCACTTTCATGCTTCTCACCCTAATCGTTCAGGCCTTGCGAGAAGCAAATCACGAGGCAACCGGTAAAACAAAAGAGAGAGATAGCGGGCACATACTTTCATAACATTTTTTTGGGCGGTTGAATACGGCGTTTTGGGTATATATATATTTTTAGGCGGTTTCACACGTTTCGAGCGGTTTGAAGCAGCTTTCTCGTCGATTTTGGTGTTCTTTGTTATTGGCTGATCGTCTTTGGTATTGTCCTCCTATTGGCCGCTCCTTTGCAATAGTAGAAATTGTGAGGGCAGCTGACCTTGGGAATTATATATATAATAATAACTTTAAAATTAGTGCAATTTTACTTTTACTTTATAAAACTCACACAAGTGGCACAGCATCATATGGGTAGGGGGTCACCCGACCCCTCAAATTTTTGCTCAAAAATTCCGATTATATAGTATTCATATAGAATTTTTTGGTATATACGTTTCAACCCTCCTTTTTTAAAAGAAAAAATAAGTTATATTATATAAACCAAAACTAACGATATATATATCGGACGATACAAGGTTCTCAAATATCGGTTGTTTTACCGTGTTTACTGTTTTTCTTTATTTTTTTTCTTTTGAGCCCATTTTGAGAGGTACAACCTAATTTTTTTTATTTTGCCAATTTTTTTTCTTTAGAAACAACCCAATTAAAATACCAATTAAAACTCTGAACCCAAATAAAACTTCAAAAGCATATCAACCTCTTACCCCTATGTGCCTCTCGAGCTCGCAAAAGCAATTAAAACACTAAACCCAAATACAACTCCAAAAGCAATTAAAACTCTAAACCCGCCCTTTCTATCATTTTTGGTGTTTTAGTGTCTTTGTTCAATTGTTTGTTAAACAATGTGTATAACTTTGATATTTATAGTATTTAATGTTTAATTAGACCCAAATTGAATCAACAACCCGAACATATCACCCGAAACATAGGTATAGAAAAAAAAAATTAGGTCCCTCCCGTGACGAGTGATTTCCGACCCCTGATCCAAATTCTCAAGCTTCGCCAATGACTCACACGTATATATCACATCACAAACGGGACTTAATTACTTAATCAAATATGACCTAATTTTCAATTTTAGAACTAATTCATATCGTGAATACTACTTGAAATTTGTAAACAGATTCACCAAAAACCACAACTGAAACTTAAATCTTGAATATTAAAATGATTTACAGTTGCACCATAGAAGGTTGATTTATGAACTAGAATTATAGCAGTGTTATACTACAATCTAGAAACAATCCTACCTGATCACTCACATAACGAACAAACTAACGAACACGAACACGAAAGCTAGAAATTTTATGCACATATCAAAGAACTAGCAATCACTACTTACTCATCATCTTCTTAAACTCTTCGAAATTCACACAACCATCACCATCAACATCAACCGACTCAATCATCTTACAACAATCATTAACCGAACACTTCTCTCCTAAACTCTTCAACACGGCATGCAACTCAATGGCCGAGATCTTCCCGTTCTTATCCTGATCATACAAATCGAACGCTTCACGTAACTCTTTGTCCACCACAACCCCACCGTCACTACCTCGTCGCTGAAACTCAACAAACTCATTAATATCAATGACACCGTTACCGTCAGTATCTATCTCCTTCATCACAGCTTTTAGTTCTTGTTCTGGGGTCTCGGACACGAGTGCTCCGAGGATGGATCCGAGTTCGGATATGTCGATGTGGCCGTCGCCGTTGGTGTCGAACTTGTTGAAGACTTTTTCGATGTCGGTTGTGTTGGTTATGGAAGGTTTATTGGCCATTGTAGAGAGGGTTTTGAGGGAATGTTTTGAAGGTGTAGATTAATTAGGGTTTTGGAAGGAATATATATGGAAGATGAAGAAGACGCGTTAATAGTGGAGTGACGGTTTAGTGATGGTAAGTTGCTAACGTCTATACGCGTCCTGTCGTTGTCTCTCATAACTACCTTCTAGGGTTAATTTTTTATCATTAAACTAGCTTATATACCGGGAGCGTCCGAGGTCGAAAAAATCTAATATAAGTTTTTATTACTAAGAATCATTTGTAAACAATTAACCATATAGAGCACAACCCTATATCATATCGATTCATCAATTACAAATCCATATTAAACCCGTCATTCTAATAATACTAATACTAATAGTAACAATTATTACTCTTGTAATTAAATAAAAAAAAATATTGCTATAAGGTGACACCATCTATTGCAGTGTTGTGATTTTTTCTCTTAGTTTCTCTTATTTGTTCATGTGCACGTTCCCAAAACACCAAAAAGAAAAAAAAAAAAAAAAAAACAAAGTCAAATAAGTTTTTAAGAATATATTATAACAGATGAACATCAAATGTGCACATACAAAGATAACGGAAAAGCACAAAACAAAGTCAAAGGTATTTGAGAATCTTGCAAACCCATGATCTACAATAATAGCCTCTAAATAAAACCCAACATACACGGATAGGAAAATGTAAATATTTATAAATTAGGCAATAAAAAAACAAATATGCATAAGATGACCAAAGCATATATCATGTATGTATTTTAACTTTCTAAATAATCAACTTAAAGATGTGTAAAAAAAAAAGCTACTTATCTTATCAAAAGTATGTAATCAAGCAACACTCAAAATAACAAAAAAACTAACCCATGTTTGTTGTTGAATTAAATCCCCACTCACAGCTATCAGCAAGTACCAATTAAGATATGTGATTGTTTCCACTTTTGTATTTCAGTAAGAACATCCGAACATGAAAACAAAAACCAAAAGTACTTGTGTCTTACTCAAATTGTTTGAACCATCTCTTACTTGATAACTTAACAAACAAATATATAAGTAAACATCCATTAATAACAAAATAAAAATGAAAACACACGTTACCTCATCCTTCATCGTATGACGCCTAATCCGAAATAAAATGTTAACCAAACTAATTTCATAGGAAGTAACGAAATCGACCCATACGACTTTGCCATACAAAGAACTTGCTGATCTGCTGTGAAGGAGAGGAGGGAAGAGAGGAGATAGCAAGGGGGCGACGTTGATCTGGTTCGGACGAAAATGGTTAACTGCTAATGAACTCTATAATAAATCTTATTATACATATAAATCCATTCCTGATTGCAAATATTGAATCATTGTACACTGAATATAAGATTGTTAATCAGTACATAAAGTAGCCATGAATCTTATATTATAAAGAAATCCAAATTTGATTACCATCAAATTTCAATTTCAAATAATAAATAAATAACTCAAGACAAATATTATGGAACATACATTCAAAGCTCTTAGAGTTGCGGGTGTGTCTATACAGAATACTGGATTCCCTACGCCAGCACTAAGACCGCCAAATATTACGACTCTTCCCTTTTCTAGATGTCAGATTGCTCGTTTCCTGTTGTATGGTTCAGAAACATCTGGCAAACAGAAGTCGGATTGCACACATGCATGAACTCCCAATTTCTCTGATGTTGATTGGAGTATTAAGTGTCGCGGGTCAGTTAAAAAGGTACAATTATTACTAAAGCAATAATCATATGAAATTAAAGAATACCTCAAAACCCATTTGGCAAGTTATTGATACTGCTCTAGCAATTAGCATTGCCACCTATGAAGCAACGAAAACCAACTTAGAATATTATGCATTACCCTTCATAACCGAATACCCTTTTAGTTATGAAAGTGGAAACCACGAACTGAACCTTATGAGTTTATGCGGTTTCGAATTTTATATTAGTATTTATTCCGAGTCTTTTCAAAATGGTTCAAATATTATTCAAAACAGATGGGTCAGTCAAAGGTTCTTATGAGCCGGAACCGTTTATTTAGTGTATCCCAATTCATTCTAAGCTTCTACAATCTATTAGGCATCGTATACATAAAACACATACAATTATATTTATATGCATATATATACACATGATTTTGCATAGCTATTGTACGTAGTCTCATTGTCATCTTTTTGTTAACACACATACATACAATTAACACAAATAGAATGTAATATACAAAACGTACATACATACATACATACATACATACATACATACATACATACATACATACATACATACATACATACATACATACATACATACAATGAGGTTAGAATTAGTCATACATTAGTTTGGCCTTCAAAACACTATAACCATCTACTATACAAACATCCTAATTTTGAATTCTCACAAAGCCAATAGATGCAATAATCAATAATAATGGAGTTGAGTTCCTATCCAATTTATTCAGAAGTTAAATTAGTTAGTAAATAGATATACATGTAAGGATACCCTAGCATTTAGGACTAAAAATGCTACATGTTGGTTGATTGAAAGATCAAAAATCTGATAAGACATATACTTCTAATTCTAAATTATTATACAAACACAGAGCCCCTAAAGACATTTCACACAGAAGTGACTTATGTACATTTTCTTAAAACTGTTTTGATACGAAGTCAAATACAAACGCAGATGGCCCGAAAGAATCACAAAATCACAAATCAATTTTCAGCAATAAAATTTGAAAGAGGCCCAAAACAGTCACAACAAAAACCATAAAACAAAAACAAAGCAGCGTTACAATGTCCAAAGGAAGCAATAAGTAAATTATAGAGAAGCTGAAGAATGTTTTATATTCAAAAGTCGATCAACGATCCCCTGCAATCAATTATAAACAACAAACTTGCAACCCAAATCATACACAAAATAAACTAAACAATCAAAAGAAAGGGTAAGAGATCCAACAAAAAATCAGTCAGTATAAAGAAGAAGACCATACCTTCAATCAAAATCAGAAAAGTGGAGGACGACACCGATCTCAGCAACAACGAAGTGCATACCTTCAACCATTAAAGTAAACAATATGTGAAATTTGGTACCACTGTACCAGGTAGAAATATATCACAAACTATAGTTAAACCCTATTTATAATTTGAGTAATTGAAAAAAAATGAATGCAACATATTCAAAGTAAACAAAGAGGAAACATACCTATGTATAAGATCTCCCACTCTGTAACAACCTTCGTTGCCATTGGAAGACCAGTGGTTGTTGTGCAACGGTGTAGGTGGAGGAGAGGGAGAAGAGGAGGAGGCGGTGGTGTCAGGAGGAGAAGGAGGCGGCGGTGATGGTGGCAGGAGGAGAGTGAGGGGAGGATAGTGGAAGGGATGGGTGTTTAGGGTTTGGGGGAGAACAAGAACTTTATATATATGATAGGTTTTTATTTTTTTAAATTCCCACAATTTGCCACATGACACACTCAATGAGGGATGATGGCCTCAATGAGTGCAATGTCATTTAAGAGGTTTTCCTTTATATTTAGTTATAGATTATAGATACTTAATGAAATTAAGTTCGTCTTTATTAAGGCTCGAACCCTTAACCATAAAGAGAAATACATCATAATAAACACCTAACTCCGATAGCTTTGTTAATTAATTGAAGTAACAATATAGGCCGCTAAATACATGGCGTAGCGGTCAAGAGGGTTTTTCCTCAACCTGTAAAGAATAAGCCAAGTTCAATACTTTAAAAGATAAGAAATGTAAAAGGTTAAAGTGTAGCCTTTGTTTTAAAAAAGATAAAAGAAGTATCAACATAGCCACCCCTAATAAATTGAATTAAATGATATTTAAATTTTAAATTTGTAAAGTATTGATAATATTTTATTTTCATAAACATTATTAACATATTAACCCTTTATTTTTTTCTAAACATTATTTACATTAATTTATTTTTTAACATAGTATGTTAACCTTGAAAGTAACATTTTACATTATATCTTTGTTACTTATTAACCCATAATTTTTCTTCTTTAAATGTTAAACTTTTACTCTCATTTTTATTCTCGGCCATTTATAATCATCGATATATCGGTTAAGTATGTGTCTTTTATTGAGTGACTCTATACTATCCACTTCTTTTGTGATTATTCTTAATTATTTAAATATCCAATGACTATGTTATAAACTCATGTATTACATATGTTGAATTAATTAATAAAATACTAAATAATTAGAAATAAAAATGTTAAAATATATAAAACGATACTTTGAGTTAAGATATGATAAAAAAAATACACATATATCTATCAATATATACTTTATAATAAAAGAAAATCTTAAATGTTTATTTTATTAAATTAATATAATTATTATATCGTTAATTAAATAAATTTAATATGAAATTACTTATTATTTATATAAATACACTTATATTTTTTTACTTAAAAAATTTACCAAGTTTGAAATTATGTTGGTTAAAATACTAAAAATAAACTTTATAATAAAATAAAAACCATTAGGGGACACATGTCAACTATTGAAGTTATCTACATTTTAGTTTCCCTATTTTCTCTCATATTTAATTATAAACGTCTATTTTATTAATTTAATATAATTATTACATCATTAACTAAATGAATTTAATATGGTATTAGTTATAATTTATGTAAAAAACTTATATTTTTTACTTAAAAATTTTACCAAGTTTAATATTATGTTGGTTAAAATATTAAAGAAAATAATAATGATGATAATTATTTTTATGAATGGTTTTAAAAACATTTCAAAGATTTAATGTGGTTGGATGGTAAATACTTATACTTTATAATAAAAGAAAATCATTAGGAGACACATGTCAATTATTGAATGTATCTATATTTTAGTTTCCCCATTTTTCTCTCCTACTTAATTATAAATGTTTATTTTATTTTATTAAATTAATATAATTATTATATCGTTAATTAAATGAATTTAATATGAAATTAGTTATTATTTATATAAATACACTTATATTTTTATACTTAAAAATTTTACCAAGTTTAAAATTATGTGGGTTAAAATACTAAAAATAATAAACTTTATAATAAAATAAAACCATTAGGGACACATGTCAACTATTGAAGTTATCTACATTTTAGTTTCCCTATTTTCTCTCATATTTAATTATAAATGTCTATTTTATTAATTTAATATAATTATTACATCAATAACTAAATGAATTTAATATGGTATTAGTTATAATTTATATAAATAAACTTATATTTTTTTACTTAAAAATTTTACCAAGTTTAATATTATGTTGGTTAAAATATTAAAGAAAATAATAATGATGATAATTATTTTTAAGAGTGGTTTTAAAAAACTTTTCAAAGATTTAATGTGGTTGGATAGTAAAAAATGGTAAAACTACAATATGTTAAATAATAAAAATACGTATTATTAAAATAAAATTATTACTTAGTCAAAAGAAATAATGCTATTAGCTTAATAAAATTTATAACTATCGGGTCAATTACATATTTCCCCTTGCTAAAATCATTTGTTACATATTTTCCAACTTAAAAAGTCAATAACATATTTTCCGCTTCTAAAACATATATATGTTAAAAGTTAATTACATATTTTTCTTTCCTAAGAGAAAATTTGTAAAATTCATTTATTCTATTACTGTAATATACGGGTTTTTTCAACCGTGTAATGCATATGTTTTCTAAGCATAACTTTTAATTGCTAATTATATAACATTACATTTATCAACCCATGTAATACACAAGATTTTATCCTAGTATTCGTATATTGTGTTTTAATAATACCACTGATTTATTAAATTTCAAAATCTTTATTTTTACTATATAATAAAAGAAACTAAATGCGGGACACATGTCATTCATTGAAGTCCTCTAAATTTTTTTTCCCGCCGTTATCTCCTAATTAATTATGTATAATTCATGTTTTTAAATAAAGTTAATTATTATATCATTAAATATTATTTTAAAATTTCAAATATGTTAATTAATATATTTATGTTTATCTTTACTACTTTCTCATATTAAATAAAAGTCTTATTTCATTATTTTCATGTTTCTTTAACGATAAATAAAAAAACAAAAGTAAACCGTTTTAATTTTAGTACTAGATAAGAACTAGATCCTTGTGGTCGCAAGTTTGAATATGAGCCAACACGAGTTTTATCCTCTAGTGTTACCTCAGAGAACATAGTTCTTGTGGGGGCACAACGGTTGTCATCCCGTCTAGTATGGTAGAACAGGCGTGGTAAGGTTCTATTGGAATGCCAAGTTCCACACCGATGTCAGCGGGAACCCGGTTAAGACAACATAGTCTGGCCGGTTGTGGGGTGGCAGGCATACCAAGAGGCAGGTATGACCTACTTATACCCATAAAAAATGAAGAAAGTCACCGTTCAAAAAAAAAAAAACAGTGCATTAAAGTTTATTTTTAAGGACATATGTTGACGACTGTATATGTTACACGATTACATACCATTTATTTAACCCATGTAAGACACAACTTTATTCAGCCCATATAATAGATTCTTTTAGATATAATTTTTTTTATTACTCAGCATATAAAATTATATTTATTTACCTCGTGCAGTTACATGTTCTAACCTAGTTAATAAATAAATAAATAAATAAATAAAAACTCAAAGGGAATACAAGGCACATAAATATATTTATGACAATTGACGCAACCAATTAATTATTTATCAAGTATAGATAATATAAATTAATATTTAAACTCATTCTTATAAAAGTCATGGCTACATGTAAGCATGGATTAAAATTACATAATTATGTATGTTCTTTTAATAATGTTTTATTAAAAGTCATGGCATCATGTGTCATTTGCCGTTATAAAAAAATTATGTGTGTTCTTTTAATATTACGAACTTATCCTTAATTTTTCAAGCTAACAAACGCGGTAGATGGAACAGTTGTATGAAACCAAACCATAGAAGCAATTAGGTAGAATTAATTGGCAAAGAGAAAAAAAAATATTTTAAAGTGTTGATCAGACAACCTCTCCTTAAACATTTAATTTTATTTTAACTAGTGGTGTTCCATGTACGCGACTGTCATTGCGATTTGCTTACATAACATATTAGCATAAACAAAAGATGTTAGTTGGCCTAAAGATGTTGGCTTAGCGGGATTTTTAGTAAGCATTAAATAGTCATAACATGTTAGCAAACACAGAAGATTTTACTATTCTAAACAGGGAAGGTCTAAGCACATTTGTCTTCGCACAAGTTGTTTTACTGTCGTAGACATGCTGGCTTCCTGGTCTAGTTTCACCTGTTGTGATGGCTTCCTTTCTTCGCGATGAGGGTGTCAAATCCTGCAGTTGACATGTTGACACGAACATTTAGCGTGAAGTCATTGTGACCTTTATTTTCCTTAAAATAGTGTAGAAAATTTGCAAAAATAATTTCCCAAACTATTTTACCAATAAAAAATGGGAACATCACTATCGAAGATAATAGTAAGCAAAAATGTAAACTTACACGTAAGCATTCATCACGCAAATAGTATCCACAATTCTTGAATGAATCACGTATAGCTATGTAATCTGTCAGGTAGAAAGTGCTATCAGAATATCATTACCAGCAATCTCACTAATTTCAAGCAAAACTTTAAATGCAAGCTTGCAAACAAAAACGCCCATACCTGCACAGGCAACCCTGATAACAACAGACGCAAGAAAACAAAACCTGAACAAAAGAACAACACATCAACCAATGGATGATCAACCAATCTATGCTGAATAAAGAGGAAATAATAGAGAACTTACTCGCTAAGTGAAGTAGAAAAACTGGGTGACATTCTCTATTTATGACGCAATAGAGCAGGAGGATTTTCTTCTAATTGTTTCATTTGGTGCATCAAGTTATGATAAAATGTGATTAAGTTCAACATCCTTTAGTTTTGAATACGCCCATGTACAAATATAAGTCTTGATAATAAATGACTTCATAAGTCCTCTAACTTGTTTAAGTGTGGCACTTGCAAAAGAGTTGATGTGTTAAATTCTTCAAACGATTAACCCATTTTCTTTTACTACTAATCAGGTTCATTGAACATACTCCTAACTCGGCTCAGCTATTGATGTTTGAGTCAAATCTAAACTATGTAGAGGTCATAAACTAATTAAATTTCACTATCCAAACCATCTTTAAACAAACTTTAATAAGCATACCTGAAATTTAATAAAACACATCAAAACTACAGAAGATCAAATATGACAAATGAATAGACCTCTGCATAGTTATGTACGCTAGAAGCATAGCCCTTTCAAACCAAAATGAGCTCAACAACAAATACCCAAAACCACATAAGAAGCAATACATAATGATGAAAGAAGGAAATGTTGGCCCAGAAACAGTTTGCAGCGGAATATTATTGATCAAACACACACAATGATGACGAACTATAATCGAATGATTTGAATATATTATTGAATGAATGTTACGGACAGAAATATGTACAAGGTTTACAAAGGTTTACAAGGATAAAATGGATTGTGTTGTGAACAATCTTGATAACTATACAATGATACATACATGTCCTATATATATGAAATGAAAAGGTATGACTTGTTTGACAGTTAATGTCCGAACAGGTATGTTGTTTCATAATTAACTGCCGTCCTTTCATAATTGACGCCAAACTCAACTGCCAGGGGCAATCTAGTCTTTTCACCTTGAGCCTAATGTTGTGCCTTCCATTTTGTGTGGCTCTATCGAATACACACTGACCCATTTGAGTAGTAGTCTTCTTATAATGTTTTCTGACCCATGATGTGCAGCCGAATACCATAATAATAACTAATACATATCTATGATCTACATTTAATCTATATACATACTAATACATATAAATATATCTAGCTTATAATATCCAATACCCTCCCTTAAGCTAGATTGGGAGAACTTGTATCTTGTTTATTGATGAAGATATTTGTTGCTTGCTTCTCGTCAATTTCTAGTCATATGATGTTATCTCTGTGTCATCCATGGGAGTTGTTTTTCCTGTACCATCCATGTGACCTGTACCATCCATAGAAGTTTTTCTTCTGTGACATCTATGGGGTCTGTTAGCTTAGTCATCATGTAATTCCATCTTTCCTTTTATTTTCCATGAAGGGATTGACTCACCCTTTTCCTTTCTTCTTTAATTCTATTCCTGCATACTTTACTTGTGTGTCAATATTTCTGGCAATGGTAACATTGAATATGTACATATGATTTTCCTTTTCTTTCTCTATCTTTTTTGTCTAAACCATTGCTTTTGTCATGGGCATCTTCTTTGCTTGTTGATTGAAGAAAGGCTTGTTCATATGTAGAAGTATAATTATATTTCATACGTAGTTCATGAGCTTTAAGAGAACCTAATAGGCTTTCCAATGGTAAAACAGAGATATCCTTTATTTCTTCTATAGCCACAACAATATTCTCGAATTCTCTTGTTAGACTACGTAAAATTTTCTCAACAACCCTTTTGTCTTCAATGTTTTCCCCATTTAAACGGATTTGGTTCCATAATATGATCACACGATTGTAGAATTCTTCAACGGTTTCGTTTTCTTTCATTCTAAGGTGATCGAATTCACTATGTAAGAATTGTAGCTTAACCCGTGTTACCTTTTCTTCTCCGTGATAAGAGTTGTAGAGCATATCCCATGCATTCTTTGATGATGCTGCAATTGAGATTCTTTCAAATATTACTTCTTCTACGGTTTGATATATGTAGAGTAGTGCCTTACTGTCTTTTCTTTCTTTTTCTTTTAATTCTTCTCTTTGTTGATCTGTTAGTGAGGCACTTTCATCGGGTTCTTGAATTCCAACTTCTATAATGTTCCACAAGTCTTCAGATTCAAATAAAGCCTTCATTTGAATACTCCAATTGTGATAATTATTTCCTTTTAATTTTGGAATTTGAATCTGTAGAATACTGTTATTTGATGTCATCATGATCTTGTGTCGTCTTTAGTAGTGATGCATCTGAATATTTATACTTTGACCTTTTAAAATAAAAATTAAAAACCAATTTTATCTTTTTATAAATATCCTTTGGTTGACTTTTGAAAAGTCAACTGCTTCTTCTTCGTTTCTTTTACTACCTAAAAACCCGAATTCCGTGCCTTCTTTTTTCCTTCGATTCTGGATGTTTACTAACCCTTTGAATCGATATTATTCTATGATTTGAATACTAAGTCCAAATCAAACTCTTCTCTGTAATCGAATAATTCTTCTTCTTCGTCAACTTTGTTCGGTTCGTTCGACACAAAGATTCTTAATTCAACGTGGTTTATAACCAACGATTATGTAATCCGGTGTTTGATTGTTGTTTTGAAGCGGTTGTGTATTCACAATAATAATTTTCTTTGAAAAGTTTCTATAATAAAAATTTGACGGGAAAACAGATTATGAACAAGAACAATCAAAACCTTATAATCCGGATTTAAATTAAGAATAAATATTCGATTAGTCACTAGAAGAGGGCAGGAATATGTAACCGTATATCTGTGCGCGAATTCCTTTAAAATCTGTAAGTTTCGGTGTTTCGCCGGAATCCTTTGTTTCCCGGTTTCATGTATCTCCTTTTTTTTTCTTTTGAATACTTCGTCGTTCTTCTAATGATTCAAGTCTTGAAAAAAATTTACTTCTAAATTGTTTATACAAATTCTACCAGAAGCCCTTCACACGTTCCTTTATTTATGATATCTTCTGTAACGGTTGCCGATTTCCTGATCCTTCTTCCTTAAATTATTCTTAGTCATAGATTTCTTGTTTATCGATTTAAAAACAAAGATATCTAATTCTTGGCAATTTCGATCAAATCAGAGTACTCCAATTCAAGAACGAAACACATGATTCTTAAATGCTCTGTTTTTCTTATAAATACAAAACTACGATTATTGACTTTGAAATCACGATTTTGATTATCAGGAATTAAAGGATCTTAACAAGAAATGAACCAGATTGATGAAATTCTCGAGAGTTCTTGATTTCCGACCATTGTGATGTCATGTCCAATGAATCTTCCGTCCTCTGTTTTGGCGAATAATTTTCCGACGTTGAATAAAATATTTCTTACGATTTCTAACTCTTCTTCTCTCAACAACTTGGCTCTGATACCAGTTTTGTTGGCCCATAAATAGTTTGCAGCGGTATATTATTGATCAAACACACACAATGATGATGAACTATGATCGAATGATTTGAATATATTATTGAATGAATGTTACGGATAGAAATATGTACAAGGTTTACAAAGGTTTACAAGGATAAAATGGATTGTGTTGTGAACAATCTTGATAACTATACAATGATACATACATGTCCTATATATATGAAATGAAAAGGTATGACTTGTTTGACAATTAATGTCCGAACAGGTATGTTGTTTCATAATTAACTGCCATCCTTTCATAATTGACGCCAAACTCAACTGCGAGGGGCAATCTAGTCTTTTCACCTTGAGCCTAATGTCGTGCCTTCCATTTTGTGCGGCTCTATCGAATACACACTGACCCATTTGAGTTGTAGTCTTCTTATAATGTTTTCTGACCCATGATGTGCAGCCGAATACCATAATAATAACTAATACATATCTATGATCTACATTTAATCTATATACATACTAATACATATAAATATATCTAGCTTATAATATCCAATACCCTCCCTTAAGCTAGATTAGGAGAACTTGTATCTTGTTTATTGATGAAGATATTTGTTGCTTGCTTCTCGTCAATTTCTAGTCATATGATGCTATCTCTGTGTCATCCATGGGAGTTGTTTTTCCTGTACCATCCATGTGACCTGTACCATCAATAGGAGTTTTTCTTCTGTGACATCTATGGGGTCTATTAGCTTAGTCATCATGTAATTCCATCTTTCCATTTATTTTCCATAAAGGGATTGACTCTTCCTTTTCCTTTCTTCTTTAATTCTCTTCCTGCATATTTTACTTGTGTGTCTATATTTCTGGCAATGGTAACATTGAATATGTACATATGATTTTCCTTTTCTTTCTCTATCTTTTTCGTCTAAACCATTGCTTTTGTCATGGGCATCTTCCACTACAAAAAAGAAGGGTATCTAGGACTGAAAAATTAGTCTCTAATTCACCTCAATCAGTATCTAATAGTTATTAAGGACTGATTTCGCCAGTCCCTAGTCAGTGGTAGATACCTAGTCCTAGATAATGGTTTTAGTAACTAAATACCAGTCCCAAATATATAACACCAACAGGGACTAATGGTTAGTCTCCGATACAAAAATATTCAGTCCTCAATTTGTCCACAAGTACTAGGCCATTTCAGTCCCCAATACATTTTTAATGACTGTAAATCAGTCTCCAAAACTATGATATTTCATTCCCTAATGTATATCTTTAAGGACTAAAAATCAATGCTTTAAACCATGTTGATTAGTCCTTAATTTGTTCCTTTTAAGGACTGAAAAATAATATCAGATACAATGTCAATTTAGTCTCGAACAATGTTTTCCATAGTCTCTTTAGTATGTTTCATAACAAAAGTAAGCAAACCATTCAAAAAAAATCATGACTTTCTATGAATTTACAAATTTGTGCAAGATATATTCGTTGAATAATACATGTGACCAAAGACAATATGAATAGAATATGGGTTATAGAACACAAATGAGCAAAAACAAACAAGATAAATATAAAAACTATGCATCCTCTTTATGTTTCTGTTGTAGCTCGTCATGCTCTCCTAATTCCCCAGCTTTTTTAGTGTTATCTTCTTTGGCTACATACAAACTAATACCAAACACAGGTGAAAGCTAAATAAAAATTAATCAGTCTAGCAAAACACTCACTAATTTAATTTCCAGCAAAATAGCACTGCAACACAAAATTTTTAATCACTTTGTGCTACAAAATTAAGCCGTAAAAAATAGCGTCAAATATAACTACACCATGGAATGAGCACATACCTGTAATCATAGGTTCTGCCTTCTTTGTATCCCGGATTGCAAATATAGTGATTTTCATTTCACCAGTAATTGCCCTGAAGTGATGATTTATATTAGGCAACAGTTCTTCCACCTCTAGTCATTTGCCTTGCCGGCTACCTCAACAAGAGCCTTTTCTCTTTTTCTAGAAGATTAGATTCTGTTATTAGATTATAAGTGATACAAATAAGCCCTCAGCAGCCACTAAAACAACTAATTAATTTTCCATGGTATGTTGTAGTGATCTCATTATGGTATAAGATGAAAGGTAACATACTAAAGCTAATAAAATTAATATATCAAAGAAGAAACAGTGCAAGATGAAACCTGATTTACATAGGATACCATATATCTTTCATCCCCATGCTAAAGGAACCTTATTAATGCTACAAGCACAGTATCAGTTGGAACAATATTGCAAAAAAAGAGTGTGTTACTTACATATTTGATTGAGAACATTTCACTTAATAATGGATTACCACTGTTACAAAACTTCAAAGTCACATACAGAGGAAATAATATCTTCATAGTCACCAGAAATTCAGAAGCCTGGTTCCACCTTCTACAGTAGCTGTGAACTAAGAAAAACAAATATGAGACTTTAAAAAAGAAAAATAAATGATATGTACGATATGCTGAGATGTAGCACGATGTACATATGAAATTTGTTGCACAACAGACAACGAGAATCTACACATCAAACACGCCAATATTAACATAAACAAAAGTGATGATTAAGTAAGATATAAAAAAAGTGCCAATATATCAAGATGTTAACAAACTAGGTGCATATAAACAACCACATGATTAAACTAGGGTAATTCGGGTGCAAATACCACCGAAGATCAAAAATAGTGTGACATCCGTCACTTTTCTTTTATTTTATTTTTGATAATAATAATAATAATAATAATAATTATTATTATAATAATAATTTTCAGGTTTTTATTAAAAATATATATATATATATATATATATCTAAGGGAGTATAATTATGCCTTGCCATAAATCCATAACCCAACATGATAAAACCCAACCAAAACCCCACCTTTTTCTTTTAGAATTCGGAGCCCAGAAACCCAGCCCAACATCCTGAGCCCAAAGCCTGATCCAGCCCATCAGCCGGCCCTTTCCCTCTAGTCTGTTAAAAAAAAAAAAAAAACATATCTGCTGATGCCAAGACTCGAACCCGAGTCAAACGCCGAGTCAAAGTTTTAACACACGCACACACCATCTGAGCTACACCTCATTTCTGAAATAAACCCAACCGTAATTATATAAAACCCCATCTAAAACTCTGTTCTGCTTCTTCCTCCTCTTTTATTTTCGAACGCTGCATATGAACAACACCAAGCAGCCGTGATTTCTGACCATAAACGCTCCCATCATCAAATCAATCCCGGATTTTACGCACCCTAATCACCTCTCCTTCCTAAACTAGTACCACGCGTGATTGAACGCGTTTAAATCTGTCAATTAGCGAGTAATTACCATTATGAACATTCCTAAATAACTTGAATTCGAAATCATATATAAACGCTGCCATAACACAATCAAATCTGCACATCACCCCTGTAAACAGCGACTAACAATAACCCCATATAACCCCTCACTTTCAAAGACTAACAACCCTTGATTTTGAAGCTTCTTTGGCCGCAATTGGGTGCTCCGGTTTCACTATCTTTCGGTACACCTTAACCTTTGATTTTATATGATTCTGAATCGGTTTTTGTTGGGGATTAAAAGCCCTAAACATCTGTTTGTTAACTATATCGATTTCAAGGTCAATTGAGTTGAGTAGGAACTAGGGTTTATATTAGATAATTTGGGGAAACTGATGGATTCAGGATACTATATAAAAGATTTGTAGAACAGATTTAATCACAACAAATCGTCCAGATCAGTTGGTCTGTGGCGTTTCTCCACTGCAAAAGATCTCAGGTTCGAGCCCCTTAAGGGCCGAATCTGTGTAATAGTTTTGTTATTTGTTCTAGTTTTCTTCTTTTTATACAAATAATATCCTATAAAATACTATTAATTATTAAAAATAGCAAACATACTCCAAAATTTTTATAAAAATTATCATAGCTTCACAAAACTCTAAAGTTTATGTTTATAATTTTATTTTCCAGAAAAATATTTATTAATTATTTTTAATGTATTTATTTTGTTTAAATCATAATTAATTCATAAGAAATTCATTTTAAATCATTTTAATACCAAAATTTTTGTGGAATTATTCCTAACCATATGAAACCTTATGCTAATTTTATTTTCTGTAAAAATATAATTTTTACCCATTTCTACAATTTATGTATATTTAATTGATTTAATTCAATTAAATTTTATTTTAATTTTTTCATTATTAATAATAATAAATCGATATAAAGAATATCAAAATTTTGAGATTTATAAATTCTGAAATATATTCTTTATCTCAAAATAAAACTTACCTGAAATTTTTATATTTATTTTATTTATTATTTTCACTCTTAAATCATACTTGTTCAATTAAAACCAATTAGGGTTTAATTCAAAAACCTGAAAATCCCCAAATTTTAATCTATAAACCCTAAGTACCCAATCCTCGATACCTTAGATTTTAAGCTTCATTATCTTATAAATTATTATTCCTTTAGGTTAAATCGTTTGGGATCTTTATTATTAAACACTCATCGTTCGATAGGATCAAATCCCTACGCACACTGTGAGTATTACTTATCCCTTTTTCACTTTTACAACTTTTGGGGTGATTCATGCACAAGTATACAAAACTTTCATATTCATTTACATATACATTTTCATTCATTTACAATTCATATACGTGTCTTGTTTATCTTTGTGCTTATGTTTGAACATGAACGTAGCTTACATACAAAATCGTACATCTAGACATAACTTATGTTATGGTGCTCTTTACATATAGACGTAACTTATGTTACGGTGCTCATTTAGACATAACTTATGTTATGGTGCTCTTTTAGACTTGACACGTGTTAGGGTGCTCATTATCAATTTTACCTTACCAACTTTACATTTGATCTTTGTCATGTTTGGTTACTTATGTGTTTACATAATGCCTTAGTGATGCTAGACACATGAATTGTACCACTTTTCAAACTTATACTATATGTACAAAGCTAGGTAGTACTCACCAACATCATATGTTGACAAAATTTATTTTCGTGCATGTTTCAGGATAAGCTGCTTGACGCTTCACATAGGACTTTGGACTTAGATTAAATCAATCAACTATCTTATTTTTGTTATCATGTATTTATTTTCACATGTTGTAAAACAATATTCAATAATCAAATATTTACATTTAGTACCATGAGCTTTTGAACAATCGTCACTACGTGGCACCTCGATGATTCCGCCATCGGTTGGGGTGTTGGACTTAGATTAAATCAATCAACTATCTTATTTTTGTTATCATGTATTTATTTTCACATGTTGTAAAACAATATTCAATAATCAAATATTAAATTTCCTAGTGACTTGTGGGAGCGTACTTTAGCCTATAAGTGAATGCTCATCCCAAGAGTTCCGAGGTAGGTATACGGGTCCCTCGTCTGAATGGGATTTATACGAAATACCAGGCCTAGACAGAAAACTCAAGAGACAGGCGCTCACCCTTCTAGATTGCACGTGCCCCATCACTAGTGAATTCCAAAACTTTAGCGAGTTTAAAAACGAGATGCAAAAATAGATCCTTGAGATTTGGATTTCACTCCTAACTCAAAGATGTATTTCAAAATTGAAAACGATTGTGGAATGAAACCAATCACTAAGTTAAGGATATCACTCCCAGCTTAGTGGTTAAGTTCATTTTTGAAAGAAATATTCTATGAGGTGTGGATGTCACTCCTATCTCAAAGATATATTCCTAAGATAAATAACATATAGAGGGGTGAAACTAATCACCAAGGTATGGATGTCACTCCTAACTTGGTGATATCGTTTCGTTTGTGAAATACGAGTATCTTCTTCTTTAAACAACACACTGAAAGAATAACGAGAAAGAATCATAGCGAAAATATCTTGAAAGAAAATAATAGGATAAAGAGAAATAAACATGAGAGAACTCGTGAATGTAAGCTTGGTTATAGACTAGGCTAAAAGGCATTCTAATAACCTAATTCCCTATAACCATGGCTCTGATACCAATCTGTAACACCCCAACCGATGGCGGAATCATCGAGGTGTCACGTAGTGACGATTGTTCAAAAGCACATGGTACTAAAATGTAAATATATTATTGAATAATTTAAATTGTCTTACATAGATGAAATGGGAAAAATACAAAAGTCTGAACGAAACATGAAAATTGAAATAACTTATTAAAAGCAAGCACTAAAATCCAATGCTATGGAACTAAGATCATACTGTACCTGAAACATGTACAAAATAAGTTTTGTCAACATAAGAAATGTTGGTGAGCATTCCTAGTTTTAATACATATAGTAAGTTGGAAAATGGTATACAATTCAAGTGCAGAGCTACAGTGCAATTATGTAAACTATGTATCATACAAATGAGCGAAATCAATCCTGTAACTGTATAATGTACTAAATGAACGGCGGTGTACTTATCCAATAAATGGATAAAAACTTAACAATGGCCACGGATTCTCCGATGAAAAAGGGGGAGAATCAACCTAGGCGGGTTGTCAATCCAAATAGCGCTATCCAATGTTAAGGTCGGCTTGTACCATGTTAATGATTTCACTAAGTACAAATGTATTCCACATGTATTGTCTAAGCATAAAGCACGTTGTAAGCAAATGCACATAGTACTAGAATTGTATTTTGAAAATGTAAACTTGTATTTGTAATTTGTAATAGTGTACATGTAACACCCCAAAAGTGAATAAAAGCAAAAAGGGGATAGGAAATACTCACTTTGATCATGATGATGATCTTTCAAGTTAACATTGAGAATCAATGAATAATGCTTGAACCTATATTTTATTTATTACCGGGTTACATCTATGAAACACTAAATTGGTTATCAGATATGTTGACTATTTGATTTCCGACGACAAAAGCTTGAAGGTTCTTAAATGATCAGTATCCCTTACTTAACAACAACTTGTGTGGAATGTAATTTATGCCATTCATTATCAACCAACTTCGCATAAAGTAATTTTGTAGATAATGAAAAAAAATACTAATAAAATTAGTTCATAAATGGTGTTGACAAAACACGTAGACATCGTTTTTATTAAAAATAACCTCATATAAGTTTGCTTAACTTATTTAGTTAACCTTTGATTAATAAGTTCATAGTACGTAGCTTACCAATTTAGTGAACTAAATGTAAATCTCAAATAAAAGTTTATACACATAGCTTTAGAAATAAAAGGAAATATATTTTACTACAACACTTGGTTAAAGACAACACCAGCCCAACCCTTCGGATCGAGTTCACCACTTCAGATGTTCTAAAAAAAATGCAACCGTCATCTTCTTTGATGACGGCGGTCGTCGGAAAACTTTACTCGTTGAGACGTACGTTTAAATGTTAATGCATACATTTAAATATGTTATGAACGAGTCCTTACCTCGAATTAATCTAAAGAACATAGTAGATCAAGGCGGCGTTGGTTGCTATGAATCAGAATGAGTCAAAGTGGCGACAATGGTTGCGGCCGGGTTTAGTACCGGTAGTTCGGTCAGAAAAACAGAATCTCGTGGCGGTGGCGGGTTGAAAAGTTTCAGGGTGGTTTTGCTACTGTTGGCGGCATCGCGTCACATCGACCAGAATGGAAGGGTCATCGGTTAATGAGAGAGGGGAAGGAGAAGGTTAATGGTAAGGGGTGGCTCGGAGTGAGAAGTCATGGTGGTTTAAGGGCTAGTTTGGCATGAAACGATGGTTGCTTGTGGAGGACTTATGAGCGTAGAGAGGTCCTCAATTTATAGAGCCGTTCAAGTTTTGGAAGCTCTTGAATGTTTGACGTCAAACAACCATGAAAGAAGCTCAAAATTGGAGTGATTTGTGTGAATCATGAGCTGGAATATTGTGTTAATGTGTCTGTGCGTAATCAAGATCATAGGCAAGAATGATTTCCAAATTGGACAAGGCGCGTTATATAAATTCAAAAAAAATAAAATTTGTCGGTCACATTGAGTTATTTCCAATTTGAGATGTATGATTGTAAATTAGTGGGTTTTGATGACATTCTCAAAGTGTGTTTTTAATATACAGTTTATTTTAATATATATATATATATATATATATATGTAGTTTTTAATAGAACATTTACATGATTAAAGTTTCATAAATTATAAGAGAATTAAATATGTACAAAAAAAAAAAAAAAATTGGGATTTTATTAGATAAATTAGAAATTACATTAATTGTCAAAATACGTAAGGTTACAGAATCTCTCATATTTTAGGATGAGGTTGTGAGTGAAGGATATGGGGAACCAACTGTTCATCGATATATTTGGAGGCACCAAAGTTTTCCTGCATTCATTTTTTAATATATTTTGAAAGTGGTTGTGAGTGGAGGAGAGCGAAAAAAATGATAAAGGTATAAAAAACGTGAGAGAAAAACTGTAATAACTTTTAGTGTAACATGTAGATGGGGATGTGAAACATATTATGAATGCTCTAACATAGCCAAAGGGTCACGGTTTCAAAACAGCACTTTAAAAGCACTCATTTCTCACCCATCATATTATGTGAGAGGTTATTCATATTTTAAAAAGTGGATTTGACTGGTTATGAGTGGAGGAGAGAGAAATGTTACTGTTTATCTGTATATTTGAAAACTACTATTCATTATGCGCTAGTCCAATGGTTGTGAATGAAAGAAAAAGAAAAGGTAATGATAAAGATATAAAAAATATTATTTGACAGAAAATGAGAGAGAAAATAAAATGATTTATAGTGTAATTTGGTAGATGGGAATAGATAATGGGATGTGTCAGGCCCTCCATATTTTTGTGAGTATGTTCTTTTTATTATATAGAGTGGTAGTAAATAGTGTTGTAGAACTCACTAGGCACTAGTCTATCGTGGGGTGAGGAGTAGCGATTAATCGGGATTAATCAGAACTAATCGGGTCAGGATTTTTATATGTAATTTTGAGTTTTTTATATACATATACACATTTTTATAAGTATATATTTTAAATAGAAAGGATTTAACCCCTTCTCGGCCCATTTTTATAAGTATACACAATTAATTGCCAGAAGCTACATCGTTTGGTTGGAAACTTGCCATAATTTATAGGTTTTGGCCAGAATTTGGCTGGAAGTTGGCTGAAATCACAGATTTTCTACGAAATCTTGTTGGAATCGTCAATTTTTGGCTTGCCGACTAGGGCTGATTGGGTCCGACTACCGATTAATGGACCAATTAGCGAAAAATTAGTCAGTAACCAACTGACTAGCGATTAATCACCGATTAGTCCCCGATTAATCCTGGTTTTTTTTACAACACTAGTAGTAAATGGTTATGAGTTGAGGAGAAGGAAAAGTTAATGTTCATCAGTAAATTTGAAGGAGATACTATTCAACTCCATAATTTTTGTAAAGTGCTTGTGAGTAAAGGAGAGAGAAAAATGTAACGCTATTGGGTGTGGTTGATGTTTCCCCCCTCTCCCCCTTGTCTATCTCAGCGCCGCGTCACACTCCTCCTTTCGTTCCTCATTTTCCCCCATCTAAGGGTGTGGTTCTCCCTTCCCTCATTCTCCATCTCAGTGCCACGTCATACTCTCCTACCCTCACTTAAATATTATTATATATTATTAGTACAATACAAATACTATTATTAGTGGGTAATGGAAATATAATATTATTATTACTACATTGGGAAGCGGGGGAAATATCACCGGCACCGAGATTTATTGGGGGGCGGTGTTCTCGAAGTCACCGAAGTCCATGTAGATCCTGCATCACCTTTTTCTCTCCACACCCCATGGTTTAATGATAAAAGTATAAAAAGTATTACTTAATTAAAAAGGACAGAGAGATTTAGTGGTTTTTAGTGTAATCATAGAGATGAAAAAATGAGATGCTGATGCGAATGTTTTAATAAGCGCCAAGTGGGCTAAGTGTCAATTTATTTATACAATGAAAATTTATTTTAAGGGTATTGAATTTTAATAATTCAAACTTTCACTCATTGGCAGACAATAATTTGTACTTAAAAAATTCTCAACAACGATCCCAACTTTCAACGTATTGACCAACAATGAGCCTATGTTAACTGAGAATTAACTAAATTAGTGGATATTGATGTGGACGCTGACGTGTCATGCTCATGCTGATGTGGATGATGACATGGCATGTCAGCGTCCACTAACTTGGTTAGTCCTCAGTTAAAAAAGGTTCGCCAGAGGAAAAATGTCTAAAAGTTGGGATCGTTGTTTGAAAATTTTAAAGTACAGATTATTATCGGCTCGGTGAAAGCTTGGATTATTAAAATCCAATACCCCTTTATTTTACTTAATAACCCTCTCCCCTCTAACCCTTTCCCTTTTATATTTCTTTACATCTGTTTTCAAATTTCTTTTACCTTCATTTTTTCTTTTACTTTTTTACCTTTCTTACTTTTTTTTCTATTAACCTTTTATTCCCTTTGTTATTTATCTTAATTTTTACCTTCTTATTATTATTGGTGTCATACAAAGTGTTACTATGAAAATACCTTCACAAAACAAAATCATACCCATCAAATCCTCTATGCATAAGGGTGGTGGGTGTAGCATTCGGGTAGGGGCTCGGGTACCCCACCCGCTCGACTACACGACTCTTGTGCTGCGGGTAGGGCGCTACGATTAGAGAGCACAAGTAGGAGAAGCCGAAGGAAAAGATTACAGGGTGGTTGATGTGTTTGTTGGTGACAGATAATGAGTAGTGTGTGTAAAATGGTGAGACTTATGGTTTAGAGTAGTGCATCCACTAAATTAAGATGTTCTATAATAGTTTAGGATAATAATGAGTTACAACATGAAATTAGTATAACCTAATCTAGAAGTCTGAAGTGTTCCCGAGATTTTATTGAAGATTATAGTGCTTATCCTCTAATAGAGTTTCCGGTTATTGGTTTTTCATACATTTTGGTTGAGGGATAGTATCTTTATATTCGATAGGCGAGTGATATGTATGTGTGTTGTCTTCCTTTACTCTCGGTTTTCTAACCTCTGGTTAGGAAACTTCTGTACTCGTGAATGTTCGGTTTTTTCGTGTTGAATACCCGGGCCACCAATTCTCGGGAAAACCCAACCACACACCCGTCCGAAGGCACGACAGTGAAATAATCGGTAAAACCGGTCGGGATCAGGACTTGAACCCAAGCCAATGGCTGGGTCATCCCTCATTTCCCTTTTACCAATGTCCTCCAAATATAGCTAGTAGGAATTAAACCCAAATCTCTCATAAAAAACTTTAGGCTCTCAACCAACTGGACTACAAGTGTTGGAATGACCATAGTTTTTATCAAGTTCTCATTATTTTAATATAAAATCTTAACCAATTAAAACTCTCTTGTCCACTAACTCATTATATAAAATAAAGAGACAATATCCACCCTTTATTTTTTGTCACTTCACTACTTACTACACCTTATGGAAACCCTCTCTCCGGCGCAGCCGCTACCTCAGACCCACCAAACCGACGCCGTTTTATCGGTACCGGACTCCCAACCGCCGCCGGAGAATTCTTCTGGTAAACCCATATCCCTTATTTGTTTTTTTTTATTCCTTCCTTCATTTTGTCCCCAAAAACATAAATTAATAACATTTCTAGCTATTTTTTTCTAACAGAATTTAATGTTTTGCTTGTTTGTTTGCTAGTATTTGACTTTATAATATTTAAATTTATGGAAGGGATTATTTTTCTTGTTCTTGTTGCAGATGTTGTGGTTTTTAGGAACTGGTAATTTAGTTTGTTAATTTTTCTGCCTGATTTATGAAATTAGGTGAATGAATAATAATTTTATTGGAAAGTTTGAGGCTTTATTTAGGTTTAAGTTTAAGGTTTTATTTTAGAGCTTTGGGGTGTGGTATTGTAAAGAAAGCTGTTGGATAAATACTAAAGATTACGGCTTTAGTTTCGAAATAGAGCCATTTGAAAGATGATAAATGATGTTATGAGACACTGTGGTAAAGAATAAGAAGAAGATGTTTATTTTTTAAAATGAATATTTTTTATCTACTGTGACTGCTGCGTCGTCGGTGCATCCATGCTTGGTTTTAAAAAGCGCGAAGCGCACAAAAGCGATAGAGATCAAAAACCGAGGCGCAAAGTGCAAAAGCGGCAGGCTTTTCGGACGCGAGGCGCACGCCGTATGTATATTTTTTTTATATATTTTTTTAGGTTTCTAGGATTATTTACCCAATGTTTAGACTCAAATAAGCTCTACATATGTTTTAATATTGAAATATCATGCTAGTACAACTTGAAAAGCATGTTGTACCACCATCTGCTGCACATAGATTTGGGCTGTACATGAGGCGCGCGCCTCAGAGACAGATTTGCAGCAAAAAATCGTGCCTCAGCTGCGCTTTCTGTACAGAGTGCGCCTCAGGTTACATAAGGCGCTGAGGCTTGCGCCTAGGCGAGCCTCAGGCGCGCTTTTTAAAACCAAGCATCCATGTAATTGATTGAAAAGTCTAAAGTTGTGATTTTTAATTTTTGTGGTTTTTTAAGGTTAAAGTAACTTGTTCAGGCTTGTCGATAGTGATACTTTATATATGCAATGTGTGCCATGAATACTTCTATTTTTGGCCATGTGCAAATAATTTAACTTGTAGTTAAAGGAGTGGAGAAAACGTGTGGTATGCCTTTTCATTATATCCGAAGCACATTTAGTTCCATAATTCGTAATTGGATATTTACATTTTTCGATTGGTTAAACCAATGTTTCCCAAGTTAAATTTTGAATGAACTTATTATTGGCTATAGAATTTAATTGTAGTGATTTTATGGTTGCTTCTTACGAGAGACGTTTTGCCTTGTTTATTATTATAATTTTTTAGGCCAGAAGCCACCTATTGTATACAAGTGTCTTCTTAATCAACATGCTCAAAAGTTGAGGAAACCACTCCCCGTCTATCAAACACAAAATGAAGGATCTGACCATCTACCAAGGTTTAGATCCACTGTTTGGGTAGACGGTGTGAGCTACACTTCTTCGAGCACATTTCACCAACGTAAGACGTCGGAGATGGATGCTTCCAGAGTTGCATACTTTGCCGTAACACAGCAGACAAAGACTGAGGCATTGCAATTTATAAAACAGGTTTGCTTTTTCATATAATAAGTTTTGTTATTTAATTGAGTAATAGTGTACAAATAACTGAATGAATATGAAATTGAAAAGACATGCTATATGAAAATATGTTAATCCTATGACAACAATAATTTATTTTTATTAAAGATAAATAAATATTAATTAGTTGTATGTGGTAATCTCATTAATTTATGACTTCTGTTAAACATATCCAGTTTTGCCAATTACAGGGCATATATGAACTGTCAGCATTTAGACATGCATAACCTTTGACGGCAGTCTTATGTAATACGTTTTTCACTTGAAATGAAAAATATAAGGTGATAATCATATGCTCGTTTTTGTATGAGATAATGGTTCTTATTAATTCTTGTTGTTATCCAGGATAAAATCTTTTGCAAGGCTATCATGGCTGAATTTGCTGCTAAGAAGAGTATAGGGAAACCTGTATATGAGACGACTAAACTGGAGGTGTCGGTTCCTGAGTTCCGTTCTTATTTACATTTTAATGGCGTGACCTATTCAGGAGATAGTGGCAAAAACAAGAAAGAAGCAGAACAATTGGTGGCACGCTCCGTCATTGTTCAATATTTAGGTATTTTCAAAACTCGAGAGCATGTTTTCTATGCTGTGACTTGCTTTGTTCCTTATGGAGTTTATACTAATTTCAGAATCCGAATCTGGAACTGACATGGCGGACCTAGTTTATTGCAAGCTGAGGCAATATTCTGAAACACATAAAGTTCAGGAAAGCAATAGTTTGCAGAGTGGTTCAAATGTTTTGGGAGCACAAGCAGGAGTTGACAATAACTTTGCGTTGACCGAAACAGAAACCAACACCGTGGCTAAATCTTCTGCAGCCCCCGAGTCAAGTTTAGCTCAAGGTACCATGGATCCAGCCACAATTCCATATTCAGGTGCACAACCATTGGTTGAGCCAATCACTCCAGTTGCTCCTATTGTAATTCAACCGCCTGCCGAACAAGTATCAACTGAGTTGATCAATCAGACTGTTTCTCTTGTAACTGAACCATCAACTCCACATGTATCCACCGAACCAATCACTCCAGCTGCTCCTATTGTAATTCAACCACCTGCCGAACAAGTATCAACCGAGTTGATCGATCAGACTGTTTCTCTTGTAACTCAACCATTAACTCCACATGTATCAACCGAACCAATTCACCCAGATGTTCCTGCCGTAACTCAACAACCTAGTCCACAAGTGTCGGTTGAACCGATCAAGCCCGTTGCTGCTGAATATTTGGTTTTGACCCCCGCCCCGTCTACTGTGGTCAACGACTCCTGCACTCCTGTAGAATCAACGGCAATGGTTGAAATTCCCGCAACCACCAATATTAGTCCACAACCAAAGCCAGAAGCGTCACCTGCTCAAGCACTGGAGTACATACCGCTTGTGGATCAAGCTTCTGACAAGAAACGAAGCCGGACTAGCAAGAAAAATGCCCGAAAGAAGATGCGTGCTCATGCTCAGTAAGTGTAATGTTTCTATTTAAAATGTATTATGCCTTTCCTACGATACGCATATGTAATATTATTGGATAAAAACACAAACTCCTAGTTTAGGAACACATTCTATGAAGCTGTTGCCAGTGGCGAAGCTTGGTTTCGGAATCGGCGGGGGGCTGAACTCAATTTTTTTCAATCGGTAGTGGAAAATCGGCGGGGGCCGGACTCAACCCGAACTCAATTCACCTATGAAAATTGCAACTTTCCACTGCTGCGCCAAAAAACAGGGGGGGCCTCTGGCCCCAAGTATACTTCGCCCCTGGCTGTTACATTATCTTTTCTCATCTTTATTTTTCATTTTAATTTCAGGCAGCCTGTGATACCTGCAGCAAGTCAAGTTCTGCCATTTTCATCGTGAGTGAACAGCTCGAGTTCTGTTGTAAGGTGAGCAAGCTTGTTTGCATGGTGGTGGTGACGTGGGGTATGGGGTTGAGCTCCGAATCGTTAAGATGTAAACTGTTGTTTTAGCTAGAAGAAACTGGTGGACTTTAATACTGTATTTTTAAGTTAAGTGGATGTTTGTATTGTTGGCCGGCCATAGGTGGTCGCTTATTACCTAGTTGCATTGCATATGGTGAGGAAGAAAACCAAGCATGAAGTCTGAACCGTTGAAAAGAACATAACATTAAGAACCGCAATTGAAATGCTGTTCGGATTAAACAACAGACAACAGTTATATTGATTGACATTAAACAAGTTTGGAGTTCAATATGATGGTTTAGTATCAGTGTGTTCTTAATTGTAGGCTATCCCTCCCAGTTCCTTCAAACAGAGCATCTGCTCTTAAGGATATATTCAATTTAGCCATTGAAAAGTTGGGATTTAAGTTTATGGAATTATATAGTAAGTCGTTTAATATGCATAAATAAGAGCTTTTAGAATGTTTTGTCTTATTTAAGCATAAGGAATATAGTAACCTGCTGGCGAATATGTTAAAAGCTTTAAACTTGATAAATATTTGCAGGCGACGGTAGTTTGGAGGGCAGAAGACTGTTATGCGCTCAGTTTGATGGCAAATTTTGTGTTTTGACCCAAACCCGACCCGAAACCCGTTTTGACCCAAAACCATTCCGACCCGAACCGATCTTTTTTTTTAATTGGCCCGAACCCGTTTTGACCTGCGGCCCATCTCGACCTGATCCAACTTGTTTGCAAGCTATAGTTCTTACACTCTTTATGTACGTTTTGTAACACTAAGGCGTCAAAACGTCTTTAGTTTATGAATATTTCATTCTAAAACCTCATGTGATTAGAAACAGAAAAAAAAAAAAAGTTATTTCAAATTAATTTCATTACCAATAGGCAATAACTTAAGTAGTAACACTTTTAAAGGCAAGATCCCCATCCAGGTGGTGGTGATAGTGGAGTGGTAGAGAGAAAATCATTTTTTAAGGAAAATTGAGAGTTCAAATCAAAGGGATGGAAAAAAGGAGTGTAATAAAAAGGGTGTAAAAATAGAGGAGGAAAGTAGCTCTAAAAAAAAGTAATGATTTTAATAATGATTTTAAAGAAAAACTATATTAAAATAAGTTGATAATTGTATCACTATATTGCATAAACTTAAAACTCGATTTATAAAAAAATTAGAGTAGCTCTCTTTTGCTCCATGTGGTTTAGGCATAATAAGTAATACCCATTTTGCTTCATTAGTTTCAATTTGATTTTTTGTACTCAACTAATTGCCCCAATCAACTCCCTCACATTGATTTTGTTATTTTTATGTTAAATTTGAGGATGCGTTTGGTTTACATGAATTGAATCAAATTCAATGGAATTAGAATTTGAATTCCAATTCCTAATTTGTTTGGTTCATTGAATTTGTTTGAATCTAATCTTGATGTGTTTGGTTGGCAAAAGAATTGAAAATGGAATTTGGTATAAATTCCTTTAACTAAAGGAATTCAAAATCCATTCAACATTAGAAGGAATTCAAGTCAATTTATTTGAATCTTCGATCGGCTGACGTCTATGAAATAGGAGATGTGGTGTTAAACTCATATTTTTTTGTTTGGTATAGAAATAGATTCAAGTTCAAGTCCATGAAATAGGAGACGTGGTGTAAATTGGATTTCTTATAAGTGTTTGTTATTTGGTGTCTGCCCCTGGGTAGTGGTAAAGAAAAGCTTATCTTTGTGGGTCAGTTTTTCGTTGGTCGTGTTCGTGTTTTAACATGTTCGTGTTTTAACAGGTTGGGTATACACGATTAAGCAGCACTGTTCAAATCCATAGTATAGGAGCTTTGGTGTAAATTGGATTTATAGTAAGTTTGTTGTTTGATGTGTGCCCCTGCTTTTTTGGTTGGGGGTAATATCGTGAATAAAATTTGCTTTTAAAAAAAAAAAAACTATAATTATAATAAATTTTTTCAAGTATATTATAACAACTTAAATCCCTAATTAAAACATGTGGTCATGGATGCCCATAGTCTAATCTAGCTTGTATTGACAAAAATGTTAGATCGAACGATGAAGTACAGTTAACTTTCTTAAACTAAAACGTTTACTACGTTTTTAAAAATCGTAAGTTGTTGTCAACTATTAACAAAGTAATAAAAATATACCCTTTTATTTAGTCCATAAGCAAATGACATTTTTATCAATTTTGTATCAAATATAAAAACGTTTTGACCGACCCAATAGCTATGTATTGAACTGGAAACGCATATGGATCAAATTGTAGTCACATTAAGCGATATCATGTATAAATGGGTGATGTCATTTCTAGTGTCACACTGTTGAAAACTGCACTATTACTATATATAGAAAGAAAGATGTAATCCCTATATTTCATACTCAATTTCGTCAAAGAGTGTTGTCATTACTAAAATTCCTCGTGATGATCTGGAATTTGTTGTCACTGTTCCCGATTATTGAATGCACAAGTTTGTGAAGTCAGATAGATATATATTATACTATTGTCTTATATTTGTTACATGAACAACTTTAAGAAGATGATGCTAGATATAAAAGTATTCAGTGTTTACGGTAATTATCATTGTTCGTAACATAAGATATATATTATTTGCAGGGCCGGTGATGAGGGGGTGCGGGGAGGACTCCCGGCCCGGGCCCAATTTCTAGAGGGGCACTTTGAGCGGCGAGTGTTTTCTTTCTGCAAGTATTTTCATTATGTTTTCGACAAAAAAAAAAGATTTAATTCTTGAACATCACTGGATATAAACGCAAGAAGGTAAAGAGTAGATAAGGAAGAAGATGAGTCATACATCGAAAAATTGATTGGAAGGATACAATAGAATTATTATGGAATTTTAATAAATTGTGGTTTTTTATGAGCCAATTAGCCAAACATATTAATTTTTATAATTATTGCGACACTTTCAGTTCTATATCCGGTTCGACCAGTCCGACTAGGGAACGGTAAGGACACCGGTTCAACATCCGCTTCGGTTATGAAAACATTGGTTAAAAGGCCTAAAACTAAGAGGCACATATTTCGTGACTCGGCCCAGGCACCTAAATTTTCAGGGACGGCCCCGATTATTTGATTAGGTAGTCTTTGTAATTAATTATATACTTATACACGCATATATATATATATATATGTTAGATATATATTATACTATTGTCTTATATTTGTTACTTGACCAAAGCGAGGTGCTTTGGCCTTTTTTTAAAAAAATTTGAATTTCTTTTAATTCTTTAAAATTATCTGTTAATCACCAAAAAATAATTTTAATTCATTTTTGGTTCTTTTAAGTTGTTTCCAAGCCAAGAAAATTATAACTCTCCGTTTCGCTTCGTTAATTGCTCGTTTTGGTTTTCCAGTAAAAACATCCAGCTTTGTACAACTTTGATGAATCATTGTACGTGGTCCTCCGACTAAACCTAACTCGCAACAATTGTTTTTAATTCATTTTTAAGTGTTTTTAATTACTTTTTGAGAAATGATAATTTTCAGATATTACAGATCAAGGTGTTACCAAGCATGTCAAGAAATGATAATTTTCAAATATTGCAGATCAAACATTTAAAGATATATTAACAAACATTTAAAAATAACTTTTCATGCAAAGCAGGTAAAAATTCAGTTGTTTTACTAATTTGATAGTCTTGATACTTTTAACAATCAGATTGTTTTTCGAGAGAAAGGAACTAAGTTGCAAATACGATAATAATCAAACTCATATCTCAAGCCGGTGTAATTACTTTCAAGTTTTTTAGAATCATTGAAGACACCACATCATTGTACAAACCGACGATCATTCAAAATTTAAAGTTACCGCTAACCTCTGTGCCATCATCGACTATAGCAAACCGACGATCTTCCTCCACGGCACTCCTAATGGGCCTCTCTTTATTTCACGGTACGATTTGTGTTTTTGTTGCTTTATAAATAATAAGTTTTGTGTTTATCAAACCCTAACGTCTGAGCAATGATTTATTAAATCGTTTTACTAATTTCCGATTCTTGATACTTTCATAAATCGTTTTACTAATTTCCGATTCTTGATACTTTCATAAATCGTTTTACTAATTTTCGATTCTTGATAATAACAAATGATTATAATAATAAAACAAAGGAACTAAATTACAAATATAATAAAAATAATAATAATAATAATGTAATATAGTCATTGTTAATGCTCAAAAAAGTCAACCTTTGTTGACTCGTAGAAGTCTTGAAGACGAAATGAATTTTACAAGATACTTGAAACAAGGTATGGATATGGAAAATAAATATTTGACTATACGTGGTTGATGATGTCAAGTTTAAGTCGTTGATTCATTTAGAAATCGAAAACGCCTATCGTTGTAGCTCATATGTTATTATCTCTTCTCTTATTCTCTGTTTCTCTAGTTCTCGATGGATTATTGCTCTCATATCGACTCTCACAATTATTCACAATTTTATACATACAACACACCTTCATCGTTGACCGTAATGATCAGGAACATTCCAAATAACTGTATAATTTCGTACAAGATTCCTATGCAAGCAAGTCAAATTCAGTTGTTAGACCAACTTGAGATATGAGTTTGATTAGCTTGAATCTCTTTGATCCATGGTATCCAGTCTTCTTGATCTTGATCTTCACACTTGCTTTTGACAAACGTCTGGCTGACCTGAAGTTCCTTTGCAACCAGGTAAAAAGGAACTACGTTGCTACGGTTAGTGGATACCATGGATCAGAGAGATTCAAGCTAATCAAACTCCGGGCAACCCTTGTTTGATTATACTCGTGTACAACCTTTATCAGGTTCTTTTGGCCACAGGTACAGAAAGGTTATAAATGTTCATGTCGTTTCAGGTTGCCTTCATCGTTGACCGATATCTCTGACAATGATCAGAAACATTCCAAATAACTGTAATGATCGCTACTGTTGATTGGTATATAGAGAGCAAACCGACGATCATTCAAAATTTAAAGTTACCGCTAACCTCTGCGCCATCATCGTTGACAACTTTTCATCATATTCATAAATTCGATCATTCGTATCTACAAAATCATTGGTTAGACATATACCTTACATTCATGAAAATTTACCTTCATTGGTCCATGCAAGTTTCCTTTCACTTGTAATGTCTAATTATATACATTTCCTTCCTGATCTCCCGTTTACGTGCTTTACTACATTACTTATTGCATTTTCCTATGCAAGATCCTTACGTATTATTCATTATCTTGCAAATTTTCTACAATTCGACTTTTCAAGGTAATTGCGTCATATTCTACTACTTTGTAATAATTCCTACATCACATTCTTGCATCTTACAACATCATTCATTTTCTACATATAGAGGTACGAATCTTCCAAAAGATCAACCGTTCATTCGTTTTCCATAGGTTTTTTTTTTTTTAAATGACTCACATTAATACCATGCCTTACCATCTTCCACTACATATATATATATATATATATGCATTTTACACGCCACATAACATGCATATCTAAATTAAGTTATTAACTTGTGCTTATCTTGGTTGGAGAAAATAATGTATTCTCTCCTTCATTCCTACCCAAATGACCCGCTTCGTAGTCTATTCTATATTTCTACAACAATTCCAACTAATCTGACCCAGTACCTGGGTAATTCTATGTTTTTACATTTCCACTATTTGATCGTTCAGGGTCATTTCTACCCTTTACTCATATAAGTTTAATCCGTGCGTACCTAGGGATTTTTTTTTTCATTTCAACCTTTCATTCCTATAGGTATGATCCGTGCTTACTTACGGATTTAAATCTTTCATTCCTACCTTTCATTCATGTAGGTTTGGTCCGTGCTTACCTACGGACTCAAACCTTTCATTCCTACCTTTCATTCGTATAGGTTTGATCCGTACTTGCCTACGGACTCAAACCTTTCATTCCTACCTTTCATTCATGTAGGTTTGATCCGTGCTTACCTACGGACTCAAACCTTTCATTCCTACCTTTCATTCATATAGGTTTGATCCGTACTTACCTACGGACTCAAACCTTTCATTCCACCTTTCATTCATATAGGTTTGATCCGTACTTACCTACGGACTCAAACTTTTTATTCATATAGACTACTCTCTATCACTTGAGGGTCGTCTACTTTACCCACAACTGACGTCTAGTTACTTATTCATTCATTGCCATAATTAATTTATAGGCACAATATACATACGTTTAGTTTGATATCTTCTAAGGGAAATCCCCCTTCACATTCACACTTTTATAGAAGTTTCATTCCACCCATTCACCCACACGACCACTTACTTTCCAATTTTACCAGACATACCTGTGATGATTCTCATGGTCTCACGTGCATCGCATGCTTCTTGTGCACTGGCCAGGCGCACAGTCCACATGCTATCCACGTGCCTTCATGTAATCATTACCTTATGCCTGGGGACTGGTTTTCAGCCTCGTGCTACATTTTCAATCTCCTTTCCTAACAACATGGTTGTTTTTCCATCTACTTTTTACCATCCCAAAGAATTCTCTCCCACCGGTACCAAGGTATTAATACTACGTACCTGCGAGCATTCTATCCATTCCACAATTTCCGATATCTATCTTGGATCATGTCCTAGAGACCTCTTCATCATCACCACAAAAGCTCACCTTAACATAAACACCACAATTAGTTGTTAACATCTCATGTAAGTTAATATTAAATTCTACCTTTGGGCCTTGATCGAGTCTTGGATTGTACGGGTCACTAATTTCAAGAGCACATAGGTTTGAGTTCAAGTACTTACTTCCATGTACAAGATTTCACTCAAACCAGGGCTCTGATACCAACTTGAAACACCCTAAACCTTTTTAACCGAAAATACGCAGCGGAAAATACGAACCATAAAATTTCTTGCTTTATAAAAACATTATCGTATGTTTGGAACCCATAGCTACGAGATATTATAGGTGTTTCATATTTTATTGTTTCTTATTACATCAACTACAACTCATCTTTATTAGTTTACGTGACCGCGACCCCGTACAATCCGCATCCTCACTCGACCTCCAACCATTTCTTGCTTTGTGAGCTTGACTTGACAACCTGCAACTACCACATAACCATTTCGTTAGTTCATCAAGTGACTTCATGCAAATATTCACAATATGGAAATAACATCAACAATACTCAATTGTCATAACCAAACGCCTTTTTGTAAGTTCGGATCCGGTCTCCTGATCCTATCCTCCAATTTCCATGCATCATACTTACATACCTGCATTTTTTTATTACCATCCTCATAACAAAAGATTAATGACATTACAATACACACGCACGTACAAATCCCATGTACAAGTTATCTTAACCCGTCATACTACTCTTCCTTCATGTATTCTCAAGGACAAACATGACGTTTTCGAACTTATACTCAACCTACACATAACGACCAACCTTTACATACATAACACTTTCACACATTATCGGGCATAAGCAACTATGCACATATTTTATTACACTAGCATCCAATGTGAGAAACCTCCACTTACTAAGCGGTTTACCATTTGTGTGACCTTGCATAACTATACAATTCAATCTAAATAGTTACACCCATGATTTAGTGTACCCATCTATATATATACACTCATATCAATCCGTACATTTTACCATTCATTCTTATGCCATATTTGTTAATATTGGTTTATTTCATGCTTAATTACCCTCACTTCATTTATCTTTGTTGCTCATTTATCCCAACTACTTTCCTTGTTGTATGGTGAATTATACCCATTTACCAACAACATCAATTCGCTTACCTTATTATAAATTACCTTTTCATACGTGTTCCCATTCTCTATTTATACATGAACATACAATTACTAAACCAAGAGTTTGCATCATAAGTCACTTACCTTTGCCCGTAGGAATGCTTTCGCCTTATATGCGTTTGACTTATAGTCCCAAGCTTTTCACCTAGCTCGAGATCGTATCCACTTGACCCGTTGACTTTTAAGCTTCTTGTACCTAGCTTACTTTCAAGTCAACATGCCGTGTTAGAATACTAGTTTGGAACTTACCTATTCAAACATTAGTATTCATTCTACATCATTCAAACATGCCATCAATACATTCAACAACTAGTTCTATTCAATAAGTCTTTCCATATACTACCCGTTTGACCCGTTAGTGAAAATAGTTGCATGAACTAGTAGTAAGTGTTCTTAGACACTTTTTGAAGGCCACATAACACGCTATTCTTTCCCTACAATCCGTACTCCAAGACTACTACAAGGGTGTACATTCTTACACCTTTTCTTATTAAATATTACATTATAAATGTGCAGCGATTTTCTGCGCAGCTGCTGTTCAAGGGCGATTTTCCCCTTCTAAACCTCGGAATCAGATCTTGACTATCAAATACAAAATGTGCGTCATTCAAAGACCTTTCCAAGCATATAAAGAACACCTCCTAACGATTTTTCTATGATTTTATATGAATATTTTTAGATCAGGTCAGAAACATAATTTTGACCAAACAGCTTTGCTGTCAAAACTGAAATGCTAACTTTAGATGCTGTTTTGACCCACTACAACTCAGAATCAGCTTCTTATGACTAAATATGAAATGTAATATGTGCAACAAGCTTTTCAACGATATAAGGCTCGTCTTCTAACTCCTAATAACGAATGAGATATGCCCTTTACAAGATGACTATCTAGGGCTGTCAAAAGTGACGAATTTCATACAATTTTACACCATTTGACCCAATTCAAGTTTCATGTAAGCATTGTATCAAACACTTCATGTGCACCCTTTTTGCAAGTGAATTCTAAGCCTTATGGACTTCTCAAACTTTGCCATTTGACTAGCTAATCATCAACAACATCATTCTAACCATCATGCTTAGCTATTTTCAATTTCAACTTGTAATTTTACCAACACATAAGATTCATGCAAGACATATGGAATACAATTCCTCTACAATCTATGCCTAAAACATAGATTTCCTACTATTTTAGTAACATCAAAGCTACCAATCAAAACCAAAATCATCATCTTTGAACACAAGCAACCTATAGTGAATAGCTCATCTCTAAACTATTAAAGATGATCAATATCACGTAAAATCAAGCAATAATATGAATTTAACATGTTTTGCTCAAAACCCACATGTGGGGTTCGAATCCTACACGAATTTGGGGTTAGGGTTCTTACCAAAGCTTAATCCTTGAAGATTAGCCCTCTAGAACCAACCATTAATCTCTTACATCAACCACTTGCATCAATTCTTCATCTTTAGGGACTTAGGGTTTGGTTTAAGCTCAAGAATACCCTCTTGAGGGCTGAATTCGTTTGCCCCCAAATGGGGTGTGTTTGGATCATTTGTTTTGTTCCATATTTACACTACAAGTCCCTCAAGTTTACCCCAAAGCCTTTTGTTATCAAAACCTTAACTATGCAAGTTTCTTTCTAGTGTTATTTCCCTATTATAAAGATAATAACTTCCACTAGAAATTTTCATAATAGAACATAATCCCACACTCGTATCATCCCATTTTACTATCCATAAAAAAGGCTCATTCTACTATTTAATTCGTTTTGTCATTTCTTATTCACGCCTAATAGCGTAATTAAGCGAAATGGATTTTCGGGATGTTACATTTGATCATCTTCTTTATATCTCAAACCGATTGTTAAAAGTATCAAGACTATGAAATTAGTAAAACAACTGAATTTTACTTGCTTGCATGAAAAGTTCAATTTCAGTTCAAACTTTTCAAACACCTGCAACATCTCAAGAGTCGAGGTCCTCTGAAAAAGACATCGTACAATGATTTGGACTTGTAATATTTGGACTTGACAGATATCTCTCTGAGATGATAGCTTCTCTTCAGATTCTGAAAGTGGATACCATGGATCAGAGAGATTCAAGCTAATTAAACTCATAGGTAAGAACATTGTGGATGAGGATTGTTTATCTTCCCATTGATTTCAAGTATGTTGCCAAATAACTGTTCAATTTCAGCTTTTGTTTAACTATTTTAGCAAATTCCATAGAGAAGTTATCAATCTCACTTCTCACTGTCCATGTTTACCTTCAACGTCCAACGGTAATGAGTAACCTAGTAACCTCTACAATGATGTGATTTGTTTTTAGATAAGGAGGTATATGTACAATGAACTTTTTACGCTAAATAAAACCGATTAATGGCAGGTTTGCCAGAGGGTCACTATTCATACACACAACTTTTTGCTCTAGTGGTGTGCTCTACCTTTTTGACAAACACTTGGCTAACCTGTCCAGTTATCAATCTCATTGGCAATCATCCGCTGCATGCTTTTCGCAGCCTTCACTGAAAAGAACCCTAGTAGTGGTTTTCATCTCTTTACCTGTAAACTCATATCTCAAGTCGGTGCAAGTTATGTTGAAGCTCATATGTTATTATCTCTTCTCTTATTCTCTCATATCATGGATCAGAGAGATTTAAGATAATTAAACTCATATCTCAAGTTGGTCTAACAACTGAATTTGACTTGCTTGCATAGGAATCTTGTACGAAATCATTCTCACATGAATATCCTTTGATGAATGTATTAGGGGTTGGAAACTCTGAAGACCAATGACCCTCTAGCAAACCTCCGTTAAGGTCTTCAGAGTTTCCATGGGAAGGTAAACATATATAACATTCTCTTCTTCTTCCCTTACAAATCACTTTGCCATTAATACAAATCACATTGTGCATGACATTACATTCTGCATGTGTCATTTCATAACTTGCACCGGCTTGAGATATGAGTTTAATTAGCTTAAATCTCTCTGATCCATTGTATCCACTTTCAACTAAATCTTTCTCTGATCGCTACTGTTGATTGGTATATAGAGAGCAAACCGACGATCATTCAAAATTTAAAGTTACCGCTAACCTCTGCGCCATCATCGTTGACAACTTTTCAGTGATGATAATTTCTCTTCAGATTCTGATTGCACCGGTGGAATTGGAATTGGAATTAATGAGACAACTTTTCAGTTGTTATCCGAGAGATAGCGGTCAACGATGAAGACTATGAAATTAGTAAAACAACTGAATTTTACTTTCTATTGTTTAGCGCCGATCCGATTGTTAAAAGTATCAAGACTATGAAATTAGTAAAACAACTGAATTTTACTTGCTTGCATGAAAAGTTCAATTTCAGTTCAAACTTTTCAAACACCTGCAACATCTCAAGAGTCGAGGTCCTCTGAAAAAGACATCATACAATGATTTGGACTTGCAATTTTTGGACTTGACAGATATCTCTCTGAGATGATAGCTTCTCTTCAGATTCTGAAAGTGGATACCATGGATCAGAGAGATTCAAATAACTGTTCAATTTCAGCTTTTGTTTAACTATTTTAGCAACTTCCATAGAGAAGTGATTTGTTTTAGATAAGGAGGTATATGTACAATGAACTTTTTACGCTAAATAAAACCGATTAATGTTATCTTTCATACAATTTAAGTGTAAAACTGATAGTTAACTAACATAATGATGAAGAAGTTAAACCATCAAAGCCCTTTAAAATACCTTGATGATCAGATGTTCAACTACTTTGATCAAAATGACATACACCTAATTTACACATATCCTTTGATGATGTCAAGTTTAAGTCATTGACAATGTTGAGGGTTATTACTTTGTTTTTTTAATTTTTTTTAACTTTTTATAATTTTTAAATTAAAAAAAACAACTCAAAACATCAAAAAACTACCAAAATAAATTACCCCCTCCAAGCGCCTCGCTTAGGCCTAAGCGAGGCGCTTGGAGGGGGTTAAAATAGAAGGTGGGGGGTTTAAATATCACCACCCTTCCAAAATATATCTTCCATACACAGTTATTACCTTGTAGATTGCAGGTACAACAAAACAAAACAAAAATAAAAAAGTAATAAAGGTAAATCTGTTTAGGATAAGATATAAAAAATGAAATTAATTTAAAAGTATCTCCTCATCCATTAAACCATCCCAATCAAGTACTGTTCATTTTGGAATTTGACATCAAGTTTCCTCAAAGCCAAAGTATTTCTAACCTTGAGTGTATAATCATTTTTTTCTAACATCAAGGTCCTTAAACATAATGACATTTATTGGTTCAATTTGATTGTATTATAAAAAAAAGATTGTGTAAATTAATAGCCTGAAAATAAAGATTGAAACAAATTAGTAATGCAAAAACTGTTTAGATATTGCATTTCTCTATTGAAATAACTTGAAAAAACAAAGTCAATGAAGATTTCAATTAATGATTTTTCATATATAAAATGTATTTTATATATCAAGCTATTATAATACGAAAATAGCCAAACATATTTAGTTTTGTATTGAATCAAATATTTAATTAATGTGGATTGATTTGTTTTATTTTATTTGTTTAGAATATTGTAAGAAATATAGTTTTAAACTTAGAGTGAAAAACCACATATTAACAACACGTTTTTAAGGTACACGATTTAAATTTAACAACATATAAATACATTATCTTAAAAAAATAAATAATTTTTAATAAACATTACTTTTGTTAGTTCATAAACATTTTCAAATTATGTCTATTAATTTATTTCTAATTTTGTATTAAAATATAATTATATTAATTGATTTACAAAAACATTGAATATACATATTAAACTGAATTCCAGTAATTATATTAATAATTATAGTTGTAACAAATAAAAACTGAATAAGTAATAATTATTAAATAAAGAAACAAATTAAAATAAATGTATTGTTTGAAATAATAAAATGGGAGGCTTTATAATGGAGTTCTATGTACTCCACGTGCTGTCTTTTATTACTATAAATAAAATCGATTAATGTTGTTTGATTTATTTTATTTATTTGTTTTGAACAATATAAAAGTCTTACAAAAAAGCTTAACTAATTGCATTGTGTTATTATTAATTTATTTATTTGACTTTTGAACTATTTTAAGCATTTAAAATTAATATGTATTTGCTGAACATAGTTTAACATCTAAAACAATGACCAAAATAATAAAACTTAATAATCATTTGTCAAATATTGTAACAAAATTAATTTTAAACTTAAAATAACAGATTAATTTTTTTTAAAAATGGGTTGATTTAAGGTACATGATTTAAATTCAAAGTTAATAATACATAAATATAAATATGTTATATAAAAAAGAATCATGTGTTTTCTTTTATTAATGATTTCAGTTACAACTATAATTATTAATATAGTTACTAAAATTTAATTTAATAAACTTATATCATGGTTTTGCAAATCAATTATTATAATTAAATTTGAGTTTAATGTATTAAATAATAAAATGAGAGAATTCATGAGGGAGTGTTATGTGTCTCTCATGTGTTTTCTTTTATTATATAGTGTAGATTTTAAATAAAATCTATATCTATATTATCTTAAAATTTCAAATATGTTAATTAATATCTTTTCCTTATTTTCCTCTCACATTTTTTAAATGTTAGTGAACTATTAATTATTTTAAAATTTCAAATATGTTAATTAATATTTTTTTCTTTATTTTTTTCTTATTTTCCGCTCACAATTTTTAAACGTTAGTAACTTTTATGTATGAGATTTTTTTTGAAAAAAAAAATTACACCAAATTAACGATCGCTTTATTATCTTTCCAACGAGCACCATATATAGTGCTATACAAAAACAAAAAACAATGTTTTTTAGTGAGTTTTTTGTTAATGCAGAAAAAAACACAATGTATTTAGGTAATTTCTTAATCATATATACGCAAGTCACTAATCATGTTATGATAGTATATATGTTTTCGAACCTACTATTACATATATGAATTGCCCATGTTCATGTGCTATAACGATATGCTTAGCATTAAAAGAGGTTGAGATTTTTTAATCTGCTGGGAACGCAGCATGACAACCCATTTTGATAGTATATAAACATTAGAACAACTTTCTTCATTAAAAAAGGTCGAGACTGTTTACTTCTTTTATCTTTTTTTATTAAGTAATATTAGATTTTTTAACCCCGTGACACTCCCGGGGTAATCAGCTAGTTAAGTATAAATTTATATTAATAATTAATAAAATCGAGAAGAAAAAATATAAACCATCATGGTGATTTGAATTGCTTCCATATTCAAACTGTACGATTTAAATAATTATTCATCTGTCTTCATGCAAGTTTTCAAAACTCAATTTGAAAGCAAGACTTAAATAGACGTCATTTTTCAAATCAATAGAAGAAAGAAGGAAAAAAAAACTTAATCTGTTTGTTTATCTTAGGTAACAAAGATTAGGAAAACAAACAATTAAACAATATTAATTGGTCACTTTCTGATGTTGTAGGGTACTCAATTGGGTCAAGCCCAATAGCCCAAGAAACCAAAATCATTAAATGTAAGAGTGGGTCAAGCCCAAGCCCAACAAGGAAGCCCATTAGGGTTTTACCCATCCCCACTCTATAAATAGAGGGGCAAAGCATGCCATACAACTCAGATTGGTCTGAGTATAAGACCTCTCTCACTCTCTCTCTCTCTCTCTAAAACTCTCTCTAGAGTTATTCTCTTTAATAAGACTTTCAGCAGCAGCAGACTGAAGCCTTGAAGCCTTCGAGCTGCTGATATGCATTCTTAACAATCTACAACCATGCTGATTCCACATCCAAGCCGGATCCAACAGCCACTACATGCGGAATCACGCTCTGTTACTCGCAAGTCTCAGCCTTCATCAGGCTTACGTGGTTGGTCCCTAGTTGTAACTTGGGATCAAGAGTTCTTCTCTTCAACATCATACTCTTATTCTTTATCTCTTCTTAAGTTAACCAATAATAACAACATTCTGACTTTGGGTTGATCCCAAATCAGAATCATAACAACTAAAATATCAAAACTCTTGAACCTCCCATCTACGTTTACAACGTAGAGGGACACCACGACTTGCATTTGGTGAACCGAAACCCTTTAACCCTTTTACCTCTTCTGACGAGTTCTTTCATGCTGCTGGTCTAACCCTTTAAGCAGCAGACGAGGTCAGAAGCCTGACGACCTTGGAACGTTCAGACCCTCTCCGGACACATATTTGTTGTAGCAACAAGTTGGCGCCCACCGTGGGGCCGTGCTACTTAGAAATGAAAATCTCTTTGTAGTTCGGCTCCGTCGATCTATTTTCTAAGTTCTCTCTATGTTTGGAGAAAATGTTCCCAAGAATGTCACTTCTACACCTCCTACACGTGATGGCAAGATTTGTGGTAACTACTTCTGTGACTACATCCTTCTCACCATGAGATATATAAACTTTCTTTGTTTTTTTATTTTTTTTATTTTTTTTTAAAAAAAGGGTTTACTAGTCTTTTTGATTTATTCCCAATACGTTTTTCTCAGACATTTTTCAACAGTTACAAAAGTAATATTGGATAGGTTAACAATCTTGGGAAAGTAAATTTACACAAAAAGACAAAAACACATGTTTTTATCCAATGGACAAAAGCATGGAACCCTTTAACCGGACTGTGCACAGAGCATCTTGCTTTTACCCAGCGGATAAACGTCTGAACCCTTTAACCTGACTGTGCACAGAGCATCTTGCTTTTACCTAGCGGATAAACGTCTGAACCCTTTAACCGGACTGTGCACAGAGCATCTTGCTTTTACCCAGCGGATAAACGTCTGAACCCTTTAACCTGACTGTGCACAGAGCATCTTGCTTTTACCCAGCGGATAAACGTCTGAACCCTTTAACCTGACTGTGTACAGCGCATCTTGCTTTTACCCAGCGGATAAACGTCTGAACCCTTTAACCTTACTGTGCACAGAGCATCTTGCTTTTACCCAACGGATAAACGTCTGAACCTTTCAACCTTACTGTGCACAGAGCATCTTTCAGCTTTTCAGAGTAGGTTTATAGGTCTACTGTACACAACAGCTTTATAGCTTACTGACCTACTACAGCCTTTTAAGCTTTCAAGCTACTGTTCAGCTTTGCAGGTGCATAGATCTACTATACATCAAAACTTTTTAACGTTTTAAGATTATGCATACCATACATTGCTCCTTAAAGCTTTATAGACGTTTAACACAATGTCCAACGAAGTTTTCTAGCCTTCAAGGCTACTGGTCACAAAATCTCCACAACCTTTTAAGCTACTGTTCTATGAAGCTTTAAAGCCTTTTGGGCTATTATTTGTCAAAATTTTACAGAACTTGTAGGCTACTGATCATCAAAGCCTTTAAGCCTTTTAGGCTATTACTCATCAAAGCTTTCAAGCCTTTTAGGCTACTGATCATCAAAGCCTTTTAGGCTACTGACCATCAAAGCCTTCAAGCCTTGTAGGTTACTACTCATCAAAGCCTTCAAGCCTTGTAGGTTACTACTCATCAAATCCTTCAAGCCCTGTAGGTTACTACTCATCAAAGCCTTCAAGCCTTGTAGGTTACTACTCATCAAAGCCTTCAAGCCTTTTAGATTACTACTCATCGAAGCCTTAAATCCTTTCAGGCTAGTGACCATCGAAGCCTTAAACCCTTTCAGGCTAGTGACCATCGAAGCTTTAAACCCTTTCAGGCTAGTGACCATCGAAGCCTTAAATCCTTTCAGGTTATTGCTCATCGAAGCCTTCAAGCCTTTTAGGCTACTACTCACCAAAGCCTTTAAGTCTTTCAGGCTACTGACCATCGAAGCCTTAAATCCTTTCAGATTATTGCTCATCGAAGCCTTCAAGCCTTTCAGGCTACTGTTCTCTAAAGCCTTCCAGCCTTTCAGGCTATTGCTTACTCAAGCTTTAAAGTCATTTTGGCTACTATCCATCGAAGCTTTAAAGCCTTCCAAGTTGCTAATTCCTAAAGCCGTATAACCTTTTCGGCTATTCTTATCAAAGCTTTAGAGCTATTTAAACTATTGTCTATTAAAGGTCAATAACTTCTTAAAAGTACATTAAAACTTTTGAGAATTTTGTACATTAAAACTTTTGATCCAATTAAGCCACTCATAATCAAAAGTATTAAAGACTTTCATGCTCCCAACAATAAATACTTCACAACCTTTTAGGCTAGTATTCGGCGAAGCGTTAAAGTTCTTTAAGGCTACTTCTCATGGAAGTCTTACATTAGAACAAGGTTGTTGTTGACTGCAGCCTTGCAACCTTTTAAGCCTCTTAGTTCACAATATTTTGGGCTACAAATCATTGAAACTTCAAATCCTTTTGGGTTACTATTTAATGAAACATTCACAGCCTTTTAAGTTATTGTTCATTAAAGCTTTAAAAGTCTTTCAGGTTTCTAATGCCTTACAGCCTTTTCGTCTATTCCAGCAGAAGCTCCAATGACGTTAGGCTACCATTCAACAAAGCTTCACAGCCTTTTGGCCAAGTATCCAATGAAGCGTTTAACCTTTTTAGGCCAATTTTCATGGAAGTTTTATATCAGTTCTGGCCACTAATCCTTGAAACTCTACATCCTTAAAAGGTTGCTGCTCATCAAAGCTTTACAGCCTTTTAGGCTTCTACTCATAAACGCTTTACAGCCTTTTAGGCTACGAGATTCATTAAAGACTTATAGCTTTTCAGACCACTGTGCGTTGAAGCGTCACAACTATTTAGCTTCACAACGTTCAAATTGATTATTCATGAAGCTTTGATCAGCTTCAACTTCTAACAGCTTCAAAAGTTACACATGAATCATTTATACTAACGACCAAGTCAAAACAACGTTCCTTACCAATAGCCACAAATACAATTATGATGCAAACATTTTAACATTTTTTAAGGCTAACATAAGGAAATGTCAAAATAAACATATGGTTTAAAACATCAACCTATGGATCTTTAAATCGCCAACGTTGCAAGCCTTCAAACAAGCTTTTATTATATGAACGACCTCATAGATCCGAAACAAAAGCAACTTCAATCAAGGAGTTATACACATCTTGCAAGCAAAAGAATCAAATAAAACGTGCCTCTAGCCATGAACACCTTTTACCAAGGACTGATATGAATAAGTTGACATGCTTAAATAAAGCAAGTAATCCCTGAAGCAAATAAGCATATCAGCTCAGAGGGTTAAAGGATAACAGGGCAAAAGGCTTCCCCTAACAGCAACCTATATAGCAACAAACCTTCAAAGGAGGAACAAAGAGGTTAGATGTATAACAACACTTTGATATCAGTCAGAATCACTCATCACCATGTCATGACTACTTCTGACTGGGGGGCTGGTGGCCCGTGTGGACAAATCCACATTTAAAAGAAGTTGAGAAGCAAAGAAGCAAAACAGTTGCACATGTCAACTTATTTACTCAAATGCTGAGATGCCTTCAAGCATCTTACCATAGCAAAGAAACACGATAACTCAAAACAACGGCCTAACTACTTTCTTTCGCAAAAGTTCAAAAGCTTAAAGGCTTACTATATTGGGTCAACATTATTCAAGGAAAGGCAAACCCCTTATCAAGACTAACCTTGTGTTCAAACAACCTAACGTCTCAATGGGACACGCATGCCACCTAAAGCATATGCTTTTCTCCCCTTGAAAAGACAAACAACTTAAGGAAGGAAAAGCCTCTACATGCCAACAAGGTCACTTCAAAGGAATGAAAGAAAAGATCGTTGCGTACACAAATCAACACCTCCCGTACATCCTCCCATAACACCACCTTAGCTACAATGTGTGAACAAAGTTAGAATCGTTCATCCAAGAGGTTATAAACCTCAAAGGTCCTTACAAACTCTAACCTTGTAAACACAAGAGGTTTTAAGCTTTGTAGGTCCTCACAAACTGTAACCTCAGAAGCTTAGAAGGTTTGAACCTCACAGGTCTTCATAAACTATGACCTCCAATGCTTAGAAGGTTTGAACCCCACAGGCCTCCATAAGACATGACCTCCAAAGCTTAGAAGGTTTAAACCTCACAGGTCTCCATAAACCATGACCTCCAGTGTTTAGAAGGTTTAAGCCTCACAGGCCTTCATAAGCCATAACCATCAATGCTTAGAAGGTTATGGACTTCAAAGGTTATCACCCCGGAAGCCAGGAAGATTGTAAGCTTCATAATGTACCCCTCTTTTGACTACAAAAGCTCAACAACAAGTCAAACTCGTTACCAACACAAGTTTTATACCTCAAGGATGACAAAGGTCAAAATACATCACATGTTCATGATAACATTGGTAGACTTGACATGATTTTTGCATAAACTCCTCCGAACATGTCATTAAAAGCTTCAAATACTTAGAAGTTTCAAAATAGTTCGAAAGCTTCAAAATAAACAAAACAAGCTTAAAAGCTTCAAAAAGACATTAAAAGAAGCTCAAAAGCTTAAACGCTTCAACTACCACATGCTTAAAAGCTTACAAGCTTCAAATACGATAACTGAAGCTCCGAAATTTAGAAGTTTCAGATACGAAAACTGAGGCTTACAAGCTTGAAGGCTATACAATAAGCATAGGAGGACAAATAAGCTATACATGTCATGACTTCTGCTCTAAGGCTGAAACAAATACAAGCATCTTGCTAATATGCAACAACTTATCAATCCTTGGACAAAGACCATGATTAGAACAAGGCATACGTCCACCTCCAGTACGAACACTACTTCTTGCAATTTAAAAAGCAAAAGAAGAACTTAACTATAGGAAGAAGCTATCAAACTAGCTATAATTGAAAGTGTCCTTGTAGCAAACAAGTCCTATTCTAAGAACTCCCAACTAGGTGAACCACCTATGATAATGTTTGTCTTCTACTAAGTCTCTAGCATGAACAAAAAATATACCAACAAAGATTATCCAAAACAACTTGCTCAATCGTCGAAGCTCTTGCTAAAACATCAATGCTTCTCACTCACATTAAGCACAAACGCTTGCCCAAAAAATCTCCATCAAAAGAATGTTACCTAAGCTAAACATGAATACAAATTTTGAAGCTTCTAAGCCTTCAACCATCTCTGGAGATTTAGCAACTACAAAGTCAAGACAAGCTAACCCAAACCAACCTGAGAAGCAAGGCTACAAAATAGCCGTAGTAAAAAGGATCAAGCCCCATAGAAGCATAAAACTAGAAACGTAGAAGCATTGAAGCATCCTGCTATACATAAAAGAAGATTAAGGACGAATCAAACCGCAATGCTAAGGCGTTGAAGCTGTTGGCAAAATAACAAAGCAAGCTACTTAGCAAACAAAGTAGATTTGTTAAAACACCAACACCTTGCCAAAGCACTTTACTACAACACATGAGTGTCTTCCTAAAAGACAGCTTACTTGTTACAAAAACAAAACCTTGGAAAGCTTGGTCCAAAATAGGAAGGACGACACATTGTGCTCGAAACTCACAACGGTGATTCCTACAAGCTCAATCAACCAAGAAGGAAAGAAAGTCCCAAGACATTGGGATGACAATCACCTTAAAAGGTTCAACGTAACCACAAACGGCCAAGAGATTTCTACCACTTCTTTGTGTAAACATTTAGTTATCATGAAATGAATGAATCATAGCATTTTCCACCAAGATTTGTCTTTCTATCCTATAATCAGGTTGAGAACCTAGCAAGAAACTCCATGGCAAGGGCCATGTAAGGGGATGAGCTCCCAGGACATTTCGCTCAATAGGTTCGAGGGATAAACGGACCTATATAAGGGGTGAGTTCCTAAATCAATCCAACTCCATGAGATAAACAAAAAACACTTTTATAAATCTCATTGACAGGCTTGAACAACCTACACCAAACGTTCCTTAAGTTTAGAAAACAAACTTACGAAAACATAGTAAAACACTTATGTAAGTGTATATAGGATAGACGGTGACATGTTTGCCTAGACTACCTTAAGGATGAATGACTGCAGCATTCAACCTTTGAAGGTGCTACCGGTAAAACATTTCCCAACAAATACAAAGACAAAACATCCAAACATGCAAGCATCCAAACATCCAAACATGCAAGCATCCAAACATCCAAACATGTAAGCATCCAAACATGCAAGCATCCAAACACGATCACAAAAATACACCAAGGTACAATTCAAAAGTGAAACAATCTCACAAGGCCATACATAAAACAACATACATGAAAGTTAGTACAAATGGCCATGATCGGTCACCATTCCTCACATCTCAAGCCCAAGCAGCTTGAAAGGTTCATCACATCTCAAGCCCAAGCAGCTTGAAAGGTTCATAATACCACAACCACATGTTAATATTCTAGTCATCTAAGGCTAACACCAAATGGAACCCTACAAGGTTTCCCAAACAACGCAACGAATGATACTTTACCAAAATGATGCTAAATGTTCTCGTGTCGAACATCATCCATTATCACAAAAAAAATATTGTTGCAACTAATGCAAAAAGAAACTTAGTCATGACAACAAAAGAAGCTCAACTTCATACAAACGAAGCTTATAGACATGCTCTATATATCAAGCTTTGAACGAAGGAAGCTCATACCAATCTTCGAACGAAAGAAGCTTACAAACATAAATCATACGTCAAGTTTCGCATCAAAGAAGCTCGCTAGCAAGGTCATTCACTCAACTTCCTATGAAAAAAGCTTGTGAATGAGAATCAAAAGCAAAGGTTCGTAAACAAAGAAATTCGCGATTTGACCTTGTTTGCTTCTGCTTACTTGATTCCATATCTTGTATCATAAGAAAGCTTTTATCACAAAACTTTGATAGCACAAAGAGTTAGGCTAGTGATGAATTTTATCCATAAGCTTAAAGGATGAAATCCACAAGCTTTTCAGCTATCAAGCCAAACTTCTTTGCTTAAAGGACGAAATCTATATGCTTTAGTCAACAAAAACAATAACTTTGCTTAAAGCCTTCGAAGCTTAGAACACATACCAGCTTTTTATCAAGTCAGGTCACGGCAAGTTAACCTTCAAGGCAATGTACTTCACCTTCATGTGCAAGAAGCCTTCCTTCGTACACATGCGACCTTCCTTCTGTCACATGAAGCTCATTTGCTATCTAGCTTAGAAATCGACCATTCGGTCAATATAATAATCCACCATATCTCGAATTAACTTCTCGACATTTGTTCAAAAACGTGACTTGCTAAAAACCTCTGTAAGTGCACCTAGCTACAATCATCTAGTGATACTTATCTACCTTGTTGATGGTTACAAGCATTTAAACTGCCATAGTCATTTGATAAATGAACCATCTCCTAAAGGCTTGTGCCCAAAATAAAGATATTTCCAAAAAATATTTTACAAAATTATGGGAATATCGTCCAAAGGAGCATACATGTCGGATATAGATGGTTTTAATCACACAACTCGAGATAACTTCGCCAATACAACAAACAAGCTTAGAAAATTAAGCTCAAAAGGCGAAAACTTAAAAGGTCAATAGCCGATATGCTGAAGCTAATACAAGCTAACAAGGAAAGAAGCAAGTAATGGAGAAATATCCAGCTCCATAGCTTCCATCCAAATAAGGGCTTAGCAAGCTGCAAAGCTTATCAGCTTAAATCCTTATAAGCTTTCAAGCTCCATAACTTCCATCCAAATAGGGGCTTAGAAAGCTGCAAAGCTTATTAACTTAAATCCTTATAAGCTTTCAAGCGCATCAGTTGCTTCCACCAAACTAAGGGCTTATCAGCTTAAATGCCAATAAGATTTCAAGCTCATCAGCTCAAACCCCCTAATAAGCTTTCAAGATCATCAACTTAAACAAGTTTCAAATTTTATCGGTTTAAACCGATAACACATTCCAAAACTCATTATGCTAAGGTTTGTTTGTTGATATTTATCCTACCTACACGAAGGTCTCTACAAATAAACACTCACCAAAACAACAAAAGTTGGAAGAAAGCGCAAAGATAATGAATAGTTTGAGTCTAGTATAATGTACATACATATATACATTAAACTAGACTGGGGGGCTGATGTTGTAGGGTACTCAATTGGGTCAAGCCCAATAGCCCAAGAAACCAAAATCATTAAATGTAAGAGTGGGTCAAGCCCAAGCCCAACAAGGAAGCCCATTAGGGTTTTACCCATCCCCACTCTATAAATAGAGGGGCAAAGCATGCCATACAACTCAGATTGGTCTGAGTATAAGACCTCTCTCACTCTCTCTCTCTCTAAAACTCTCTCTAGAGTTATTCTCTTTAATAAGACTTTCAGCAGCAGCAGGCTGAAGCCTTGAAGCCTTCGAGCTGCTGATATGCATTTTTAACAATCTACAACCATGCTGATTCCACATCCAAGCCGGATCCAACAGCCACTACATGCGGAATCACGCTCTGTTACTCGCAAGTCTCAGCCTTCATCAGGCTTACGTGGTTGGTCCCTAGTTGTAACTTGGGATCAAGAGTTCTTCTCTTCAACATCATACTCTTATTCTTTATCTCTTCTTAAGTTAACCAATAATAACAACATTCTGACTTTGGGTTGATCCCAAATCAGAATCATAACAACTAAAATATCAAAACTCTTGAACCTCCCATCTACGTTTACAACGTAGAGGGACACCACGACTTGCGTTTGGTGAACCGAAACCCTTTAACCCTTTTACCTCTTCTGACGAGTTCTTTCATGCTGCTGGTCTAACCCTTTAAGCAGCAGACGAGGTCAGAAGCCTGACGACCTTGGAACGTTCAGACCCTCTCCGGACACATATTTGTTGTAGCAACACTTTCAATTAAGAATCTTAATCTTGATTACGTTTTTATTCAACACTTTATGCCTGAATCCAATACTTAGCATTGGATATATATTCCAGAAGGAGCACATAAATTATTATTTGAAAAAGATAAAAGGTAATAGAAAATTTTTAATACAAAATCAATTTTAAGCTATGAATTGTAAACACCCTGTAAAAATTTGTATGTGTTATTTAAATCATGATAAAAAAAAGTAATGGATTTAAATAAGACAAAATTACACGGATGGTGCCTGTGGTTTTCATGTAATAACGCCTTAAGGTACTAAGCAACCTTTTTAACTTCTTTAGGGCCCATGGTTTAGTTTTTGTAATGGAAATGGGTATTAAGGTTTGTTTTTGTAACAATGTTGGGTACTAATACTAACTAACGTTAAATTTTCTGTCAACTTTAGTTAAAGTGATAAAAATGCCTTTTTATAAACTAGAGGGGCCATTATGTAATAAACTTCATTTACAAAACCCTTAGTACCCAAACATGAAACTTTAGAGAAACCACATGAACTAACCATGTAATTAACTCATTATTTTATAAAATGTATTTATTTTTAAGATTTATAATTAAATAAGGAATATTTAATTAAAACATATTGTTTGATTAAATATAGTTATCCCATTATTTATAAAAATAAATACACTTCTAAGATAGATAAAACGTTCTATATGTTATTAACTTACTTATGGATTTTAATGAAATTCAAATATGATTTTTACCTTGTAGGTCCAAACCTACCAAGCCCACCGGTTCTTGAAGAAGAAAAAAAATCTTTCTTTTTTTATTTATAAAAATTCAACTTCTGTTTGTTTCTATCTTTTTTTAATTTTCTTGAATTGGGTTTGCATCTTTTTGGCCAAAAATAACACTTAATTCAATCACATAAAGAAAACATTTTTATAAGTTAAATCCAAGTTATTAGATTAATAGTTGTAATCATAACACAAGTCCATCTAACATTAAGTTAAATGTTTTCTTTATGGTTACAACTATTAATCTAATAACTTGGATTTAGTTTTATAAATAATGGGATAAATATATTTAATAAAACAATATGTTTTAATTAAATATTCCTTATTTAATTATAAATCTTAAAAATAAATACATTTAATAAAATAATGAGTTAATTACATGGTTAGTCCCTGTCCCTGTGGTTTATCTAAAGTTTCATGTTTGGGTACTAAATGTTTTGTAAATGAAGTTTAATACATAATGGCCCCTCCAGTTTATAGAAAGATATTTTAATCGCTTTAACTAAAGTTAACAGAAAATTTAACAATAGTTAGTATTAGTACCCAACATTGTTACAAAAACAAACCTTAATACCCATTTTCATTACAAAAACTAAACCATGGGCCCTAAAGAAGTTAAAAAAGTTGCTTAGTACCTTAAGGCGTTATTACATGAAAACCATAGGCACCATCCGTGTAATTTTGTCTTTAAATAATTCAAACTATTGACCATTGGCTGATGCCAGTCCTAACTAACAAAATAACCACTAAAGGTCGACATATTACCAACGGACCCAAACTAACTGAGGACTAACGTCGTTAGTGCTTGCTAATGTGGCATGCTTAATTGGGACTGGTGGCGAATGACGTGCCAAAAATGATCCTATATGTCTCTTTAAATATTGTTGCCCATTCCCTTCTTCCTCATATCAGAATCAACCACCACGTGGTAACACACCACCACCTGCTGCTGCCATTTCCCTTCTTCATCCTCAGATCAGAACCAACCCTCATATATGTCAAACTCATCGCCTCAAACTAGCCACCACCACGCCAACCATCACCATCATCGTTTCAAACCACCACCATCGCCTCAAACAAACCATCGCCACCACCACACTACTAGAAATCTCATAAGCAATAAAACCTGAGGATGTTGAAAACCCTAAATCCACAAATCCCCAGCGACCCTCTAATGTCAAACATTCTTACCTTTTGAGACGGAAGTGACTTATGGTAAGTTGGATTCCGACGATTATTTGTTCTGGTGACTACCGATGGCTAAAGATGTTCACGACAATCAAAACTGGTAAGTTTTGGGGTTTTTGCATGTTTGGGTTTTTTTTTCTTTTTTGAAAATTTTGGGGGTTTCGATTTGAAGGTTTGGAAGAAGTGGTGGTAATGGTGATGGTGGTAGGTAGTGATGGTGGTGGTGATTGATGGTGATTGTTGATGTTAGTGGTGTCGGTGGTTGATATTGATGGTAACAATAGTGGTTGTTGAAGGGAATGGTTATCGTGGTGCTTGTGACGATTTACAGGTTTGGGGGAGGAAACCGGTTGTGACGGTAATGATGGTGGGAGTTGGTGGTGGTGGTTGCCATGGTATTGAAGGTGCAATGCTGGTAAGATAAATGGTGGTGATGGTGATTATGTTGACAGAGGGTTATGTTATAAAGATGAATTTGCCACCTCATCAGACATGTGTGTTAAGTTATGACACGTAGGACGCCACATCAGCATGCAAGTAACGGTGTTAGTGATCATACTAACTGGGACCATTGTAGGAAAAAAATGACGAAAGTTAGGACCGCTAATGGTTATTTTCGTACTTAGGACCATTATCGGCCAAAGTAAAATAGTTTGGATTATTTAAATCCATTACTAAAAAAAAAAAAAAAAAAAAAAAAAAAAAAAAAAAAAAACCCTTTTTCCAATCTTCCACAATGTATAGTAAAATACGTACAAATATTTATACATTTTCTTTACAATTTTATTCATATATTTGGTTGTATATCAAACTCGTCCAAAGATAATACACATACTTATTTTTTTTCATATTTTTATAGGTGTATTTTTGAAAAGCGTTGCTAGACAAAAATACATTTTAATATTTTATTTGTTGTCAATGACGGTTAAGATTAAGTTACATAAACATTACCAACTAACCAATAAAAAGGTTTATTGCTAAACCGAGTATGATACGCATAGAACACATAGGTTCTATGATACTTATATGTGTGTATGATTCAGTTTGGTTTTCAACATTAACTAAATTTATCAGTTAATCTATTTTATTAACCAATTAGATTTCAGTTAATCGGTTTGGTTTATTCGGTTAAAATGTTGGCTTTTTGTTTGGTTTAATCAGTTAATAACCAAAACCAATATTTAGGCTCATTTTTTCCTTGAAAATACATGAAATGAAAGTTTAAATATATGAAATGGATGTATAAATACATAAATTGAAGGTATAAATATGAAATGAAGGTATAAAACATAATATTGATGTATGAAAGCTAGAAATGCATAAAAATATGAATGGGCCAGCTCGATTAATTTCAGATAAACAGGGGTATAAAAAATTCCGATAACCTATTTTCTGTTAATATGGTTTTTTGTTGATTTCGGTTCGATTTGTCTTTTTTTTTGTTCAATATTGTTTAACGGTTCGATTATTGTTCACCATTAGATATTATTAATCACGTCTTAACAATTGCCACTAAATGTATGTTCGTTTTTTTTTTTTCGCTCAAAAATGTACACGTTGATTAACGAAGAGAAAACGAGACAAGGCACACCTAATCAAATCAGATTGACTCAAAACTAGCATGAGAATTTTCAAAAATATATATTCGCCCATTTCAAAAAACCAATAGACCAATAGACAAGAGCTTTTTACTTTTGTTTGTTGACATACTCCTCCAGTACATCAAATTCTTTTCACAAAACGTCAACCATTAAAAAAAAACTCGAACCAACAAACTTATCTCATTGTAAAACAAAACAGTAGGTTAGGATTCGGATTCCTTATTTATAATCCATCAATGTAAAATAAAACATATACGATTTTGATTCTCCATTTATAACCCATCATATTAAGTTAGTGTATATATATGTACCTATAAAAGAAATATAATCAACATCATCTCAACTAAAGCGATAAACATATGGTCGACATTATTCCATAAATCATAATACAAACTAAAGCGATAAACACCTTCCAATAAACAAAAAAAAAAAGAAAAAAGAAAAAAGAAAAAGAAAAAGGCCGTTAGAAAATAACTGTTGCTTAAGGCGACAGCACCCCCTCACGTTACCTCTCCACACAAACACAAACATAAATATAAACACACACTCAACTTATTATTATTATTATTATTATTACTCTCATTCAATTCCCTCTATGGATTCAGCCATCACCAATACTCTTCACCAACAAACCAACGACCCTTCTTCCAAAATACAAGCTGCTAAAGAGATCCGTCGACTGACCAAAACGTCACAACGTTTTCGTCGACAGTTTTCCGACGCTATCCCTCCCCTCGTTTCCATGCTCCGTTATCCTTCCCTTGAAGCCAACGCTGCTGCTCTTCTCGCTCTTCTTAACCTTTCTGTTCAGGATGAAACGTAAGTCTTTAACTATTATTATTATTATTATTATTATTATTATTATTTATTTATATTATTCTTCAGAACCAACACTTTAATACTGCTCGGTGCTAAACTGCTAACATGCACCGGGCTTGTTTTGCTAACGTTAGCGTAAACTCCTTTAATACTACTTTCGGTACTGGTTCGGCATGCTACCTTGCTGATTTACCTTTGTATACCGGTACCGGGACCGATACTTTTGGTCAGTATAGTGATTACGTCCACGGTCATGCATAGGTGTAAACTGGTTCCTGAAGAAACGCACGGGTAACTATGACTCTAGTTATAATTAAACGTGACTACTTACTTAACTATTGTTGTCAGCGGTTTTATCATAGCGGGGCCGGTAGGTTTCTCTAGAATTGGTGATGAGTCGGATCATCAACTTTGTTTGTGATCGCATACTCGAGTAGTCGGGCTTTGTTGGAAGTTGAAAAAATTTTATATTTTTTATTAGGCTGAGGGGTATGGTCACCGACCCCCCTTAAGCCACCTCATCTTCTTCCTCTTCTTCCCCCATCAAGGGGGTGGTGTTCCCCCTTCCCCCTTCACCCTTTCCCTCCTTTTCACACACACACACAATATTTTAATAATTAAAAAACAGATCGGTACCATCGGTATAATTTCCCCGTTGTTGCCGAAGTGTGGGGGGGAGGGGGGGCGGTGTTCCCCTTCGGCAAAATGCTCCACCTCACCCACCGATCCCCTTCCCCGATCCCATACCCCTCAGCCTTCTAGATGTCGGTATGTATGGTTGTGTGTGCATAGAATTCATCAATCAGGAGAAAAAGCAGAGGACAATAATTTAAGATAAAGTATTGTTCTCTTTTTCATCAGTCACTGTTCTGATTGGTTAATTTGAAAAAAAGTTGATGGATAGATCTTGTTAAATTGTTAAAGCCTAATTTGAAAGATAATAATATGGTTGTTTTGGTTGCTTAAATAGTAATAATAAGGAAGCTGGTAGAGTGGTAGGTATATTATTATTATATATTATTATCTGCTACTGTTGTTACTGTTGATGTTTTAAATCACCAATGATAAATATGGATCTAGCCTTTTTGGTTGATTGATTTGATTTGAAGTTAATTGTGGTAGTTGTTTTAAGTGAAGCTGGTTTGTGTCACTTTCTGATGTTTAGGATATGTACTATTGAAGAAACCTTGAAAGGATTGATTGATTGTGTAGTATGATCTTTTTGTACATGATTGGCTCTAACCAAACTAAAAGAATCCTAAGTTCATGTTTTTGATTTCAGCGATTTTAGTTTGCTAAATGGGTTGATTTGGGTCTTCTCAAATTAGACGCTGATTTTAGTTTGCGAAACAATTGGACAATGATTTTAGTTTGTTAAATTAGTGTTACAAAACTTGCTAAAAATGCTAACTTTGAAAAGTTCAATGTATTTATTTATTACAATACCATGTGGATGTTTCAACATGTGTCACTTTTATTTACTAACCATTGTATTTAATATTTAACTAGAAAGATAAGCAGGATGTACAGTTAATGCTTTTTATTTGGGCATAGAATCTGATGCTTTTATGATCTGGATAATGTTTGTGGGATGACTGTAATTATGCTTTTACTCACTTGTCACTCTATCTTTTCTTTTCCTTTTTTTTGTTTCATCTTCTGCAAGAAGCTAATAATATCATCCAATGATTTTTTTATCCCATTTGTACAGAAACAAGATTAGTATTGTGGATGCTGGTGCATTGGAACCAATTGTCACTTTTTTCCAATTGGGGAATATTAATATGCAAGAACATGCTACAGCATCATTAGCCACACTATCTGCATCACCTGTAACAAGGTCAGCCATTGGTGCATCAGGTGCTATTCCTTTTCTTGTGGAGGTTCTTGATCAGGGGGCCCCACAAGCCAAGGTGGATGCAGTCATGGCTCTATTCAATCTGTCATCAGAAAAAGATAATCTTAACCTCATCCTGCAGGCACAACCTATTCCTTACCTTGTAAACATCCTAAAAGCTCGAAAAAATCGTCAAAGGTCTCAGAAAGATGCATTGGCCTTCTTGAATCTTTAATTGGTTTTGAAGAAGGAAGAGTTTCTTTGACTTTAGCACAAGGTGGTGTGCTTGCAGTTGTGGAGGTTCTCGAGCGTGGGTCGCCACAAAACCGTGAACACGCAGTGGGCACACTTTTAACGATGTGCCAGAGTGACCGGTGTAGGTATAGAGAACCAATACTTAAAGAAGGTGTCATTCCCGGGCTTCTAGAGCTTACGGTTCAAGGCACTCCAAACTCGCAAACAAAAGCGCATACCTTGCTTCGGTTGTTACGCGAATCACCATACCCGAGATCAGAACTTGAGCCCGATACTCTTGAAAACATTGTGTCTGACATTATATCACAGATTGAAGGTGAAGAACAATCCGGGAATGCTAAACAGATGCTAGCGGATATGGTGCAAGTTAGCATGGAACAGAGTTTGAGACATTTACAGCAAAGGGCTCTGGTATGCACTACGTCCGAAGTCTCTTTAAAATAAGTGATGCATTTACAACGCGGTAACAAGTTCTCATGGTTAAAAAAACCGCTAATATTTTTTTAATTGTGGGATTTGTTGTTTCTTTTAATATTATGGCCATGTTGTGGGATCAAATGATGTTCCATATAAAGAAGTTTTGCCGTTCAAAAAAAAGGAAAGCCAGTCCAGGCCTTTTGTGTTTGGTGGGTAACATGTGACTGGTGTAAGTGTTGATAAACTTGCCAAAAATGATGATGTGCTTTGTAAATGTTGTGGCATATTGAATAATAATATCCAAGGTTGATAAAGTATTGTACCCTTGAATCTATTTAGTTACACCCAACTGATCTGTTAATTTTTTTTTTCATTTCAATTATTTTTTTCTTTTAACTTCTAAGAGTATGTGTTGTAAAGGGGCTTTACGGGGGCGTTACTGCGTTATGTAATAAAATATTAATAAAGTGAAATGTGGGCTTTACATAAAAAGAGTGTATAGTGGTAGGGAGTTTATGGTATGGTATGGTGAGTTTTTTTTTTTTATAAAAAAATGATTTTTTATGGTTTGATTGGGTGTAGAAGTTAGGTTTGATTGGGTGTAGAAGTTAGGTTTGATCGGGTGTAGAAGAAGAAGAAGATGGGTGTATTTATTTATTTTATTTTTTTTGAAAAGGACAAGGAGGCACAGCGCTATCGACTCGCGGGAGGAAAAAAAACTCATAGTGCCTGGGCAGTGTGCCTGGCGCTATGGCCTATGGGGTGGTCGCGCCCTCATGATAGCGCCCAGTCCCACAACGGATGTCCTAATATAGTAAATGATATATAGAAATTTGAATACATCGATATAGTGGGTTTGTTTTTACGTAGTTATCAACATAATTTTTATCACAAACTGAATCGTATCTGGTGCAGTGATACTTTGAATACGGCTTGACTTGTAGCAAAAAAAAATATATTGATAAGTAGCAAAGTCTGACCATAGTTATCTATTGGAGTTTACAAAAAATAGTATATTTTAAAAAATCTTGAAAAAGTAAAGTTGTTATTTAACTAAAACTAGTGGATTCCACCGGTCGCGCTTCACGGCGGGGCCGATCAAGTTTTGATAAAACTAAAACGAAAACGTATTCACAATTATTAACCTAACGGGAAGTTGTCAAGTTGTCGGAAAAACCCGCACGCTACAGGGATCATGCTTATAGACCAACATGTAGCAAAATAACGATGATTCTAGTTACATTCTCTCAGCCTTTGAAGTTCCCTATATATGGTCCAAGATTTCAACCTTTTAGTCAACTTTAGATTCTAGTCACCAAGTTAATCCAAGTTGTAAATTCTAATTATCAACACAAGTAAATGAGCAAGACAGAAGACAAGCATCATGTTCCAAGATTTGGACCTTTTTACTTTCTTAGTGTTGCAGCAGAAAACACAAATGATTTGAACTATACTTTAATAGAATGGATATTGTTTATGGGCCTGAAATCAATAAGATAAAAATATGAGAGCAAACAGATCTCAATTCTATGTTGTTATTGATGTTTGGAACACACCCAATTTTTCCGATTCGGCTGTTCGGAAAAGACCAGAAATGAAGTAAGTCACCTTTTGAACTGGTGGTGGTTGCCCCTTGTGCTTCATAAAACCTGGAATCGAATTTGTTTTAACGTACCCTCTTGTGCTTTGCACCCGATTTCAACGTCTTCACCCCACCCGTAACATAATCAAAATCGATAGAAACACTTCTCCACCTTCAAAAACACACCAAAAAGCTAATAAAAAAGCATAAAATTATCAAAAAAAAAAAAAAAAAAGATGTGAGCCAGGTCAAGTCGGTACCCTGTTGAGCAGAGCCGTCTCCGAAAACACTAAAAAAATTTTGGGCCTTGGGCGAAAAAAAATTGGGCCCAAAATTTTGTAAAAAGATAAGTATGGTGCTAGAATCAAGGGTTGAACTTGAAACCTCAAAATTAAATTAACATGGCTTTTTCAAATCCACTAACAAGACTCTAATGTATAAAACAAAAAAGTATATATATATAGGGTTGAGTTAAATAACAAAGGCTATAAAAAATGAGAAATGTGAGAAGGATACAAAAAACACAATAGATCATCAAATATGACACAATTGGCCACAAAGTATAACACAGTGCCAAAAAATATAACACAATGCTGAAGAAAAAAGACACAATGAATTGAAAAAATGACACAACAATGAAAATAAGAAAAAGACACAATAGTACATAAAAGACACAATGATATAACGCATATTCTAAAAACTACAAGCTAAAACCCCAAAAAAACGAAGACCTAAAAACTAACGACGTAGGGTTCGATAAGACGATTCCAATGCCGCTTGAATGAGTTCAATCGGAGTCCGTTTGATACCCTTCCTACGACTTCCTATTTTTCTTTCACTGTGTATTTGATCCTAACCCTATATATATATATGTGTGTGTGTGTGTGTGTGTGTGTGTGTGTGTGTGTGTGTGTTTTTAAAAACGTTCGGGCCCATTTGAGGGTCGGGTCATGAGCTGGTGACCACCCCGCCCACCCTCCCAGCCGGCCCTGCTGTTGAGGGTTTCTCTTAGATTATTCGGGTCGATTGTGGCGACCATCTTGTTCCTCAGCTTCGGTGGTGTTTTTGGCAGTTTCTACCACTGTTACAATGTGGTGTGTGAAACAGGTGTTGTCGGTGCTTAAGGTTCCTCCTCTGAAGACTGATCACTCGTTCAACGGAGGTGAAGAGGCTCTCACTGGTACTTCTTCATCTTCGTTTCGTCATCGACCTTTCCTCCTCCGGTGTCTTTCTTCTATTCCTCCCTGTTCCACCATGTGTTTGGAAAAGTGCTAGGCACACAACAACAACGTTACGACACAGATACAATTAGAAGGGTGAATGACACAAGCAGGTTGCTAGAAGTTGTCTGTTATTATTAAAGACTTCTTTGCAATTTCAAAAGGTTGAGTGGTCAAACTTTGAAATCCTAAAAGCTACCATTGTCAAGGATGCTATGTTTATATATATAATAATAGTAATAGTAACTAGGGTTTATGACCGCGCTTCGTGGCGGGGCGGACATGGGAATTTGGTTGGTATCTTTCGATTCATATAGTACCGAAACTTGGTATAGCAATCGAAAGAGAACCCAAATACAGTATCGTTAGCATCCGAAAGAGGAAACTAAATAACTAACTTGTTAGTATAACTGAAATGATATCAACATGTGTTTAGTTTGACTTACGAAAAAAAATTAAAACGATTGTTCTGGATTAGGTAAAACACTAAAACTGAATTGGCCTACACATAAAAACTAATTAGGATGTAAACAAAAAGAATTTCTATAAAATTATTTATTAAGCAATCATTTAATATTGAAAAAGATGAAGTTATCCTTGTATATTTTGTTTTTGAACGGGTTAAAGTTATGTATCAAAGCCCCAATTAATCATGTTGTACGATTCTTTACTCACAAAATTATGTATCAAAGTTACAATTGCTCATTGACCAAAAGGAAAGAGAGAACCATCATATAACCATTTCATGTGAATGGTATGTAAGGTTTTCTTTCTCTTTTTTCTTTCTTTGCTTCCCACTTCACCAGCTTAACTAAGAACCCATCCCCTGTCACCATCAACGACAACCATTATCTCTCATGTACTCTACCTTGTCTCTACTCTCTCTCTCTCTCTCTCTCTCTCTCTCTCTCTCTCTCTCTCTCTCTCTCTCTCTCTGATATTCTTTTTAAGCTTTCTTACAACAATGATGGGGATGAATCTTGGTCCGCTGTGATCCTGGTTCCCCACTTGTGGAGTAGTGGTAGGTGTAACATCGCAAATTTTTCCCCCAAATTCTAAAACGTACGTTATATTTTTATCATTCATAATGTGCCTAAGTCTTTATTTTACTACCACACAACTTATATATAAATATATATAAATAAAGGTTTATAATAATAATAATAATAATAATAATAACAATAATAATAATAATAATAACTAATATGAAGTGGATCTTTACTAAACAAACTAATCAAAGCCCAAAAACCTTTTTTTTTTCTTTTAAAAACCGGAGCCCAGCAAGAAGCCCATGGTGGCCGGCCCATTCCTCCTCACCCTTCACCCTAGTCCAGCCCAAAACCCCCCCCCTCTTCTTTCCCTGTCCTCTTGTACGATGCGCAGCAACACAGCAAAAGTTGACCAAGAAACTCCACCTTTGACCATTCGAATTGCTTAATTTTGGAAGATTAGGAATCAATTAACTACTGTTGACTTGTTTCCTGATTATTACGCGTCTCTTACACGCTAAAAACACGATTTAAACATACTAATCTAAGGCTTAATTCGCGTTAGTTTTAAAGCCGGGTCAAAACTTACCAATCGTTCATCCAACCCATCTCCCTATAAATTGGACTTTCCACAACACTCTACACTCGCTGAATACACTCTCTAAATCCTCCATTTCTATAAACTAACGATCTTTAATCAAGAATTAAACCGCGTTGACTTTCGTGTTTGACTGCGTTTTTGAGGAGCTTTGTGTCTGGTACGTTTCAATTCTTTGTTTCTGTATGATAATCGGCCCTTTCCTGACCATAACCCCATGTTTAATCGGGTTCAATCTTAGTGTAAACTCGAATTGATGTTTTAGGGTTCCTGCGTTTTTGATTGGGGGGGACAACCCGTTGACATAGCTGTTATAAACAAAACAGAACTAAATAATTAACAAACTGATCCTTAGACCAGTTGGATAAACACGTACACTCATAAGTATGGTTGGCCGAGTTCGATCCCTGCCATGAGCAATTCTTTTTATTCTTTCTTTCTTTTTCCTTTTATACTTATATAAGTATTATTATTCTTTTAAAATTTGTTTTAAAATACTAAAACTCTTTTAAAAATTCTACAAAAATTATTTTGTGTTAATCTAATGAAAAAGTTTAACATACAATTTTTAGTTTTCAAAAATTTATTTATTTATTATATATAATAATTAAATCAAGTTTATTCTATTATATTTATAAAATTCTATTAAAATATCAAAACAATCTTATAAATTTCCACAAAAAATATTCTGAGTTTTTATAACAATAAACTTTTCTGAAATGATTTTTATTTCTGAAAAATCATTTATTTAATATTTTTAATAATTTTTGTTAGTTTTAATCATAAATAAATCATAATAAATTCATTTTTCAATATTTTTGCACCAAAATTTTGTATAAATTATTCCTATCTATTTGGAACAGAAATACAATTTTTAATTAAATAATTCTTTAATTTTAGTATTTTTAAATATTAAAGTTATATTTTGACAATTTGTAATAAATGGATTTAATATTCTATTTTTAAGAAAATAATTTTATAAAAGTTATTTTCATACTTTAAACTTATTATGGTGACCATCTTTAATTTAAAATTTTCAAAAAGACTTTTGTTTATTTATTTATCAAATTTCTCTTAATTATTAAACATTTTATTTATTAATCAAACGAACACTTATCCTCAATTCGAAACCCTAGAATATATTTGTAGACTAAAAAGACTTAGACATATTTATTACCTTAATTATAGGGTAATACTTGGCATCATTGGACAACACATATTCTATTTTGCGAGACTTAACATTTTGCTAAGGTGAGTTTACATAGCCCCTTTTTCTCTTTTACATTTTTGGGGTGAAACATGTTTAAACATTTTATACTATCATTTACTCAAGCTTACTTGTGATTCAATTACAACATCATTCTATCATTTGACTGTAACAAAAAGACACAGTACAATCATTAACAATGATCAAGCCACGTGTTTAGATTATAGCGCTATAGGTCTGACAAACCCATCCCCCCGCATAAATTCAGGGATGATCGATAACAGTAACAACATTTAACTAACTTGCGAGTTAGTCATCAGTCGACACAAGGTTTGGTTGTACAAAGACGCATTGTTACATGTCGGAATCATACTCTATCATCATACAACTGTGAATGTTGTACAAACTATTGTTATCATTTATATTCAAAAACCTATGTATTCTCACCAACTTTTGTTGACCCAAAATATTTTCAAACTTAACATGTTTCAGGTTCTACTTGCTTGAAGATTTGAGTTAATGCTTGAAGATGTGTGCATAGTATTATGCATTTTGATGTACGAATTCTTGTAGAACAATTGTATGTAATTTATTTAAATCATCTAATGAAATTATTATTCACCATGAGCTACTGAACAATCATCAATACGTGACATCCCAATGTTTCCGCCATCGGTTGGGGTGTTACAGTAGGCGGCCCGGGCTCCTCCTCGTGAGTCCCGGGTTCGATCCCCATTGCTCCCATTTGGTGGGACAAGGCAATGATGGGGATGAATCTCGGTCCGCTGTGATCCTGGTTCGAACCTGAGCCACCCCCGGTTTTAATCCAGCTGTTACTCTAGCGATCGAGGTGATCGGTCGTGTGGAGGCGGTACGGGGTTTCCGGGAGGACGCCGTGAGACCAAGTCTGATACTCCGAGGACGCAGGCCCGGTTAAGACAACGTAAGTTCCAAGGGGCAGAGCTTGGTCTAGGCTGCTGTCATGGCAGTGCGAACCGATCGTCTGCTGTCGAAATTCGCCGTCCAAAAAAAAAAGCTTTCTTACAACAAAAAACCCCATAAAAATTAAAATTAACTACGAACCTAATAAATCTAGCTATAAACCAGGCATGCAGAACAAATTGAACTATTTTCGTTGTCGCCTAAGTCATGGCGCGACCAGATTTAACTACCTCGTTTGCCTTCGTTGTCTAGCACCGAAAAGCGTACCTATTCGTATTCGATTGCACCTTTCACAACAATTTCATCTAGTACTTTCTGCTTCGTTAGTCATTTATGGGATGGTGAAATAGTGGGTGAAAAGGGATAATGAATTAGAATTAGGTTACATTTTTTGTCTGTTTGTTGGATTTAATGTTGATGAGGGTTAAAAGGCAATCGTGAGGCCCGAATGAGAAAGGAAGAAATTATGTGGCCAAAGTAGGAGAACCATAAAGTTCCCTAGTGCAAACCTATTTTGCATACCCTTTTTATCTTTAGAGTATAATCATGAGATTAGAGATGTCAATATATTTGTTTTATAGTTCCAACTCAACCTCAAATTAAAAATAATTATGCGTGCTTACTGATGTTAGATTTTAGTGATGCTTTTCCCCTAATCAAATTGACTGACTTTAGCTTCAAGAAATAGCTATCCATTTTGTAAAGGTATATATAAAAATCATGGGTTTAATTTCAAGTTTCATGGTATTTGTTGATGTAAAATTATTGGTCTTTAAATTTAAAATGGTAAAATAATATGAATATTGATTTGAGATTGGAAAGTTTTACCTAAGTATTGATGATTATGACCAACATAAATGGAAAAGTTTTAGGGTTTAATATGCAAATCAAGAATACACATGGGGTTCAGAAATTAAGTTCATTCTTTTATTTGGTTTAAAATTTTATTTACACATATACACACGTCCTTGCAGCATAAAATTTGGTTGAAATTTGAATAATGGAATATGGATTATTTGATCTTGTACGAAGACACGTTGGGTGTTGGAAAATTGTGTCACAAGCGACTAGCGAATTTGATCGGGTATTGTTGTGACGGTGAAGAGAGGTTTCCATAATACTCTATGAAGTTAGTTTAGTTAACGTTTTATTTCGGATCAGACGTCATACGATGAAGGATGAGGTAAAGTGTGTTTTTATTTTTATTTTGTTATTAATGGATGTTTATTTAAATATTTGTTTGTTAAGTTATCAAGTAAGAGATGATTCAAACATTTTAAGTAACACACAAGTACTTTTAGTTTTTGTTTTCATATTTGGATGTTCTTACTGAACTACAGAAGTTGAAACAGTTACTGAAGGGGTAGGGTACTAATTCTGGCGTGCAGGCGCACCCTACCCCACAACATTGCTATTAAACATACCCGCGGAGAGCTTACCATTCGAAATGACAACTCCAAGATCATAATACGCCTCCGCGGAATCCAGCTCACATGAAGAGTGAAATCTGTCCGCGTGAGCCCATGCGCCAGACCCGGTGATGGTCACCCGCGGAAAGTGACAGCTGGCTGCACCAAGGTGCAGCTCCCACTTGCTGCACTACCTCCCATGTGTCAGATGTCACCTCAGTAAGCTGCCTGACACCCTCTGGCAGTTGCAAGAAAAGGAGATCCCCGCAGTCAACCACGAGGCGCCACGTGTACCAGTGGCAGGGCGTCGCCCCTGACAACCAACCACGCGCCACGTGGACAAATGGTAGGACGCCACTTGCACTCGGTTTGCTTTATGCAAACCCTTAGTCCAAACCCAACTGGATAGGCTTCTAGAAGGCAGACCGAAGCCCATTACGCCTGCTATGGGCCGCGGCACCTAGCCCACACATGCTCTATAAAAGGAAGACTTCTCTACCGTTTATATGGTCAATCAATTCACGAATCAAACACATACACTTGTATCTCTTGCTTGTACCTTTTCTTATATACTTGTAAACTTTCAAGTAATAAAGATCATACTTTGACAGTGGACGTAGGTCAACGAGACCGAACCACTTATGTCTTGTGTTTGTATACTATCTCTTCAGCATCTCTTAATCTTACGGACCACAGATCTAACCTCGGTGTGAGCGAAGGATTATATCCTGCAGTGAACACGAGTAACTAGTAAAAGAACTAGATGATGTCCATATTAGATTTTTTAACCCTGAAACGACGCTCTCGGGGTATAAAGCTAGTAATTAGTAAAAGAACTAGATGATGTCCGCCGCGCGTTGCGGCGGGGCATGTTGCTAATACCTTGTGATGTTAGAATGGAGGCGCGTCAGTACAAATGTTAAACATGTATTAACCAAAGAATAGAGAAAGATGCACCCTACAATAATCTCCGAACTTTGTATAGTAGATTATCCGCCATAACTATAATGGCGTGGTGGCGCATCATCATGAACCACAACACAAATTCGACATCACAACCTATAAACTAATTTTCATAACAAAATCACAAAAATATTCTCTCTAGTCTATACTTTCACAAACAATCTCCATGTGACTATCTAATTACTACAACTTCATATGGCAGAATCACTTCCAAATTTTTCATTCCAAAGCTAGATTTAATATAACTAATTATCTACATCTATGCATACATATCACATATTCAATTCTAAAATCCACATCCCGGGACCCCCTTATTATGCATTAATTTTGCTAAAATAAGATAAGGTGAAGTTGGAACCTGAGCACCCTTCCTAAAGAATTTTTTTTGGACTTCAGGTAAACATATGATCCAAGCACTGATCCCTTCCATCTGGACCAGGATCCTCAAAACTATAACAAAAAAAAAATATTAACAAAAAAGAACATTATTTAGCTAAAACAAGATAACCTGCCAATGAGGCTAGGATTTATGTACATAAGATAGCTGTAAACATAGTTATAGTTCTGCAACAGCACACAGCTGGAAAACATAATTTTAGAACAGAATCATATACTAATTAGCTCGAGCATGATAGATATTGTAAGTGGCGATTTTGACCCATATAAACGTGACGGTTCAGGTTATGCTTAACATGACATGATTTCGTCTCACTTTTGTCTTCCCACTTAATTTAATCCTCTTGTCATTCCCGGTCGGTTCCTAATAGCCAAACATGTTTGTTAATTGATTCAAGATTTTTTTTTTTAAATTCCAGTTTGAGATCGCATGTTTACTTGAAATAAACCGAAGGTTTAATTTTGATGCATTGTGATTTGAATACCTGTATGGTGGGATTAAATGAAGAAGCAACACTTGTGTCAGCCATGTCGATTTTAATATATAATGCATCAACTACCTCAACCATATTTAATCTGCAATTTGTTGAAATCTGTGAGCATGTATTATAATAATTTAATGCCCCACATTACCTAAAATTGTCACATAAGACCTTACACCATGGGTCATCTAGCAAGTATTCACCCATAATCATCATACCACATCTTCACCCAAAATCATCAACACATTCGCCACTGCATCAGGTGAACATAAACAAAAAACTAGCAAATGGTTAGCAGTGTACAGCATACACACGCACACGCATAAGTGTTTCACAAACCATACAGATTTCCTTCTCACTTCTAGCAGGTCGTTTTTATAGTTTGTCTATTTTTTTTAAATAACAGAGTCGAAAAGGTTTCACCTGAATTATGAATTTGCCATTTCCTCAATTCAGCTTCGTTTCTTCTGACGGCAACATATCCGACCAGTCCACAACAAAGGAAATCATCATGCTGGATTCCACTGAAAACGTAAACACACGCGACACCACCACTACTGTCAGCAATCTAGCATAAGCGTTAATCTAGAATACGTTGAACGCAGTAGGCAACAAAAAGTATTAAGAAAATCTAAAAAGAGGTCGGAACCTTACCTTGAAACCCTAGCCTCCATAGATCGGGTCATGGAAACCACATACACCTGTACAACGGGATTGAAGGTCGCCGACCTAAACCCATATTTTGTTATCGTAGTCATTGGACCTCCAGTCATCACCCTTAGAGGATGTTTTACATCGCCGGAAAGTCACAACTGTAAACACAAACCCGATGACAGCCACTGTCGCTACCTACAAAGTACGTATGGTTTCGTCACTTTCACCGTCTACCTTGGCGATGAACTACCGTGGAGGTCTTAAACGCCGATATACTGAATTCAAAACTAATGAAACATGGAACGTTTAGATGCTGCCAATGTAGTATTCGGTTGCCTGAGAGAGACAAGGAGGAGAGAGTATCAGAATTATATAAACCAGTTAATTTGTTTAAAGAAGTTAAGGGTACTTTGATAATTTGATATACGCATCCATCGGCATTTTCTCTTTGATATGTCTGCCTCCTCGTCGGCCTTCTTGCCAATGGAAGTACTAATCTGAGTCAGGTCATATGGCTAACAAAAGGTGTTAGTGGTGGTGACTATGGTGGTGTTTGTTTTTCTGATGGTTTTTGTTATTAGTCCAACTGCATCTCCTTCGCCAAAATCGTCGCCACCTTTCTGTGCAACCCTTTGCCAAAAAAACATATTAGTATGCCACAGGCTAATCGGTATACTTTAAAAGTGTAACGATTATTTGCTAATAATACCATTACAACAGGACCAAACTATTTGAGAATTTATCCTCATTCTTTAGCTAATGACAGGTAGTGTCATCCTTCTGCAATTAAATTTGTTAGCGCAAAATAACATAAGCAAATCTGTAACAACCTAGAAACAATGACTTAAAGCAAGCGATGAAGTAGATTATAAATGAAAACATCACAGTGAAGAAAGATCCAGATAGCAAACCACATGAAAAAAAAAACCTTTTAGTTTCATTAACTCTCTATACATAACATGTTTTAAGTATAAGTTTTGTTTAACTAATAAAATTAGGAGCGAGTTAACACATCTAATAATCATGACTGTAACGGTGGTTATCATCAGACATATTGGGCTTAGAATTTCAAAATCAGTGAGTGTAACCATAGCTGAAGGGGGTTGCAGGTGAACACCAACCATCCACCAACCCTGCCTAGCCACGGTAACATCACTATTAAATTTTTATTCAGATGTATAAACTCATCATAGCCCAATAACCCAAATTGTTACGTTTCAATCATTCAAATTAGATCGAGACTCAGATGTGTGCAAACTCATCATCACTGGCTTAAAACCCCAAATAAATTAGGGTTTGGCATCTATATGGAACAACAAACGAAACCAAAGATGTTAGAGTTTACCATCCATGTCTACACTCAGATGTAGAAAACATGACCATCACAACCATATGTCAAACAGAGAATCTGAGGAACTCACAAACACAACATCACCGGCACTAAAAAACGATGAAAGAGATAGATAAAAGGCATTACACGGGTCCAACACCGGCATGGACGATCGGAAACTTGCAAACAAAATCAAGATTTTAGTCTTTGATACTTTGAATCACCGGCAGGAACATGAAAGAGAGGAGAATGTCTAGTGAAATCATGAAAGATAAGAGAAGAATTTAAGATTTAACAATCAAAATTACAATTCTTGTTTTTTTTACAACCCACATATGTTTTTATGTTTATTTTGTTCATACAATCATTCAAGCTTAACTTTCTTAGTATAATATAATGATTTTAGAATTTATATTTATATTATAGTCATTTTGCAATTGATCTAGACGGTCACTTTGTCTTTTTAATTGAAATCATATAAGGGTGAGGAGCTTCAAAACAACTCACATGATAGTAATAAATGTGATAATTCAAATACATTAATAAGTCTCTAAATTGATTATATAGTTATAGTATAAGTACAAGTGCATAATGCAATAAGGGGTATTGTGGGGAACTTTTACATGACATATCTATGTTAAAGCATGAGTCTCTTGATATCCCATCTTAAAATGAGTGTAAAATTACTTTTCTAGACATGTCTCCTCCTTAATAAGGTAACATAGATTATAAAACTCTCGAAAAATAAAATAAAATTTTAATTAAATTTAATTAGTAAAAGAATTATAAAGTCACAATCAAGAGCTGTAATTACTAAGTTAATTAGTAGATATGAGTATGTAGGGTTGAGTTATTTTACAAATGCTATAAAAAATGAGAAATGTGATATGCAACTAGAAAATGACATGTGTTTAAAGGACTAAATAAGTGGGAAGGGTAATTTTATCAAAAGAATACGCATATGCAAGTCACATGCTATTTTCACCTTCATTTTTAAACGTCAGTAACTTTTTTATGTCATCTTTTTTAAAAAAAAATATATACCATAAAATTGACCGTCTTTTTATCTTTAATATGAGTGTCATATTATTCTACTTTTGAAAAAAAAAAAAGTCGAAAACCCAGTTGCGTAAGATAAAAAAGCGCTCGTTAATATGGTGAATTTTTTTTAAAAAAGAACATCGTATGAAAAAGTTATAATTGTTTTAAGATGATGGGTGAAATTGGCATGTGCCTTGCATATAGAGAGAGAAAGTCAACAAATATGGTTTTTTCTTTTATCCATTTCCCCTAATTTAATATTTAATTTTTCAATCAAACTAATCTCAACCATTTAAATCTAAAATCAATGGACCAAAATCCTTCTCAACCTTTAAAAAAAAAGAGTGTTTTGTATTTGATCCTAATATGTAATCACACGACTGTATATATAGTAGTTGTAGGGGTTGTTTGGTTGATTAAGTGTGAAACATTAAGAGGTCTGAATGGTTAAGAGGCTCTGAATGATTAAGTGCTTAATGGTTCAGCTATGCATCAAGTCTGAATAGTTCAGCTCTTAATCATTTCATTCGGAGCCTTTTTTAGGTTGAAACATACAGTCTAAATACTGAATCATTCAGGACTGAATAGTTTAAAGCCTCATTAAGAGACTACCAAATAGGCGTTTATTCAAGTAAAACAAAAAGGATTTTATTAGTTACATGCCTCAACCTTATCCATCATGGCATCATATAGGACGTAAGCAGTTGGATCAACCATGACAGTACAATGTATTTAAGTAAGTTTCATTTAATTTGAAAGAAAATTGGCTATATCTTTTAGTGAAATAATAAATAAATGATAAGACCATTAGGTGTGGGGGGCGGCATAGGGGCATCCTTTGCATGCCGGGCCTCGCTACACCGCCCCCTAGGGGCGGCATGGGCATGACCGGCATCACAATGCCGTTGTTGCCGGGCCTATTTATTGGTTTTTAATTGATTTTTTTATTATTTTTAATAATTCTGACCAATGAGGAGGCCCATCATCAAGATGCCTCTCCTCCCACTCCTACGTGGCGGCCCATCATCAAAATGTCTCTCCTCTCCACACCTAATGGTCTAATACTTTAGAATAAAATGTTTAAATTGGGATTTGGGGTATACAATATTCAAGGAAATCTGTAAAACGTTTAGCTCCTCATACTTGACTTTGTTGCGTTTATGGACCATTGAGTTATTTGTGGGCCTCTTTCTTTCAAGTCTTAAGGGCCAGGGGGGCCTTAATTATTACTACTTGTCTTTTTCAAAATAAATAAATGTTATTATGAAATTAAACGCAATAAAACAAAAGGGGAATTAGAATTAAATAATTTTAACTTTGTCGGGTTGATAGACAATAATTTTAACTTGAAAATTGAAATCTAACAGACCTAACTTGTCTTGGTTTTTTATTTCACTTGACTAAAACTAACTAGGGTCCCAACTCCCAAGTTAGTTTTTTGCCTGATATTTTTTTTTGTCAACCATGACATTTTTTACACATCATCTGCCAACATGGCATGCTATGTAGGCAGAAACAAACCCCAGTTAGCTTTGGTTCAGTGAAATACAAACCAATACAAGTTAGGCTTGTTAGATTTCAATTTTCAAACTGGGATTATTGTCTTCCAATCTGACAAAATTATGATTATTTAATTTCAATTCCCCAAAAAAAACAAAATATTATATCTCTGTAAATTATCCACAATCGTTTTTTTTTTCCAAACGAACACTTCACAAATGAAATTTTTAAACATCTATCATGAGTATCATCAGTCAGATTTTAAAACGGGCCGGCTTAAAGCATGTTGCACAAAACAGTTTTGTTTGTGTAGCAAAGAAAGGATTCCTCACTAGGTAAAACATTTAGTCAAACTTGTCCCAATAGCAAAATGCATCGGGTTTAATCGTACTTTCGATGTTTTCTGTTTTGTTTATAGATATTCAAGCTTTCTAAAATTCTTATATTATATTTAGGGATGTTTATACACCGTTAAAACAAACTGTAACGTTCAAATCGACGCAAGTAGGCCGGTTTAAAATTTTAGCAGCACATTTCTCTGTTCGGTTTTGATGATTTTGCAGTTTTAATGGTTTGATCCAGTTTAGAACTTTGAACTGGCCACAAAAAAAAAAAAAAAAAAAAAAAAAAAAAAAAAAAAACGAACCAACGTTTTAAACTTTATCATTTTAATAAGAGAGAATTACACAGATTGTCCTTTAGTTATACATGAAATTGCATCCTATGTCCTTTTTTCAAATTTTTGACACCTTATGTCCTTTGTTTTATACACTTGTTACACCATATGTCCTTTAGGCCAAACCAAGTTAAAAAACTCGGTTAAATGGGTCACGTGCCCCTCATGTGAGGGGCAAATCTGTCAATTCACCCTCGTTAAAGGACACTTTGTGTAATAATAATAATAATAATAATAATAATAATAATAATAATAATAATAAAACAAAAAGTTCAGTCAATTAGGACAATCTGTCAATTCACCCTCCAACCCACCGCCTACATCACCACTGCCTCCCTCCAACCCTCCGCCTACATCACCACCGCCTCCCTCCAACCATCTTCTGTCAATTAGGGCTTCATTCAATTAGGGATTCATTTTAGGAATCCCAACCATCCTGTGGAGAGAGAGAGACTTAGAGAAGAGGGAGAGAAAAAAAGGAAGAGCCAGAGGCGTCCAACGCTAGCGGCGAACCTCCAACCATCCTTCCTGCCGGCGAACCTCGGTTACTACACCCCTATAACACCCGTTTCACACCCACAATCCACCCCAACATTCTGATCTGATCGAAAGAGAAAGATAGAGACGCGAGGGAGAAAGACAGACGCGAGGGGGAGAGAGAGAGACGGTGACAGAACAAAGGAGGCGGCGGCGGTGTCTGGGGTTGTTGATGAGTCACGATAGTAACTAGGTCAAAGGGGGGTCGGTTGGTGATGTATGTGGGGTTCCGGTGTCTGCTTGTGGCGGAGGACGGAGTACAGTGGTGGCGAACGACGATTGGGTGATTCAGTGGTGGTTTGTCATGATTATAAAGGCGGTGGTGGACTCCGAGGGGTTCAAATATCACGTTCTCTCTCTCTCTCTCTCTCTCTCTCTCTCTCTCTCTCTCTCTCTCTCTCTCATGGCTGTGGAGGTTTTTGGGGGTGGTCGTCATGGCTGTGGAGGTAGGGGGAGGTGGAGGCGATGGTGAATGGTGGTGGTCTAGACTTGAAGATTAAGAGGAGGAGTTGACCTGGTCAACTTACCAGTCAATTCAGATACATAAGGGGAGAAGACATGGAGTGGTGAAAAGACAGGATTGCCCCTCACGTGAGGGGCACGTGAGCAACTTAACCGAGTTTTTTAACTTGGTTTGTCCTAAAGGACATAGGGTGTAACAAGTGTATAAAACAAAGGACATAGGGTGTCAAAAATTTGAAAAAAGGACATAGGATGCAATTTCATGTATAACTAAAGGACAATCTGTGTAATTCTCTCTTTTAATAAGGTATATTGGATTTTAATAATCCAAACTTTGACGAATTGGCCAATATTAATCCCAACTTAAAAAATTCCCTATGGCAGTCCCAACTTGTAAACTATTTTCCTCCACCAAGCCTTTTTCTAACTAAATCTAACCCAGTTATTACTTGCTGACGTGGATGGTGAGGTGGACGTTGATGTGTAATAAAATATCAGATGTGTAATTAATCATTTTTTATTTCCACCACCTCCACTTCCACCACCACCTAAAACCAGCCACCACTAACACCATCAGCCACCACCTGTTACCTCCACCAAAGTAAAACCATTCCTCCACCTACCCACACCATACAACCACCATCTTCAATCCATCTCACACTCTTCATATTCATTGCCTCATCACCATTGCAGCCACTACCATTACAACCACCTACCACCCCACCATTATCACCATCACCACCATATTCCTCAAAAGAATAAAACTTAGAACCCTAGAAATCCATTATTACAAAACCAAGTTAGTCTCCAAAATCTACACAGACATTAATCAATTTTCTTTAATTTTCGCACTTAATAACATAATTAACAGTTTACATGGCGGTGATCTATAGCACCAGTGGTGTTCCATCACCATTACTCCCTTCATCGCCTCTACTACTCATACCTACGTTTACATGGCACTAACCATTGACTATTTTTAGAGGGTTTAAGATGGTGGTGATGTAGGGGTTGAAGATGGTGGTTATATTGTTGTGGGTGGTTGTGGTGGTGGTGTAGTGGTGTTAGTGACATGGTAGAGTGATGTTGGTGAGATGGTGAAGATGAAGAATATAGAGAGAAGAAATGTTTGTGTAGGTGAGTGTGTATATATTATATATATTTAAAATTAAACACACATAATTTCCACGTAATGAGACAAAAAAAAAGGCCAGGTAGTTTTTTTCAACATGTGGGCGTCCACGTCAGATGCCACTTGGGCCAAAAACTAACTGGGTTAAACTAAGTTAGAAAATGATTGGTGGATGGAAATAGTTTACAAATTAGGATTTTCACAAGGAATTTTTTATGTTTGTATTAATATCGTCCAATTTGTCAAATTTTAGATTATTAAAATCCAACATCCCATTTTAATAATTTTTAATAGAAATTAATGGTTTTTGAAAAATGAAAAATAAATAGTTCAATTTAAATTGTCAAAACGAAACAGTGAAATGTTCAAATGTTACTGACCAACCCACTCTGAGCGGCCCAGTTCAGCTTAATATTCTCCCTAAGCATGTTAAAGGTTTAGCCGAGAAAATATTTAAAGGGGGGGGGGGGGTTCCAGAACTTAAACAACTCTATAATAATTATTTTTTTGAACAGCCAAACGAAACACTTTTATTCACCAAAGATGGAAAACATATTACAATCAAATAGCCGGCGGTTATCTAGACAGTACGCCCAAAATCCTTCGACTCTTTACACTAGCTTTCACCAAAAAACATGGACATCTAAACAACAGTTCCTGCCCAAAATCAAAGCCTGCAAACTCGTACCATTGAGGAATGTCAACACCTAGCATTTTAGCTCTTTTCATCATCCACCAAAAGGACTCTTCTTTAATGTCTTCCAAAACTTTCGTCGTCGTATGAGATCTATTGTTGAACACCTTATCGTTTCTTCTTACCCATATCCTCCAAATGACCAATAAACAAATAGCATACACACATTCATTTTTCTTCCTTCCACGAACGAGCGATAAACAATGGTTAAATATCCGTGGGATTGACTCGCAAACATTCGGCTCTTGTATTTTTAACCATGAGAACACATTCCACCAAATCAACCTCGCCCGCACACATTCTGTGGAAAGGTGGTTCGACGTCTCCAAGTTTGCGTCACACAGTTTGCACAACCGTCACCCGCAAGAAGACCTCTTGCACCTAGAGTTTGACTCTTTGGAATATTGTTATTTGCTGCTCTCCAAACAAAACAGTTCACTTTAGGCGAGGCAATTTTACTCCATTTAAAGATATGTATCGAATTTCCCACCGGACTGATCTGCTCCAAGTCATTTCTGACCGTCTTCACATTAAAATCCTTCTTTTCTCCATTTTGCAGCCACTTCCAGCTATCCAGACCTTGACCGACTGCCTGCTCTGCAAGAAAACAGAGCAGCTGCCCTGCAACTACTGTTCGTGACCTGCAGCAAGCGCCTGACACCAATCCAGCCTCCAAGAAGCACCGCTACCCTGTACCTGCAATAGACAATTAACTTTTGCTTTTTTCGATTTGCTCAGAGCATACAGATCAGGGAATTTGTCCATCAGAATCTCCCATTTGCACCAACAATCAGTCCAAAATTGGACTGTACTACCAGACCCGATAGACCACACAATCCTCGAGTTGAGGTCCACACCAACTTTCATGAAATCTTGGTTAGCAGCGTTCATTTCTTTCCACACCCCCGAACCCATTTTGTTACACGGAATAATGTTCCCACGTCTACCTCGACCATGAATTGCATCAATTATTTTAACCCATAGTTGATCCGGTGATGACTTGTACCTCCATCACCACTTACTGAGTAGCGCCAAATTCATATTCTTTATAGAACCCACACCCAACCCACCCCTGATTTTGGTTTAAGTATCCTCTCCCACGCAACCCATCGGACTTTGTGTGAATCGTTTGCCCCACCCTAAAGAAATTGTTCGTCTTATACCCTCAAGAATTTTAACTACCCTAGATGGTGCCTTAAAAAGGGACAAGTAATAGTTCGGAAGCGAGCCCAGTACCGACTTAATAAGTACCTTTCTACCAGCAAACGACAAATTCCTAGCCTTCCATGCCGATAGCTTAGAGTTGAATTTGTCAATCACCTCCTTCCAATTCCCGATTCGCTTCATGTTTGCGCCAACCGGTAACCCAAGATGAAAGAAAGGAAGGTTTCCTTACCTGCAACCCAGAATTGAGGCCAACCCATTGACCAAATGATCTTCCACATTAACTCCGAATAAAGTGCTTTTTGAGAGATTCACTTTAAGATCCGACACCACGATGAAACATCTAAGAATTCTGTTAAGATATACGATATTGCTTTCTGACCACGAACCAAGGAATAGGGCATCATCCGCATACAATAAGTGAGATGATACCGGACCCCATTAGGTAATTTGATCCCTGAAAAGGAACCAGCCTCGACCGCTCTCTTCATCATAACGTGTAATGCCTCCATCACCAAGGTAAATAAGAAGGGAGATAACTGGTCCCCTTACCTAAGACCCTTTTAATCTGGAATTCGGTTGTTGGAGCACCATTCAATAGGACCGCCGCTCTCCCTGTGAATAATATACCCATTATCCAATTCTTCCACATGCTAGGGAAACCGATACCGTGCATTGTGTTAATAAGAAATTTCCACGCCACGCAGTCATATGCTTTTACAAAATCCGCTTTAAATAACAATAATTCCGTTTTTGTTTTCTTCGCCCAAGACACCACCTCGTTCACAATCTTTGGACCATCAAAAATATTTCTTCCTTTTATAAACGCCGATTGCTCCGATGATACTATACTCCCCAAAACTTTTTTCAGTCTAGAAGCTAAAACCTTGGATATAATTTTTCCAATGCACCCGATTCAAACTATGTTGCTAAATATTCAGGAAACCGCAAAGAAGTAGGAAACTCTCAATCTCCCATTGTGTTTGGAAATAGTTAAGCTTTCTAGAAGTAAAAATCTAGTGCCTTGTTTATTAGGTTTGTTAAAAGATGATTAAAATTTATTTTGCCCAATAAACAAGCCCTTAGTTTTTCACTTTCTAGAAAACTTAATGGTTTCCTAACACACTAACAATTAACACACTAAAATGCATTGTGTTTAACATGTTTTTTTTGTTAAAGTTTACTAGAAGTCAAAATATAGTCACTTGTTTATTGGGCTGGTTAAAATGGAGACCTCATGTTATTTATCGGTCTACTAATAATTATTATAGAGTTGGGATGGGCTTTCCTCATATTTGACCTTTGGATAGTGTACAACTCAACAAAAAAATATATCCTATCATACTTCTATATAAAATTTTCAAATAATGTAACATGTAAATACCATATTATCTTTTAAAAAATCATTTTTAATCAAAATTGATTTTTTTTAATTGTGTTAACATCATAGAACTATAATATTGCTTTAAAATCCTTACCTTAATATCCGCCATTTATCTATAATCTATATCTATAACTATTAATAAAAGAATTGACTTATGATGATTTGGCATTCAATGGAGGCCCCAACCCCTCATTGAATGTGTCACGTGGCACGTTAAGGTGAGAGGTTTAATAGAATATTTATTTAAAAATAAATAAAAGAACATATGCATATCTTCTAATTGAAAATATTTAAAATTTAAATATTATTTTCGATATATACTATATATAAATATTGTTTTTGAATTATGTATAAGGATTAACATAAAAATTTAAATATTTATTTGTTTACAGTAAGTTTAATAAAATATTTATTTAAAAATAAATAAAAGAAGATATGCATATCTTCTAATTTAAAATAGAAGATTTTATTTAAAAATTAATTTAATATAGAATTATTTAGTAGCCATTATAAATATATGATTAAATTAACATCAAACCATTCATTCTTAAAAAGTTTCTGAATTCTCCTTCTATTCATCAAGAAGTAAGTGTTAAAAATTTTTAAAAGACTTTGAAGTTTTTTCTTCTTCGTTGATTATTGAAAGTGATTTATGTTTAGATTAATAAACATTAATTAATCTAAATTCATGTATTCAAAGAAATTTGTATATGCTTTTCTTTACAAAGTCACTATATTGAAATAAGTGTTTTTGTTTTCAATGTGATCATGAATTCTACATCTATATAAGTCAAAGTCAAATTGTAACATATTTTAAATTACGTGAAGATGATTATATGTTGAAGGTTAACCTTTTAATATTGTATTATGTTTAATATGGTTTATGCTTTTTATTTTTTTTAACTTTTTAAATAAATGTTTTTTTTAACTAAGATTGATTATGCTTAAGTTATTTACTCTTTTCATGATTTGAGTTTTCTTCTTTTATAATTTTTTATTAAATCATATTACATTTTTCAACCCCGAGACCTTCCCGGGGTAATCAGCTAGTTCAAATATATTTTATTAAGTTAAGCAATATATTTTGTTAGAGTAGGTCCTCTAAACCCTCCCACAAAATACACCATTCAAATATATCTTTAACTTATAAAGTTATAATTGACATGATATTTTTAATTAAATTACCAAAAAATTTGCCCTTACTTCAACTATAATCTAATTTTAAGGCTTTAGTTATGGGACATATTATATATATAGTTGGCTAAAAAATCTATTTTTCTTAAGAAGTGCAAGAAGTTTATGTAGACATTGTGTTTTAAATTTTAGGAGAAATGTTTTATATTCTTTTGGTATTGTGTTATATAGAAAAACAATAAATTAACAATTTAAAACACAATCAAAATATATTCTAAAGCATTAAATCTAAAACACCATGCGAAGAAATATAATCATTGTGTTCTAAAGATAATCAGTGTGTTTTACAATTTAATGCATAGAATCCATTTGATTGTGTTTTAAATTGTTACTTTTGTTGTTTTTCTATATAATACACTACCAAAAGAGTATAAAACATTTATCCTAAAATTTAAAACAAAATGCGTACATAGACTTCTTATACGTCTTAGGAAAAAGGACTTTATACACGAACCCTACCCCTATATATATAGGAATGGGATAATATGAGAACTCCCCCAAGTTATGAGAACTAGAGAACTCCTCTAAACCATTCACAAAGTGACACATCACCACCTTTATTATTTTAAGTATTTTATTAATTAGGGGCAACAAAGTCTTTTCTATATACCCACTTGTGGGCATTTTAGTAATAATAACACCCCACCCCACCCCCACCCCACCCCAACTAACACTTTATATAATAATAATAATAATAATAATAATAATAATAATAATAACAACAACAACAACACAATATCTCTCACCCCTCTCTCTTTCTCTCTCTAAAACACACACACCAGACACATACAGACACATACTCTCTCTCTCTCTCTCTAAAACAAAGAAGCAAACGATCTGATGATGGAGGGTTCGACTGGTTTTATATGGTGATGGTGGCAGGGGGACGGTAGCTGTGATGGCAGGGGGGACGGCGGAGGATCGATGGGTTGCAGGCGGTGGTTTCAGGCAGTGGTGGTTGTTGGGGTGGTTTCAGGCGGTGGGTTTTTAGGGCTGATGGAGGTGGTGGGTTTTGCATAGGGATGACGGTGCGGAGGGGGTTCGATGGGTTGTTTTGGATGGTTTTGATGATGATGACGACAGTGGTTGGGATGAAGAACATATCTGAACGGGGGGTTGATGACGGTGGTTTTGATGAAGACGGTGAACAGGGGGTGGTGGTCGATGGTTCGTTTGGGTGTTTGTCGGTGGTCCATGGTGGTGGTGATGATGAAGATGACCATTCATCTGAAGAACATAGCTGGTATGTTTTTTTTATTATTAATTCTATTATTATTATTATTATTATTATTATTTTTGTTATTATTATTCTTATTGTTATTATTATTAGTATTATTGTTATTATTATTATTACATTTTATTATCATTAATGATATTAGTGTGAAAAGATAAGTTTTTTTATGTTGAAAATTTTTGGGTTCTTTTGTCAGGAGATGATGCTGTGAAGAAGATCATGTTTTTTGGTCTAAGGAGATGATGCTGTGAAGATGACGATGATGGTGTAGTATGTTTGTAAGAAAACACTGGTGTAAACATCAGTTTACACCAGTGTAAATATGAATGTATAGTATGTTGTAAGAAAACACTGGTGAAAACATTAGTTACACCAGTGTAAATATTAATGTATAGACGTTTTTATGTAAGAAAACACTGGTGTAAACACTAGTTTACACCAGTGTAAATATGAATGCGAAGCACACTAGTGTAAAGATAAATGCAAATCATCCTCATCATATGTTGTTTTGGTTTTTTACACTAGTGTATTTTTGTAAAACTTTGTGTATGGCATATTTACACTAGTGTAAATAATTAAACCAATGTAAAAACGAGAGGGGAGACGATAAAAAAGGCACATTTTTTCTGTTTTAAAATATTTTTTTAAAAAAAAGGTAAATTATTTTAAATAAAATAATAAAATAAAGTTTAAAAAATATGATTGTTTTTAATATTGGTATAAAAAATTAACATAATATGATATTATTTTTTCTCTCCCATGGATTTTTACCTAAATACCCCTAAATGTACTTTACTATATTAAAAAATTCTTATTAATCAAGTAAAGACAAAAACTTACATCTTTTGATCTCATCAATTAGATCATCAAGATCAATGGTCCATAAGAGTTCTCTAGTTCTCACAAATTGGGTGAGTTCTCATATTATCCTAACCCTATATATATATATATATATATAAGGTAGGGTTCCTGTAGGAAAATAGTTTTGTGTATGAAGTGTTTTCAACCATTAGATTTAAAGATGGATGGTGGAGATTAAAAGATGGGATGGTGTTTAAAATCTAATTAATATATTATACAAATTAAGGATATGATCGTCAATATGTGTTTTAAATGAGGGTATCAAGGTCATTTGGTATCAATAATTTTAGAAACTGTTTGAATGTTTCCTACATTTATGGTATCTCTCTCTCTTTCCTGATTATTATTTTCATTAATATCATTTAAACTCAAACATTCATCTTCACAAAACAAAATCAATTGTGCACCTATCTTTAACATTCATCTTCATCTTACGTGTAAGAAACACGTAGCGGTGTTTTTGTTTGTTATACAATTGTAACATCAGAAGTGTTTTATATAAGGGTTTTGTTAGTTGATTTTTCTATATCGATTAAACATAAGAAGTGTTTTATAAAATGTTTATGTATATTAGGTGTAGTGGTTGTTATGGATTAAAACATTTCAACACTGTTTTGTTTGTTATAAAACACCTCTAGTTATAAAACACTCTTGATGTTATACTGTTATAAAACACTCCCGATGCTATAATAAGTGGTTCGAATGAATTGGTAAAAGAAAATATGTTTGAATTCTAAATTGATTTGACAAGATATGTTGCTAATTTTGTGGGATATTATTTAATTGAGAAAGAGTTAAAAAGACTTAAATGCCCATAATCTCATTATTTAATCTATAATTCGTATGAACTGTTAAAAGGAAATAGAGAAATGCCCTTAATTGTAGATTTTCTCTATTTTCTTACACTTCTCACACAAATCAATTTTCTTACAGGATCCCCTACCTATATATATATATATATATATATATATATATGTGTGTGTGTGTGTGTGTGTGTGTGTGTTTATATAGGGTTATGATCCGTTGAGAACTCGATGAGTTGTGAGAACTCGACGTAAAATGCGAAAAAAAAATAAATTTTTTTGCACACTAGTGTAAAAACACGTAAACGCCGCTGTAAATTTTTTTTATAAAAAATATATTGATTTACACCAAATTACACATGTGTAAGTGATTTTTATCCCCATATAAGTATGCTAGCTGATTACCCCGGGAAGGTACCGGGGATGAAAATTTTAATATGATTTAATAAAAAATGATAAAAGAAGAAAACTCAAATCACGAAAAGAGTAAATAACTTAAACATAATCAATCTTAGTTTAAAAAACATTTATTTAAAAAGTTAAAAAAATAAAAATCATATTCAGAAACTTTTTAAGAATGAATGGTTTGATTTTAATGTAATCATATATTTATAATGACTACTCAATAATTCTATATTAAATTAATTTGTAAATAAAATCTTCTATTTTAAATTAGAAGATATGGATATCTTCTTTTATTTATTTTTAAATAAATATTTTATTAAACTTACTGTAAACAAATAAATATTTAAATTTTTATGTTAATCCCTTATACATAATTCGAAAACAATATTTATATATATTATATATCGAAAACAATATTTAAATTTTAAATATTTTCAATTAGAATAAATAAATATTCTATTAAACCTCTCACCTCAACGTGTCACGTGGCACATTCAATGAGGGTTTGAGGTCTCCATTGAATACCACATCATCATAAGTCAATTCTTTTATTAATAGTTATAGATTAATATTTTATTCATTATTTTATTTTTGTTTAATTTTGGACCACGTATTCATTTTGTATTATAATAAATGTGTGGTTATAAAGTGAGTTCCTATGGTTCTCACAACTCATAGGAGTTCTCAAATGATCCAGATCATATATACATATATATATATATATATAGAGAGAGAGAGAGAGAGAAAGAGAGAGAGAGTAAAGATCAAATACAAACTGTTTTTCGGTAAGAACTGTGAGAATCAAAGGGGGTAAAATTTTTTTTTCCCATGTGCTTAAACATTCTTTCTAGATGAATAATACAAAAAAAATTAAATTTTTTTTTAGTGTAATTACATCATTAAAGTAAATACATTAGTTTACACTAGAGTAATTATGTAATTACTCTACACGTAATTACTCTACACAAAAAAAAAAATTCTTTTTTTTTTAGTTTTCAATACTATAATATATGTTTAACAATATGGGAAAAAAAATTGAAAAAAAAAAAAATAAAAAAAAATACTTTCCTTTGATTCTCACAGTTCTTACCGAAAAAACACTTTGTACCGGATCTTTCCCATATATATATATATATATCGGAAACAATACATATAAAAACAATACATATCACAAAGCACCGATTCTGACTTGTGAGGTTTTTTTTTCTTATTTCCAATTCCATTTGATTTTAATAACCCGCTTCAACATGTGCCCTTTTCACATCTCATTTTCACCAACACAATTTATGATTGTTTGCAACCGTTTTCCAGATTCATTTTTCATGTAAGGATTCTAATTTATTGTTTCTTTGAATAACGAACAAGTTCAAAAAACCAACGAAGAGGCGCATATTATTGTAACATCCTAACCTATGTGTTGCATCTTTTATGGAACTGTCGTCTGTTCCGATAGCATCCTCCGGAAAGGGACATCAATTACCACATAACCGCTACACTCATAAATCATCGGATAATTACACAATTGGAATCATAAAAAGTCGAATTTTCCACCACGAGACCGCGACTTTAATTTGGTAGAATTGGCCGGCAATCCCAAATAAAAACATCTATACCATATTATGTATACCCTATTACAATTACTGGTCGAAGAAGATCGCTCTTTCAATTCTGTTTTTGGTCTGCAATAATTATAAGTATATAAGAATTGAGGGTGCAGATTCCTCTTTGGTCTTGGTCTGATTTTGATGATTAATATGAAGATTGGTTCGTTTGAATTGGAAAATCACATTGTTCTTATCACCGGAATTCATTGATTTGATAATATTGTTTAAAACCAAATTGGTGTATTGTGGAAACAAAAAAAAAATATTTCGTTTAATCATAAAACATCAAAAGAAAAACTTTCGAACCGATCATAAAAAATCAATATTTTTTCGGAATGAAAATCACAAATAGCCTTGCAGAAAAAGAGTTTGAGTGGTGTTTTTAATTTATCGCAAGTCAAAAGAATAGTCAAATATCGAAGGAAAAAACATGGTGTTATGAGTGCTTAATTTTTTTCTATTAAAATAGAAATTTTAATACTTCTAATTTCAAAAGAAACAACCGAACAAATAAAGCCACAAAAAGAAAAGAAATAGTTTACTTAAAAATTAGTTTATTTAATCATATTTCTTAAACTATCTAAGACGCTGAAATTAGAGATTTTTGTTGTTGAATTATGTTTTAATTGGACAATTTATTTTGTTATCATTAGGGCTGTAAACAAACCAAACGTTCGGTGAACAGTTCGTAAACCGTTCGGCGGGAAGTTCGTTTGTGTCCGTTTGTTTAATAAATGAATGAACACGAACAAAAAATTTTGTTTGATTAACTAAACAAACAAACACGAACAAATGTCTCGTTCGTTCGATTGCGTTCGTGAACGTTCGGCAATGTGTTTGTTTACGTTCGTTTATTTATATCCGTTCGTGTATGTTTGTTTATGTTCGATCACTTGTTAAAACTTAGGATAATTATGAACTTTTGAATTAGGAATATCATGTATTCATGCCTATGCCTAAGTAATTTTAGATAATTATGTCTAAGTTAGTACAATTTGACTTATCGACATCGTTTAGTAGATGTACTTTGTCTAACGGTTAATATTAACAATGTTTTTTTAGTTAGTTGCATATTAAATGTTTTTTTGTTTTTGTTTTTTGTTCAAGACCCGTATTCACGAACAGTTCGCAAACAATTGAATTTCTTAACAAACAAACACAAACATAGAATTATGTTCGTTAGTGTGTTCGTGAACGGTTCGTTTGTCCAAGAAACCTTAACAAACAAACACGAACAAAGCCTTGTTCGTGTTCGTTTGGTTCGTTTACAGCCCTAGTTATCATGTCTATAAATGCAAAACTTTATTTATATTTTAAAATATGCAAAAGATGTAATTTGTATGTTGTGACCAAAGCAATTTCAAACTTAAAATTATATAACATACAAAGTTAGGACCCCAAAATTCGGGTCATTTCCTAAAACACTTTGTCTTTTGAAGTAAAATGATTTAGGTGTGTTGTTGTAGGTTAGGGATAATGCAAAAAAAGATAAAAATAAAAAGGAAAAATGGTTTGAATAAAGTTTAAGAATTTTCGCATCTCATATGGTGATACTAAAACATTCATAATCAAGATCCTGCCGCAACGCGCGGACAAGCGCAACTCGTTTAAATTAAAACCATGATTTTCCTATATAAATATCATATGCAGCTAATTGTACGTTTTTGCTTGCAATCATCTCATAAAATCTTTATTCCACGTTATTATTGTGTTTTGAATTAGCTATCTTCCCTTCTACTTAGATTCGCAAGTTGTTTGATTACTAGTTTTTTTTTATCTAAACTTTGAATGATTTGTGTTTACTTCTTGGATTTAGGTACTTAATACTTTATAGTTGATGCAAATATGCAGCAAATTTTCTTAAATTATTTCATTATTTTGTTGGCTAACGATGTAAAAATAGTTTAGAAACATCCTAAAGAATTGATGATTGCAACGGAAGGAATTAAGTATTACATAAACGGGTTGACTATTGATTATTACGAGCAAGAGATTGCAACTTATGGGAAGACTAACGAGTACACCTACTTGTCTTAGGTGGTGTTTGTTTTTTCCCTAGAAGTACTTATGACCTCTTTTGTCTGCGTGGCGCAGACGCAGGCAGACGTTTAGGGTATGCGAATTGTTTGTTTTTTATAAGACATATCCCTAAAAAATGTCTGCGCGTCCTCTTCTCCGCGCAGACATGGTTCAACCACTTCTCCAACCTCTTCTAAGCACTCCAACCTCTTCTCCATTCTATTTTCTCATCGGACATTCCCCTCAAACTACTCCTCCTCCCTCCTCCACAAGCATCCGCCGCCGCCGCCAACCCTGCTTCTCCTTCCCTCCGCATATCAACCCACATCCTCCTTCCCCGCCGCCGACCACCACTACTTCTCCTTCCCCATCGCAGACCACCACACCTCATCCATCCCCGTTAAACCTCCGTTAAACTTCATTCGACGTCGTTTTCCTCCGCCGCCCTCCTCCCCGCCGACGTCATTAAATTATGGTACTCGGTTTTTATTAAAAAAAAAAAACTAAGAGAGAGAGAGGGGAGGAGAAGGTTTCTGACGATTTCCGAGCAAGTTCACCATCTAGATGTGCCATCGTTTAAGGCCAGATCGGTTGGTTTGGAGGTTTAGTGTGGGTCGTAGACCAAGGCAACGACGGTATCGGTGATTTTGGGTTCTTGCAAATTGACGGGTACAACTTTTGTTTGATTATGGTGGGTTGTTTGGGTGTTTGATATTTGTACAACTTTTGTTTGATTATGGTGGGTTGTTTTGGTTTATAGTGGGTTATGGTTATGATGAGTTGTGGTGAGTTATGGTTATGGTGGGTTGTGGTTGATTATAGTTATGGTGGGTTATGGTTTTAGGTTACATTGCAGACGTTAAGTTAACAAACAAACAGTCTTCTTCTTGCAGACTACAAACCTTAGGTCCACCTCTTCTCCTGCAGATGTCTGCAGATGTGGTCCGCGGACTATAGACCTTTTACTTCTTAAAAAACAAACATCACCTTATTGTGTTTTACAAGTAGTTTTCACTATTTAACTCGTGTAATACATAAGACTATAACCTAATAACGAATATATAGTAAGTTAATTTCATATTTATTTATTTTCAAGTGATCAACATGAATGTATGGATGCTCTTAAATTTTTAGTAGGCATGGTACAAAGTGGGGTTCAACTTATGTAACATGTAGAGTCTATTTATAACAATAAATTAAAATTGTCAAAAAAAAAAAAAAAACCCTTATCTATTTAGTATGTTATAAGTTGTACCGATGTGTTACTGTTAATATATATCCAAATAATTACTTAAAGGTTTTAATGTTTCAACTTTGATATCTAAAGCAATCAGGAGATCTAAACAAGAAGTCAGGATGGCCGAGTGGTCTAAGGCGCCAGACTCAAGTTCTGGTCTTCGTGAGAGGGCGTGGGTTCAAATCCCACTTCTGACATTTTTTTTCCTTCAAAGTAGAACGTGAAAAGAAGAAAACAAATAAATAAAACCTACCCTCCAATCAACCCTTATATTACTTGCATTCAAAGTAGAACGTGAAAAGAAGAAAACAAATAAATAAAACCTACCCTCCAATCAACCCTTATATTACTTGCAATAGTAATTGGCAGCATCGTAAAAAGTCATTCATATGATACACACAAAGACAATTTTCTTAATTTTACATTTGATATATTCGTGTGTGATAACTGATATGGTATACATTCATTTCATATACATTCATTTCATATATAAGTCGTAAAATACATTTTGGGTATGTTTGACGAGAATCTTTTATAAGCTTTAAATTTTAAGAAAAAACTCTTAATCAATAAAAATCTTGTTTGGTTAAAGGAGCTTGAAGTTTTTAGGTTATGAGAAAAAACTCTATATTGAAAAGCTACTATTAATAACGTTTAAAAAAAAGCTCATACTAGATACAAGCTTTTAATAAGTAAATTACATAAATACCCATTATATCATAAAGAAAATAAAAAAAAATATGTGTACAAGCATTTAGTAAAAAGTATGTGTACAACCATTTAGTTAATGCCCATTTTGGTCATTATATACATTTTATTAAAAGTTCCAGCTAGTCTGTCAAACACCAAAATATATTTAAAAAGCTACGCTACCAGCCACCAGCTAGTTTTGCCAAATATACCCTTTATGTAATTATTATCGCTTATATTGTTTGCATGGAAATTTTCTAACATTCCATTTACAAAGTAATAACTATAATAACATAGATATAAAGTTGGCAGAACCAGTGGCGAAGCTTGGGAAGCGGCACAGATCACTGTGGCGGAGGAAGAGGAAGAACTGAACTCGCACCCTCCCGACGAAAAAAGAAAGAAATTTGCCAGGTATCAAGAATCGGCGAGAAATGACATTGAACGAGTATTTGGGGTTCTACAAATAAGATGGCACATCATTGCAAACCCGACACGTGCTTTCACATCCAAAAAACTACGTTATTGTATGTATGCTTTTATCTTGCTGCATAACATGATCCTCGAAGACGAAGGTCGAGTTATTTGTGAGTATGACGAAAACGCGATGGAGGAGAATAATATTCCGGTTAGCCTAGAGCAGTAAGAGTTAAACGAATTCTCCTTACGTAACGAGCACATACATTATCATCTTTAAGCCGACTTGATTAAATACATTTGGAACAACGGACGCGACGACTAGTTTTTTTAAACGTTATGTAATGTTGTATTTTTTTTCTTACTTTATGTTTTTTATTGTAACTTTTTTTTTATTAATTTTAGTGTTTATTTTAACTTTATATTTATTATTTGTTAATTTGAAATGTAATTAAAATTAATAATAAAGATAAAAAATTAATTAATAATAAAAGGGGAAGATTGTCTTCACACCCTTGGATTGTCTCAAAAAAGAGAACAACTCACTCATTCTAAGTGGCAAGGAGAACAACCCATTTGGATTGTCTATACACCCACTAGTCTTAATATTTAAGATGTTATAAACCATTAAAAGGTAGTCTCTTAATTACCATTAAAAGGCTATCAAACAGCCTCGTAATCATGTATCCACCTATGATAGGAGTGAGCTTTCGAATTTGTTAATGTCAAACTCAAATGGATCAATAAGTTATTTTTAAATTTATAACATCTTTTAAATGGGGTTGCCTCCGCAGGGGAATCTACCATGCAAGCTCTTGTTGACAAGCATCCCATTGTGCCGCCTCCCAGTCTCCCCTCCATACCCCTGACTCAATCGGCCTTAACTGTGGAAGATGAGTGCATTTACGGGTGTGTGAAATCGTTCCCCAAAGGGATATCTTGTGGGTGTGATGGCCTACAGGCTCAACACTTAATGGACACCCTTGGTGGCGAATGGACACCTACGACATCAAGGTTGCTAGCTGCTATCTCTGAGTTGGTTAATTTGTGGCTGGGGGGTTGTGCCCCAAGGTGCTCGCAGAATATATTGCCTCGGCTCCCCTCACTCCGTTGCTAAAGCCTGACAATGGGATCCGCCCCATTGCCGTAGGAGCCATATGGAGGAGACTGGTCTCTAAAGTGGCCATGAAGAAAGTGGGGAAAGAAGTTGTTAAATATTTAGGGGACTTTCAGTTTGGGGTTGGAATTCCAAATGGGGCGGAGGTTGTGCTACATAGTGCCAACAGGTTCCTCAACTCTTTCCATGAAAATGGCTCGCTTGCTATGCTTAAGGTTGATTTTTCTAATGCTTTCAACCCTATTGACCGCACTGCTCTGTTACGGGAAGTTCACTGTCACTACCCTTTCATTTTCTCATGGGTTCAGTTCTTGTATGCTCAGCCAGCTAAAATGTATGTGGGGAGTGAGCGTCTTGAGGCTTACGCTGGGGTTTAGCAAGGGGCCCTTTGGGGCCCTTGCTCTTTGCTCTAGCCTTACACCCCCTTGTGTTAAAGGTACAAGAAAATTGCGAACTTCCCTTCCATGTTTGGTACTTAGATGATGGGACGATTATTGGGGATTCTATTCAGGTTGCTAAAGCACTTGACAGTATTAGCTTGGATGGGCCATCTTTGGGGCTCCAACTCAATATTAGAAAAACTGAGGTTTTCTGGTCGTCGTGTGATGAGGGGAAGGTCCGGCCAGATCTGTTTCCTAGTGACATTGGCAGACCAGAGCGGGGGGTCAAACTGCTCGGTGGGGCAGTCAGTCGTGATGCCGGTTTCATAAGAGATATATCTGCTAAAAGAGCGACGCAGGCTTTTGACCTCATGGGGCTCCTCCCTAGACTGTGGGATCCCCAAAGTGAGCTTCTATTGCTTAGATCATGTATGGGTATGGCTAAGTTGCTATTCGGTTTGCGTACCTGCCAGCCTCCCTTTGTGGAAAATGTTGTTTCCTGTTTCGATAAAGGACTCCGGGAGGCCATTGAAGACATTGTTGTTTGTGGGGGCGTTTTTTAGGGACCTCAAGTGGCGGTTGCGACTTTATCGCTTCAACTTAATGGTTTAGGCCTTTCCTCGGCCCGGGACGTGGCAGCCTATGCTATTGTGGCTTCTAGATCCTAGTCCTGGGGGCTGCAAGACCACATCTTACGCAACAGTGGGGTTACTCATGTTGACACGGATTATTCTGATGCTATTGACCTTTTACAATGATCCCTTCCGGACTTTGATCTTGGCGGTTTCTCTAATAAGGACACCGCCCCCACGAAGCCACATAAAACTCTGGCGAATTCCCTTTATAGCCGAATCGCACAAAGTTTGGAGGAGGATTTCCGTCTGTCACCCTGTCAGAAGGCCGTCTTGGAATGCCTACAAAAACCTCACACCCAAGACTTCCTTACTGTGTTACCTATCGAAGACTTGGGACAAAGAATGTCGGCAGTGGAGTACAGGGCAATCCTTAAATACCGGGTGATGATACCCATTTTCCCTAATGACGGAAGTTGTCCAATCTGCCGGAAAGTATGCCTTGATAAGTATGGGGAACATGCGTTACCTTGTAAGGAATTCCCAGGGTTTGAATACCGGCACGATTTTGTCCGGGACACATTGACAGACATCCTTAGAAGAGCGGGGATCTCCGCAAGAAAAGAGGCGTCAGTAAATCTTCTCACAGACCCCGCTGAGTCCACCTTATGCCCAGCAAATGTCCTAGTGTTTGGTTGGGAAGGTGGGAAACATGCGTGCGTTGATTTTACCGGGGTATCCCCCCTAGTTGGGCTTCGGGATAGTGGGTTTGTGGCCGGGCAAGCGGTCATGAGAGCTGAATCCAAGAAAGTGGAAAAGCACGCTAAAGCATGTGAGGATAATCAACATGTTTTCGTTCCCCTCGCCTTTGACACGTTCGGTTCCTTGGCATCGGAAGCGGTGCGGTTTTTGGCTTGGGTTCAGCGGGTAGTGCATAGCAACTTTTCAACCCCTCAAGTACGGAGGTTTGTGTTTAGGAGATTAGGATTTTCTATCGCGAAAGGGGTGGCGACGCAACTTGTTGCCCGTCTTGTTAGAATAAATATATGTGACGTTTGTATATTTATCAATAGCCTTTATTATCATTTGTATAATGTTGATCAATTATTAATTATCCTAAGCCCAATAACAAGATGAGTCTTTGATGGGCGGACTTGTCATTAGATGGGCCTTGTAGGGTGTCCACTGGGTATGTATAAAAGTGAGAGCTTACTAGGGAATAAGGGTTACACAACTTATTATCATAACACCTCTAAAGAAATCCCCCTCTCTCTCTAAAAAAATCGATTCTTCATCAAGAATCCTAAATCCATCATAACTTCATACCCTAAAGGGAACCCAATCATCCTGACAATCATGTCAACCTCTACTCTCTCAGGATTAATGATGGGTCTCATGAATCTCTCAGGTATTATTATTATTATTATTATTATTATTATTATTATTATGTTTTCCATTATTTACAATCAAAACTGATTAACATGTGGTATCAGAGCAATGTTGCTCTATCAGTTTTGATTGTTTTCCATTAAGATCTGAAATTAAAATCGAAAAACAATTATGTTGAAACCTAATAATGATTTTGGGTTTCATATTCTTTTTTCTCTTCGGACAAAAGAAAAAAAAATGCATATCAGAGACGTAAAAACTTCACCTTATATTGATATATTCACTGATAATTTTATGATAAGATCATTGAAGTTTTCAATGTTTGGTTTTGAAACTTCGGTTATTTTAATTTTATATAGCCGATTATCTTTTATGTTATTTTTTTATGTTTTATTAATTTTCGAAATCTATTAATAAATATTAAGGTTCTCAGATTTCAATTCCAGATTATGTATGTTTCTTAAGTTTTTTGGAATTTTTCGGTTGATTTTCTTCAAAAACATCATAATTTTTTCAAAAAATTCCCTTATGTTTTGGTTCAAGATTGAATCAAATCTTGTTTCTGGTATATTAGGAAATTCAATCTCCATAAATTTTTGAAATCTTGTTGATAAAGTCAAATTTTAAAATATTATGAAATTATGGAGATAATTAATTCGTATCTAAAAGTGGAAACAAGATTTAATTAAATCTCAAATTTTGAACCACCTAACTTTATCACTTTTAGTTCTCGGTAATAATAACTAGTTTTCGGTTTTAAAGATTAATAATTAAGTTCTCGGAGGATCCCTCAGTTCACGAATTCAGGTTCTCGGGTTTTAGTTCTCGGTTATAAAGTTTTTGATAAGGTTCATGGACAGGAGTTCTCGGTCAAGGTCTTCTACTTTGAAAACCCATTATGTTTTCGAGATTCCATAATTTTTCCGAGAACCCATCTTATTTATCGAGAACTATTATGTATTCGAGAAGCAATATTTATTCGAGAACTATTAAAGAATCCGAGAACTATTAAAGTTATCCGAAAACATAAGTTAGTCGAGTACTCATAATATATTCGAGAACTCATCAACATGTCTAGAACTAATTCTGATATTCGGGAATTCATCACTTTAGAGAACTCATCAAGTATTCGAGAACTCATAATTTCGAGAACCCCTTATGTTATTTGAGATCTCATAAGTCTTCGAGAACTCATAATTTAGAGAACCCCTTATGTTATTCGAGATCTCATAAGTTTTTCGGAAACTCATTATTTTTCCGAGAACTCCTTATGCTATTCGAGATCTCATCTAAAATTTTGAGAACTCAAAGACTGAGAACTCATTATTAATATTTTTTTCGGGATCTCTGATAGAATTTACAGTTTTGATAAAACCTAATGTATCAAGTTTATTCAAAACATTATAAAACCTTGCTTAACTTGAAATAACATTTTACGTGTCAATTGTAACATCGCGAATTTCCCCTAATTTTTTTTATAATAAAAAAATGTATTGTTTTAAACAATATATGTTTTAAATACCTTAAACTAATAATTATTTGTATCTCGACACTTTTATACGTTTTAAAAATATTTCGAGTCACTTTCGGGCTTATATAATCATATTATGAATTTAGAATAATATAGTTTTAGGGAAATAATTGCCAAAAAAAGATTTGTGTGGACCGGGACTCGAACCCGCGTCCACAGCCAACCAACACACAGTGACAACCAACTGAGCCAACTATCATCTTGTGTAGTATTTCAGAAGAAAATAAACTTAACACACTCCTTAAATTGATCAGTCAAAGTCCTAGTCAAAGTCTTAGTCAAACAGTCAAAGTCTTAGTCAAATAGTCAATTCATCATAAAACCTTACTTTATGGTGTTAACCAATTTTAATGGCTAATTGAATCCAAAACTAGTATAAAAACCCACCTATGACCCATTATACTTTGCACCTCTAAATCGATTGTTTCAATCCGATTAAACTTTCCCTCATACCCTTCTTCTATAGTCTATTACTTCTACAATTGAAGCTTTGATTATAAGCTCTTGTAATTGGCGAATTGGAAGCTTGGTATTCTTTCTTTTTCGACTAGCTACGTTGCTGAGTCTTTGGGATTCGCCTCGCATACATTCACAACACTTAGAGGATAATTCACATTAGCCAATGTGAGTTTACATAGCCCCTTTTCTCTTTTACATTTTTGGGGTGAAACATGTTTAAACATTTTATACTATCATTTACTCATACTTACTCGTAATTCAAATACACTATCATTCTATCATTTGACTGTAACAAAAAGACACAGTACAATCATTAACAATGATCAAGCCGCCTGTTTAGATTATAGCGCTATAGGTCTGACAAACCCATCCCCCCGCATAAATTCAGGGATGATCGATAACAGTAACAACATTTAACTAACTTGCGAGTTAGTCATCAGTCGACACAAGGTTTGATTGTACAAAGACGTATTGTTACATGTCGGAATCATACTCTATCATCATACAACTGTGATTGTTGTACAAACTATTGTTATCAATTATATTCAAAAACCTATGTATTCTCACCAACTTTTGTTGACCCAAAATATTTTCAAACTTAACATGTTTCAGGTTCTACTTGCTTGAAGATTTGAATTAATGCTTGAAGATGTGTGCATAGTATTATTCATTTTGATGTACGAATTCTTGTAGAACAATTGTATGTAATTTATTTAAATCATTTAATGAAATTTATTATTCACCATGAGCTACTGAACAATCATCAATACGTGACATCCCGATGTTTCCGCCATCGGTTGGGGTGTTACATCAATTCTGCCCAAAGGTGATGTGTCACATTAGTTTGTTATATAAGGTCTCGTTAAGTATTGTAGCTTGGTTCACATAATTTCCATAAGGTTTCACTTCTGCCCAAAGGTGATGTGTAACAGATTATGTTGGTGAACCAAGTGTATTGCATTAGAACTTTGAGTGTTTCACTTCTACCCAAAGGTGATGTGTTACATTCACTGTTAGCAACTTAATACTTAAATAAATAGCGTATAGCCAAAGCTAGAGCATGTTATTTAAGTAGCTTATGTTGGTGTTATTATATTATCACATCTTCATATCAAAATTGATCCTCACAATTAATGATCCTTCATTAATATAATGATCATAATCTAAGTCTGCCTTTCATCAATACCCGTAACTCGAAACTAATCACACATTCTTCTATAAGTTACTATCTCAACTAACTGATCCACTCTAATTATCAAAACTAAGAAGAGTTATCTTAAACTTTGTTCTTATTAAGTCTTAAATTACCTCTTAAGACATAACATTCTACGCTCTATCTAATAAAGTATTACAGAATAACATTGAGCATAAGAAAGTGGGATACACAAAATGTCTCTTATGGTAATCAAGAACACCCTTACTGATTCCTATCAGACGAGCTATTAAAGATTCTGAAATTCCTAAGACTAATGTATTATCTATGGAAATGAAAGAATATAACGAATTCCTAAGACGCATGAAATAATAAATCTAACTTTGTGGTTAAATGGGATCTATGAATACATCTTAATATTGAATAACATGACCAATAAAGCTAAGGGGTTACACATGGAAATCAATAAATTTCTAGTGCGTAATAACTTTTCCATCAGTGTGATTAGATGCATTATGAATCAACTATAACACTCAGAAATATCAAAGTAAAATGAGTGTGTTAATGGCAAATTACATACAAGAAAAGGAACGCATTAAACTAGAAAAGTTGATGTTATTCACCTTACTACCATTAAACCTAAAAGAGGAAGAATAACTACCATAGAGAGGATAATTATAAGGCCTGGAAACAAAATACAAGTACTACTTTCAGCTATAAGTTTCTACAAATGGAAAGTCTTACTAAGCAAGCCATTAAGAATAGGCATAAGCAATGAGATTACCCATAAGAAAAGAAAACAGCTGGCTAAGATATGTAGTGCCTAATTAAGGATATTTACTCCACAAATGGTAATGAATTCCAATTAACATATGATGGTTGAGTCTAGTTTTATACGTTTCCTTACTAGAATCCAACAAATACTTAAGATGAGGGTTAGTGGACAAATTAAGGGTCTATTAACCATTAATAACTGATCTTAGTATTGAAGCTTTATGATACCTTACAACATTCTTGAGATTACTCAGAATTTAGTATCAATAGTAAAAGCTATAATTTTTTACAATTGTAGGGTTTTAATGACCAAACCAAAGCCACTATTAAGTTAAACTCTCATAATGTTTGTTGTCATTATCTGAATAGAAACCTTATGAAATAAAACTAGATGATCCAATAACCTTTCCACAACTTTTGTTATCATGAAAATGAGAATTTAACAAATTAAAATGAGACCCATGCAATTCATCCACTAAGACCAAAATTTCATGAGAAATCATGACCAGGTCACTAAAGGATGCTTGGCTATCAAATCTCATTCTCAGTGACTTTAAAGCATGTGTTAAACACCTTAAACCTTAAATGGAGAAAGGAATAAATGGGTTTCCGTCACAAGTCATAATTAATTGACATTAGTGGAGCTTAGGTAAATATCTGATTGTATCTAACTTGTTTCCTACCTACCAAAGTATTAAAGAAATCAATTCATATATACTTAATGAGATTCCCTCTAAGTATGTCCTTAAAATACCTTATGAAATTTGGACGATAAGGGAAATCAAGTATAAAATATATGAAATATTCTCGTTCACACGCATCGTTAAAACTTATTATGTGGAGATACTACGAGACCTAAAAGATTAGTGGGAGCATTAGATGTCCTACTTATGACTTGCAAAAGTTACAGAGGTGGGGGGAACGGAAATTTGATCTATCCTCAAATTACACCTCTTGCACTGGACAATGCTCTATCACAACTTGTCTCCTTAGCATTTAACGTACTCCTAACAAAGTTTTGTGGATGCCTAAATATGAGCGAACTTAGATTTCTTACTAAAGTAATCCTCATCAAAAGAAACGACAATAAACATCATTAGGTTGTTTTCTCTATTAAAATCTATGGTTCTTCCAAATGTTAGTTCTTAAGGATGTTGAATTCATTAAGATCTCTAAGGTAAGTGGGAGCAGTAAAAGTCCTTATTATGAATTTTCGGAAGTACAAGATGCGGGGGGAGAGACTCATTAAAATTCGAGGCTCATTAAATTTAACTCCGAATTTAACTTCAATTATTCCTCTTGTACACCTTACTGCACCAACTCTTACACACTTAGAAATTAATATTGCTCCTTATATACCTGAAAATAAAAACACCTAACTAAAGTTAAGTTTGTATCATAATAAACCCAATGTTCAACTCAAGAGGTCATCTGGGTCTAAAAGCCCATTAAATTTGATGATTATGTAACTTGCCTGACTAACAAAAATGGATGTTTGGAAAGTTTACTAATCCTACCTCTTCTAATTAAATCATTAGTATCAATCAATCTTCTAAATGGAACAAAGCTATTATTAGCATAACTCATTCCATAATTTAGAATAACATTTAATATTTGGTTGAATAACCTAAAGGTATTCATAATTAAACCAGATCCAAATGGGAACGTTGTAAGATAAGATTGATTGTAAAAGATTATACTCAAGAGGGATTAGATTATCAAAGAATCTTCTTATCTGTGTTTCAAAAGATTTCTTTGAGGATCGTTACCGTCCCAGTAGCTCATAATAACTAAGAGCCACATTAGATGGACACTAAAATAACTTTCCATAACAATGACCTACATGTTCATTAAGCAACCTGGAAGTTCTAAACTGAAGGTTAAGAACACTTATTCTGTAAGTCAATAAGATCCATGTATGGGTTGATGCAAGCATAAAATGTGTTGGAATCATAATGAAATTCTCTTCATCAAGAACTTAGTGGATTAAAGAACCTACCTCAAGATGAGTGGGAGCAACTAATGAAAACGTGTCCTTACATAGATGACGTTTCTCTTGACAAGTATATGTTACCTAAGTCAAAGCATTGTTGATGCATAATTTTGACATGATGAATATCGGGGATTCCTCTTACGTGAAAGGAATCAAAATTTACCGGGATAGACCCAACGGGATATTAGTTTCATCCCATAAGTTTTACTCTAAGCGGGTCCTTAAGTGTGTAACATACAACATTGCTCTCTTTTATAAGATAATAGGATAATTTGAGATTATCACCTTTTGCTTCATTAATTAGAAGACTGATGTAAATTTAAGTCTATGCTTGTATATGATATTGTTCGTATTGCTTGATACTAGACTTGTCTAGATTGATGAAAAGCATCTAATGGAACATTACAATATCTTTAAGAAACAAGAGACTATAATCTAAATAAGAAGTGAGAACCTAAAGTGATTGACTACTCTTACTCTAACTTTGTTATATTCAAAGGAAATCAAGTGTCAATTTCGGGTATATCATAACGTCAGCAGATATAACTATCTCATGGACGAGTCATAAGGAACTGTTAACAACAACCTAAGTTATTATCACATAATGTGTTGCTGATCACAACAGAATGGTCATTAAATGTTGTTGGTCAATTTATCAGTTGACTCATAACTTATTAACTCCATGTAAATACTAAGTTGAAGACTTACTGTGATAAAGTTAGCTGCCCTAATTTCTTGAACAGTAACAGTTTGAGAGGAGCTGCATTAGAATTCGATACGAAATTATTGTTCGCTTATGATTAAGAACAAATAGAGGAAATCAGAATTTTGTATCGAATGCATTCATGATATGCTTATGGATCCAATAACAAAAGGTCTATCACCCATAAGTCTTACTAACAGGCCAACTAAGAGAAAAGGGTATTACTAATGACCATGTACAACTGCATATCGTACTATGAATGACTAATGACTTATGTTTAATGAAATTTCCTCATTATGATTTGTTTGTCTATTAGTATGTTAAGTCGGCATAATGACATAAAGACAATAATGTAACAAATCAACAACTAAGGGCATAACGTAAATTGATCCTAATGTTAAGTTTTAAATTTGGATTGTAGTATGATTAATGGGGGTCCTAAGTCGAATATAGACTTAACGACTGTATTTCTCTGCTACAGTTTGGGTTTAGAACTAAAATGAGTATTAATCTCTCGAGACTAACGTAATGATCATAACAAATGATTACTCGGCTAAGTGGGAGAATGTTGGAATAAATATACGTGACGTTTGTATATTTATCAATAGCCTTTATTATCATTTGTATAATGTTGATCAATTATTAGTTATCCTAAGCCCAATAACAAGATGAGTCTTTGATGGGCGGACTTATCATTAGATGGACCTTATAGGGTGTCCCCTGGATATGTATAAAAGTGAGAGCTTACTAGGGAATAAGGGTTGCACAACTTATTATCATAACACCTTTAAATAAATCCCCCTCTCTCTCTAAAAAAAATCGATTCTTCATCAAGAATCCTAAATCCATTATAACTTCATACCTTAAAGGGAACTCAATCATCCTGACAATCATGTCAACCTCTACTCTCTTAGGATTAATGATGGGTCTCACGAATTTCTCAGGTATTATTATTATGTTTCCATTATTTACAATCAAAACTAATCAACACGTCTACCTACTGTCCTTATGTAATTTATCCTTTATTTTTAATGAAAAATCATATTCGGTTAAAAAAAACCCTTTAATAAACTCCTTTGTCCTTTACTAAACTATTTATTGTAAATAACATGTTGGTTACAAAAGAGTATAAAAATTTTGGAGTTGAAGAAATGTGTTTTTTAACCTTGATTTGAGTAGATGTTACCTGATCCACCTCGCGTCCTTTTTTGGTCTTGATCCAAAAAATTTCTTCACTAAAAGTTTAAAAGTTCTTATGTAAGCCAATAAAATTTCTGTTATAATGTGTATTAATGTTTCACCAAGTCTAGTAGTGACATCACTGATAAATTTATTCTTAATTGTTAAATGCTCTCCACAAGAGATCTCCACTCATTTCTTCCCATAATATCATCCCTTTACCATATTATGAGGGTTTACTAGAGATTCATGATTTAGAGAGAGAAAGAAGCCACAAATTTGGAGAGAAGTAATGAGCTCATGTTTGAGTGAGAGAGTGAAAGAAGTTACTAAAAGACACGTAGAGGAAGAAGAAGAGAAGAAGATCAAATAAACACCTACGACCACGTGGTCCATTGGTAAAGGTAAAACCTTTAAAATACTTAGGTTGTGGGAGGTCTTGGGTTCAAGTCTCAATGACCACGTGATTAAAAAAGAAATTAGCCTTTAAAAAAAAAAAGATAAACACCTACGACACCTACGAAGAGGTGTATAAAGAAAAAACACATGGCTAAACAATGACTAGTATTGCAACACTAAACATCATTATGTGATACATGAATTCAGGTTTTTTGTTTAGTTTTGCCACAAAAGTTAAATGTGCTTTGTTTTTATTACTTTTTGTTATACGTTTTTCTCTTTCTCTGTATTTGATCGTGTCGTTAACTTGCTACTTAACATGGTATTAGTGGGTTGGTCCGCGCGATACGACGGGTACACAACCTCTAATATAACGCTACTATGCGCAACCTAAAAGACATGTTATAAGATGCTAGTCACACTCTAAAGCATTTAAGAAGTCGTTAATGTTCTCTAAAGATTTTGGTTTAATGAAGAAACAATAACCGGAACGGCAATCCGGTGTATGCCTCGACGGTGTTGAATAGTGGAACCACAGCCCAGCCTTCGTCTTCTCCGGTGAGATCCAGACCTGCAAGTGAGAAAGGAAAGGTGGGGTGTGGGGGTGACTGCTAGGAAACCACGAATGGAGTCCAACATACAGACACAAAAAGTGATGGCGGCGGCAGCCATGTGTTATCAGGGGGTAATGATTCTGTGATAACTTGTGCCCTAATAAGAGGTGAAGACCTCTTATATAGGGCTTCTCATGGGCCTTAATGGGCCAAACATCATGGACCCCTAACTATATGGGCACATAGCCCATTGGCACCTAGCCCAGTTAAGGGGTTACCTCCACACCCCAATATTAGTAAATAATATAAGAAGTAACAAGTAATAAAGACGGTATGTCGGGTCAAGCACCATACCTCTACAAGTCCCCCTAGTCTAGTGTTGTTCCCACGTGCAAGCGTTGGGTGGAGCGCTGGACTAATTAGGACTGCTCGGGAATGAAGATTAAGAGCTTTATCTTCTCGGTGGACCAATGACTCGAGCGTTTCATCTTCTTGTTTCGATGTGTGTGGGAGGTTGCTCGTTGAGCTCGTTACCAACTAAGTGTCACCTTCTAGGCTAACTGTTGCCGACGCGTGTGAGGGCAACTCGTTGCGCTTGTTATCGGCTAAGTGTCACCTTCTAGGCTAACTGTCGCCGGCGCGCGAGCGTTCAGTAACAATTTGTTGCAGGTGTTATTGTGGCTCGTTGCCAAACCTGCAACTATCTCCATCATATAATATGGGTGTATTATGAGGCGCCCAGCCTTGTATTAGTATATCTTAGCCCGTAATAAGTTGTTAGATAATAAATAATGCTGAATATAAAAAGATTGTACCAAAACCTTGAGCGGCCAATGTTATGGCGCGCGTGCGGATGTTATGGCGTGCAGTGAACCAACAACACCTTTCTTGGGGGGTAAATTTATACGGCGTGTCATGGTATGAGATCCATCTAAAGTGGTGGTATACCGTGCCATCCCCCAGTTCCTTGCTGCTAGGTGTAACGTTTAGGAGCATTGAACTTATAATAAGAGTATCCTTCGCCGATGGATTGCTTGACGCGCCAAAGTTATCGCCCGTGGATTGCTTTAAGTAGACAAGGGCATGCTCCGCGGAAGACGTCTTTTTAGGGCGTACTTCAGTCAGAAGCAATGCTCCACGATATTCGTGAAGTATTTTGCGGTGGCGTATGATAGCCATTGACTGCGCGAAGTGCTTGCTGTTGACGAATGGAAGCAATCAGCGGAGAACGTCTTTTAAAGTATTACGTCAACTCAACGCAGTGGCGGCGCGTTCCTGAAAAGGACGCGCGCAGCATTGTAACATGCTCCTGAAAAGGAGACGTGGCGGCGCGTTCATGAAAAAGAGACGCACGAAAAGTTGAAGCACGTTCCTGAAAAGGAGACATGGCGGCACGTTCCTGAATAGGAGACGCGCGCGAAGTTGAAGCACGTTCCTGAAAAGGAGACGTGACGGCGCATTCCTGAGAAGGAGACGCACGTGAAGTTGAAGCACGTTCCTGAAAAAGAGACGTGGTGACGTCGTAGCACGTTCCTGAAAAGGAGACCTGGCGGCGCGTTCCTGAATAGGAGACGCGCGCGAAGTTGAAGCACGTTCCTGAAAAGGAGACGTGGCGGCGCATTCCTGAAAAGGAGACGCGCTCGAAGTTGTAGCACGTTCCTGAAAAGGAGACGTGGCAACGCGTTCCTGAATAGGAGGCGCACGCAAAGTTGAAGCACGTTCTTGAAAAGGAGACGTGGCGGCGCGTTCCTTAAAAGGAGACGTGCTCGAAGTTGTAGCACGTTCCTGAAAAGGAGACGTGGCAGCGCGTTCCTGAATAGGATGTAACATTTCGCCTTAAATAACTGTACGTTACAATAAAAACGACAAGTTTTATTACTACTTACATTTAATTATTTCGTGGCATTTTGAAACCTAATACAATAATAATTATTTATATATATATATATATATATATATATATGTGTATGTGTAATAATAATAATAATAATAATATTATTTCATTTTTAAAAAAAAAAAAAAAAATTGCGTATACACATAACAGAACAGACTTCTGTGGCCCAATTCCTCAAACCTTTTCCTTTGTTGTTTCGTAGCCCGGGTGTCCGGCCCACACAGACCCCAGCCCACAAGCCTTGGCCCAACACCCTCCTTCCCTTCCTCATTTAATAAAAAAAAAGGTGTTCCCGCTGAGACTCGAACCCGGGTCAACCATTTAAACACCACACCACAAACCACTGCTCCACCAACCTATTTGTGATAATATTCAGATGTCTTATCTATTTAACCTTTTTAACAAACTAAGCTGATGAACATCTGCTACCTCCTGCGCGCTGTTGAACAAGCAAACACCCACAAATTCGTTTTCAATTAACACTAAACATGGAAATTACCCCTAATGGACTCGTATTATGGAATAGATTGTACAAAACGCGTATTATACAAGGTAAACCAGTCAAAAACATTCCAATTTTATTCAATTATCGCGTCATATGCATTAAACGAGTCAAAGCTTGCCATTTCGAATAACCGACCCTTACACTATAAATTGATCGTTCCATAGCAGTCACAACTCGCCATTACATCTTTCTCTACCTCTATTTCTTCATAATTATACTCAAATCTTAATCTGCGATCTTGCTTTGACTTTTTAGTTGACCAACTAATTCATATCACAAACGCGTTTGTAAGTTGTTATTTTTCTGTGGGATTTATTATTCGGCATGTGCACGACATTAACCCCATGATTGATTGGGTTAATGTCGTGTGTATTTGATTATTGCATAAGTTAGGGCTTGATTATATTGAATTGGGGAAGAACACTAGTTGGTTCATGTTATTTATATTTCAAAAAAAAACAAGAGATAAACACAACTGATCATACAGATCAGTTGGTTATGCCTGTTGCCCTTCAGCCGGCCCACGCGAGTTCGAGACCCGGCGTGGACACCCCTTTTTCCATTTATTTTACATTTTACAACAAACCATTTTTTTTTATTTATATATATATTATACATTAAATCTTGTAAATTCATTTTTAAATATTAAAACCTTTTTATAAATTCTAAAAAAATTATATTTATCAAATCTGATGTAAAAGACTTATTTACAATTTTTAGTTTTCAAAAATTTATTTATTTATTATATATAATAAATAAATCAAGTTTATTCCATTTTATTTATAAAATTATATAAAAATATCAAAACGATCTTATAAATTTCCACAAAAATTATCCTAAGTTTTTATAACATTAAACTTTTCAGAAATAATTTTTAATTCAGTAAAACCATTTATTTTATATTTCTAATCAATTTTTGTTAGATTTAATCATAATTAATTCATAATAAATCCAATTTTCATCATTTTTGCACCAAAATTTTATACAAATTATTTTTAATCATTTAGAACAGAAATATGATTTTTAAAATAAGAATTCATTAATTTTAGTATTTTTGAATATTAAAGTTAATAATTGACTATTTATAAATAAATTTAAAAATCTATTTTAAGTGAAATAATTTTATAAAAATTATTTTTACACTTTAAACACATTCTTGTAACCATCTTAAGTTTAAATTTCATAAAAAGATTTTTGGTTATTTATTTACTAAATTTCTCTCAATTGGCGAACATTTTTAATATTAATCAAAACGAGCAATTATCCCCAATTCGAAGCCCTATAACTTATACATTTGTAGACTTGATAGACTTAGACATATTTATTACCTTATTATAGGGTGATATTTGACATATTTGGGCAACACACTATTTTTCAAGGAATAACATTTTACCAAGGTGAGTTTACATAGCCCATTTTCTCTATTTTCACTATTTTTGGGGTGAAACATGTTTAAACATTTTATACTATCATTTACTCATACTTACTTATGATACAATTACATCATCATTCTATCATTTGACTGTAACAAAAAGACACAGTACAATCATTAACAATGATCAAGCCGCCTGTTTAGATTATAGCGCTATAGGTCTGACAAACCCATCCCACCCGCATAGACTCAGGGATGATCGATAACAGTAATAATAACATTTAACTAACTTGCGAGTTAGTCATCAGTCGACACAAGGTTTGGTTGTACAAAGACGCATTGTTGCATGTCGGTATCATACTCTATCATCATACAACCCTGAGTGTTGTACAAACTATTGTTATCAACTATTTCTCAAAAACCTATGTAATTCTCACCAACTTTTGTTGACCCAAACATTTTCAACTTAACATGTTTCAGGTCCTACTTGCTTGAAGAATTGCTTGAAGATATGTGCATAGTTTATTCAATTTGATGTACGAATTCTTGTAGACCAATTGTATGTAAATTATTTAAATCATCTAATGAAATTTATTATTCACCATGAGCTACTGAACAATCATCACTACGTGGCACCCCGATGTTTCCGCCATCGGTTGGGGTGTTACAGATTGGTATCAGAGCCATGGTTATAGGGAATTAGGTTATTAGAAAAATAATCTAGTCTATAACCATAGGATATAACCAGTACTTGCTTCTTTTACTTGCTATTCTCTATCTCCTACTTCTTATCCCTACTTTCATTCCTACAAGAAGGTTGCTCTCCATCAGTGGATCTACTCTTAGACTAATAAGACAAATTCCTCAGGTTTAACCTGAACCCCCTTGGAATCTCGTCGAAATTCTAGATCTTAATAACGAACACGTGCAATCTGGAAGGGTGAACGCCTGTATTCTGAGTCTTCTGTCTAGGCTGGCATTGCGCATATATCCCAATCAGACGAGGGACCCGGATGCCTACCTGGGAATTCTCGGGATGAGTGTTCACTTATAGGCTAAAGCATGTCTTCATATGTTATTAGAATCTGGAATTTTTGATAAGTCAACGTTTTCGTTTATTCGTTTTAATTAATGAATAAATGATTACATTCCTTATATCACCTCATTCATTTCATGCCACATTGAACCTTCATTGTGTCCCTTACGGATCATGTCTCCACGTCATAGCACTCGCAATAACAGTGGAGAAAACCAAGAGGAAAGTAACAACAACCACAACACCAACCACAACAAAAAAAAAAAAAAAAACAACAAAGGTGTTGATGCCCGACTGGCTGCGATTATTCACAAACCTGCTCAAGTTACTAAACCTAATCATCCTGGTGATTACAACTATGGTCATTGCTATAAGTATGGAAACCCAAATCACTTCCGTAACCGATGCCCTAAACTGAACAGAGATCAAGACCCTCCAGCTACTTAACAGCAAGACCCGCCATTTGAATGTTGTTTGCTTTTAATTCTATGTATTGACACTTTTTGGATTCAAGTAATAAATTCAAGTATTATTATAACATCTGTGTGCATGCTTGCTTTAATATGAACTAATTGCTATATCTATGATCATACGTGCTTACTTGTACAACAAATAGTTGACTACCAAACAACCTACTTAACGATTGGTAGAGGTCATCATGTCTTTCCAACAGTCGGGAGAGGCCCTACCACCTGCTCAACGACTGGTGGAGACTATCAGACCTGCTCAACAATCGGTAGAGTCATAAAAGGACGCAAGACCCTAATGTAAGGTAAATTGGTAATTACGGTCCGGAACGTAATCATGAATTTACAGGTACGTTAAGGTAGTGTGAAATTTTATCGAGGTTCCCGGTAGTTGATCAATTGTAACCCTGGTTTTCCTTTTAACTTCGGGACGAAGTTCCTAAAAGTAGGGGAGACTGTAACATTTCGCCTTAAATAACTGTACGTTACAATAAAAACGACAAGTTTTATTACTACTTACATTTAATTATTTCGTGGCATTTTGAAACCTAATACAATAATAATTATTTATATATATATATATATATATGTGTATGTGTAATAATAATAATAATAATAATATTATTTCAGTTTTAAAAAAAAAAAAAAAAATTTGCGTATACACATAACAGAACAGACTTCTGTGGCCCAATTCCTCAAACCTTTTCCTTTGTTGTTTCGTAGCCCGGGTGTCCGGCCCACACAGACCCCAGCCCACAAGCCTTGGCCCAACACCCTCCTTCCCTTCCTCATTTAATAAAAAAAAAGGTGTTCCCGCTGAGACTCGAACCCGGGTCAACCATTTAAACACCACACCACAAACCACTGCTCCACCAACCTATTTGTGATAATATTCAGATGTCTTGTCTATTTAACCTTTTTAACAAACTAAGCTGATGAACATCTGCTACCTCCTGCGCGCTGTTGAACAAGCAAACACCCACAAATTCGTTTTCAATTAACACTAAACATGGAAATTACCCCTAATGGACTCGTATTATGGAATAGATTGTACAAAACGCGTATTATACAAGGTAAACCAGTCAAAAACATTCCAATTTTATTCAATTATCGCGTCATATGCATTAAACGAGTCAAAGCTTGCCATTTCGAATAACCGACCCTTACACTATAAATTGATCGTTCCATAGCAGTCACAACTCGCCATTACATCTTTCTCTACCTCTATTTCTTCATAATTATACTCAAATCTTAATCTGCGATCTTGCTTTGACTTTTTAGTTGACCAACTAATTCATATCACAAACGCGTTTGTAAGTTGTTATTTTTCTGTGGGATTTATTATTCGGCATGTGCACGACATTAACCCCATGATTGATTGGGTTAATGTCGTGTGTATTTGATTATTGCATAAGTTAGGGCTTGATTATATTGAATTGGGGAAGAACACTAGTTGGTTCATGTTATTTATATTTCAAAAAAAAACAAGAGATAAACACAACTGATCATACAGATCAGTTGGTTATGCCTGTTGCCCTTCAGCCGGCCCACGCGAGTTCGAGACCCGGCGTGGACACCCCTTTTTCCATTTATTTTACATTTTACAACAAACCATTTTTTTTTATTTATATATATATTATACATTAAATCTTGTAAATTCATTTTTAAATATTAAAACCTTTTTATAAATTCTAAAAAAATTATATTTATCAAATCTGATGTAAAAGACTTATTTACAATTTTTAGTTTTCAAAAATTTATTTATTTATTATATATAATAAATAAATCAAGTTTATTCCATTTTATTTATAAAATTATATAAAAATATCAAAACGATCTTATAAATTTCCACAAAAATTATCCTAAGTTTTTATAACATTAAACTTTTCAGAAATAATTTTTAATTCAGTAAAACCATTTATTTTATATTTCTAATCAATTTTTGTTAGATTTAATCATAATTAATTCATAATAAATCCAATTTTCATCATTTTTGCACCAAAATTTTATACAAATTATTTTTAATCATTTAGAACAGAAATATGATTTTTAAAATAAGAATTCATTAATTTTAGTATTTTTGAATATTAAAGTTAATAATTGACTATTTATAAATAAATTTAAAAATCTATTTTAAGTGAAATAATTTTATAAAAATTATTTTTACACTTTAAACACATTCTTGTAACCATCTTAAGTTTAAATTTCATAAAAAGATTTTTGGTTATTTATTTACTAAATTTCTCTCAATTGGCGAACATTTTTAATATTAATCAAAACGAGCAATTATCCCCAATTCGAAGCCCTATAACTTATACATTTGTAGACTTGATAGACTTAGACATATTTATTACCTTATTATAGGGTGATATTTGACATATTTGGGCAACACACTATTTTTCAAGGAATAACATTTTACCAAGGTGAGTTTACATAGCCCATTTTCTCTATTTTCACTATTTTTGGGGTGAAACATGTTTAAACATTTTATACTATCATTTACTCATACTTACTTATGATACAATTACATCATCATTCTATCATTTGACTGTAACAAAAAGACACAGTACAATCATTAACAATGATCAAGCCGCCTGTTTAGATTATAGCGCTATAGGTCTGACAAACCCATCCCACCCGCATAGACTCAGGGATGATCGATAACAGTAATAATAACATTTAACTAACTTGCGAGTTAGTCATCAGTCGACACAAGGTTTGGTTGTACAAAGACGCATTGTTGCATGTCGGTATCATACTCTATCATCATACAACCCTGAGTGTTGTACAAACTATTGTTATCAACTATTTCTCAAAAACCTATGTAATTCTCACCAACTTTTGTTGACCCAAACATTTTCAACTTAACATGTTTCAGGTCCTACTTGCTTGAAGAATTGCTTGAAGATATGTGCATAGTTTATTCAATTTGATGTACGAATTCTTGTAGACCAATTGTATGTAAATTATTTAAATCATCTAATGAAATTTATTATTCACCATGAGCTACTGAACAATCATCACTACGTGACATCCCGATGTTTCCGCCATCGGTTGGGGTGTTACATAGGAGACGCACACAAAGTTGAAGCACGTTCCTGAAAAAGGAGACGTGGTGACGTCGTAGCATGTTCCTGAAAAGGAGACGTGGCGGCGCGTTCCTGAAAAGGAGACGCACGCGAAGTTGAAGCACGTTCCTGAAAAGGAGACGTGATGACGTCGTAGCACGTTCCTGAAAAGGAGATGCGCGCGAAATTGAAGCACGTTCTTGAAATGGAGACGTGATGACGTCGTAGCATGTTCCTGAAAAAGAGACGTGGCGGCGCGTTCCTGAAAAAGAGACGCGCGTGATTTGATGACGTCGTAAGCATGTTCCTAAAAAGGAGACATGCGGAGACGTCTTTAAAATTTTACGTCAGCCCAACGCATGGTGGTAACGTGGAGTAATACCTCTGACGAGCACGCTAGCTGCGGAACGCCTCTGATGGACACGCAAGACGCGGAACGCCTCTGACAAACACGCTAGCTGCGGAACGCCTCTGACGGACACGCGAGACGCGGAATGCCTCTGACGAACACGCTAGTTGCGGAACGCCTCTGACGAACACGCTTGCTGCGGAACGCCTCTGACGGACACGCGTGATGCGGAACGCCTCTGACGATGGAGCTAGCTGCGGAACGCCTCTGACGAACACGCTAGCTGCGGAACGCCTCTGACGAACACGCTAGTTGCGGAACGCCTCTGACGGACACGCGAGCTGCGGAACGCCTCTGACGAACACGCTAGTTACGAAATTCCTCTGACGAACACGCTTGCTGCGGAACGCCTCTGACGGGCACGCGAGATGCGGAACGCCTCTAACGAACACGCTAGCTGCGGAACGCCTCTGACGAACACGCTAGTTGCGAAACGCCTCTGACGAACACGCTAGCTGCTAATATGACGCGGTTATTAAAACGCTAAGCAGATGATATATGTAAGTGATCAAAATTGAAAACATTGCGACCATTCTTGTGCGGGGTTACCATTGCATATGGAGTTACCGACAAGCGGGGTTACCAGTAAGCGTGGAGTTACCGGCTTGCACGGGGTTACCGTTGCATAGGGAGTTACCGACAAGCGGGGTTACCCGTAAGCGTGGAGTTACCGGCTTTGCCGCGGGGTTACCGTTACGTAGGGAGTTACCGTCAAGCGGGGTTACCCGTAAGTTCTACCCCCATTTACAACATTAGTTGCAACGTATTATTATAATAATAAAAATTTTACATTCAATTTCTTGTCATGAGTTTTGGGTATGGTACAATGTGCTTTCAAAAGTGTACCTAATGTTTGGCAGGAGGATAAAAATCCTTCGCACACCCATCCCTTATTATCCTTGGTTTCTTTTCATTCTCTAAAAAGAGGATGGTAGCAATAAAATATCTTGAAAAGCTTATTAGATATATAAAATAGCTTTAAAGACATGCCTGAGTAAGACCGCCATGTGCGGGTCTTGTGACTGAGTACGTCGCCTGCCAGAGGTTGCGTCAACGTTCGGGACGGCGGGTCCCTGAAGATCCGCAAGATAGCGGGTTGAGGGAGATGATGAAATCAACCGGTCAAAGAAATCAGCCCCTTTCAGGCGCGCGCGAAGCTTCTTCGTTAAAGATTTAGCGTTTTTGGCAGATGAAACCATGGTTTGGCGGACTGCAAATAATGAATGTCATGCTTCCGCGGAGGCGCACGGAGCACTTCACGTTTGGCGGTTGAAAGCCATTCTCCCGCGGGTGTACCAAGAGCTTGCCTTGGCGGACGAGGAGACGGTAAACGCGGAATGACAGAGCAAGGCGGAGCATATTGCTGTTATATGGAACATGCCTTTTACTTGTACGTTTGGCCACTTGTACGATGATGTACTACTATGCATCGTCCACTTGTACATTCTCCTTCAATAACATTTTTAACTATTGATAAAAACACATGATGGAGACGGGAAGGCACACAGATATAGAGGTTTGTGATCCAAATTGGTGGCTCAAATATGAATGAGGACATATTAGGATTATAAATAACAAAATCACACATATCCATGATGTAGTGTAGGCCTTTATTGAAATATCACTTAAGGATCGGTGATTCCATATCCAGAAAATGGTGAAATATCCCTTTGCTTATGTTGATTGTACCATATGCACAATGGATTGTAACCACCATGTGCTAGGTGAGAAACCCCCATAAACTGTAAAAGAAAAAAGAACCCAGATGTGGGAATTTTTACCCGAACATCAAGTGTAAAACTTCCACAAAAGCAGATCTTGAAGTTGAAGCAAAGAAAGGACAGATCTGAGCTCCAAGTTTTGAGAAGAAAGTGCTCCACCATAAATTGCTCTCTTTTTTCTTTTTCAATAGAAATAGATCTGATGGTTTTGATAGAGAAGAACAAAAAATGAAATCCAGATCTAAGAAATATTCCATAAGAGATGACCTTTTCAGCTTCGATAGAGCAGATCTGGAGGTTTGGAGGAAGAGAAAACCGAGTGTAGTTCGTTGCCGGTCCCACGGATGGCGCCAATGAAGAAACAATAACCGGAACGGCAGTCTGGTGTATGCCTCGACGGTGTTGAATAGTGGAACCACAGCTCAGCCTTCGTCTTCTCCGGTGAGAACCAGACCTACAAGTGAGAAAGGAAAGGTGGGGTGTGGGGGTGATTGCTAGGAAACCACGAATGGAGTCCAACGTACAGACACAAAAAGTGATGATGGCGGCAGCCATGTGTTATCAGGGGGTAATGATTCTGTGATAACTTGTGCCCTAATGAGAGGTGAAGACCTCTTATATAGGGCTTCTCATGGGCCTTAATGGGCCGAACATCATGGACCCCTAACTATATGGGCACATAGCCCATTGGCACCAAGCCCAGTTAAGGGGTTACCTCCACACCCCAATATTAGTAAATAATATAAGAAGTAACAAGTAATAAAGACGGTATGTCGGGTCAATCACCATACCTCTACAAATACGAATAGGGGACCAAATCCCGGCTTAGTGATATGATAGTTATGAATGTGAAATATTTATGCTGTAAACTATGTCATCAAGAAGAATAGGCGTACTTACGATAGCCAGAATGGCATGTAAAAAAGAAAATAAAAAAAATTAATAACTTTATTCATCTATGCTTTAGTGATTGCACAACTTGTACATTATCACACAAATTATGAGTTGCATTATTATTTTGTACAATTGCTATTAAAGATGGTACATAAGGATATAAATGGAAGAAAGAGGGTAAAAATTTAGAGATTACACTTGAGGTTTTTGGGATGCCATCTTAACTTTGACATTTTAGACATTTTTTCCCATGGCTCCTCCTTTATAATGTAATATTATGCCCGCGCGCTTCGCTGCGCAAATACAATTCTAAAAAACATGGCAGCGTATTGCATTCTAATTTGGCTAAATTTCGTAAAGCATGTCTCTTTCTCGCTCTCATTCTCATAAGAGACGGCTTTTGAAAGTAAATTTAAGATTTAACAATCAAACTTACAATTCTTATTTTTTTTACAACCCACATATGTTTTTATGTTTATTTTGTTCATACAATCATTCAAGCTTAACTTTCTTAGTATAATATAATGATTTTAGAATTTATATTTATATTATAGTCATTTTGCAATTGATCTAGACGGTCACTTTGTCTTTTTAATTGAAATCATATAAGGGTGATGAGCTTCAAAACAACTCACATGATAGTAATGAATGTGATAATTCAAATACATTAATAAGTCTCTAAATTGATTATATAGTTATAGTACAAGTGCATAATGCAATAAGGGGTATTATGGGGAACTTTTACATGACATATCTGAAGGGATAGGGAGCTTAATCCAAGGGGAAGAGGCGTCCCTATCCCCATAAACAGAATTACCCGCGCAAGCTTACCAACTGATAAACGGACAACACCTGATAAGCGCGTGTAGCCACGCGTGGCATCTTCCATTATCACCTTTGGTACGAGGTACAGAAGATAACAAAAGGAAGATTCACAAGGATCTCTGACAGAGTACGCACCAAGGAAAAGGCGACAGGTGGCAAGGGTGGTCCAACCACCACTGAAAAGGATGGCGACGTAACTGTTCCCATGCTTCCACTGTCATCAACAGTGACAGCAGACATCCCCTGCCGACGTCAGGAGCATGGTCAACGACTGTAGCAAGGACAGGGGCGTCGTCTGCCAATCAGGGCTCGCCACGTATCCACATCGAGCAACAACCATGCTGCAATATGACGTCATCCACAGTTACCTGGTTTTCCCGCCATTTTTATGGGAAGCTTGGACATGGGCTCCTCTACTAAGCCCATGAGTTCTCCTATAAATAAAGAAGACGTCTCCTTGCAAAAGGATCCAGAAAATACTTATTGTGACTTAGCATTACTCTTGTAACTCTCTCTACTTGTTCATTAATAATATTCCGGCTAGTTACAGTGGACGTAGGTCATCCTTTGACCGAACCACTTACATCTCGTGTTCTTATTTACGTTATCTCCACACACACTCACACTCCATATTCTCACCCGGGTTTAACCGAGAGGTTTGGGTAAAGGATTACTCTTGACGAACATAAGTATTAACCCCACGGTGATTAGTGATAACCACCGTGATACTTATTGTTTCTTCAATATCTATGTTAAAGCATGAGTCTCTTGATATCCCATCTTAAAATGGGTGTAAAATTACTTTTTCTAAACATGTCTCCTCCTTAATAAGGTAAAATAGATTTAGTGGTCACATTTAATACCTTAATTTTATTTTTACTCCCTCACTTTCTAATATGTATCAATATCACGTGAGTCACTTGGTTGTCGTTTGGTTGCTACTTAACACAATTTTACTCCCACGTCTTACAATGTTGTGAGCATGGTAATTTTATGCCCACTTGTGACAACTCGGGTAAATCTCATTCTTGGTTTCTATCTTTTGTTTGTTTCTTTTGTTATTCCTTTTGGGTACTTGTGCAATTTTCGGGACGAAAATTCTTTTAACGTGGGGATGATGTGACACCCGGCAAATTCCGGTTAACAACGCTGTCTAGATTAAAGTCTACCTTAGCGAGTCACGCGTATATTATACTTAACTGGGTTAGTTGAGTCGTGTTACGGTTCGGGAACTGTTAGTTTAGTATAGAGGATCATTAGATGTTAGTCTAGAGGCTCATTAGATGTCGGTCCTTAACCAAGTGTACAAAGGGTGACGATTCGTAGAATCGTCAGAGCATAGGGAACATACAAGTCTCGAGTCCCGGGAATTGGTGAATGAGTGTGAATGTGTTTGTTTACATGTATTATGTGTTTATAATCATTATGTGACTTGTCGGTATGTGAAAATGTGTTAACATATGTTAAAACGGGGTTTAACGCGCAAAATACGCTGAACCAACCCCTATAGGCGATTAGGGAGGGCTAATCGCCTATAGGGAGGGCGAGTAGGGATTCACATGGGGCGAATAGGCCCTAATCGCCCCTACTATAGGCGATTAGCAACCCTATTCGCCTGATGCTGCTGCGTAATCGCCTATAACGTGCTGGACGACTAAAAACGCCTATAAATACAATACTTGACCTCCTAAACTTCATTATAACAACCCTAGTCGTCCCACAACTCGTCCCAACACACACACAACCTCTGGAACACGATTTTGGATCGAAACACAAGATTTCAAGCCTATTACATCAATCTATCATAAATCTAAGGTGTGGTTTTCATTCATGCAATCTTTAATAATGTTTTTATTGAATCCCTAATGGTCCAGACCTGTTTATAAACGTATGTGTCTTTTGAAATTCGTTAATAATCGTTGTTAATTGGATTCTAACTATTATGCATGTTGTATGTGTGTTTATGATTAAAAGATAGGGTTTTTGTGATTAAAGAAGGATTGGTAACATGATATTAAGGTAGTTACAGATTAATAATGATAGCATGTTGATGAAATCTGAGTAATTGTTCATTAGGGTTAGGGTTATGCATGTTAATGTGATGTTTCATGCTATATGTATTGTTTTTGGGATACATGGTTGCATGCAGGGCTGATAGAACGAGGTTAAACGAAGCATTTTGATTAAAATATGTTTGATATGGTTGTTTGATTGATATTTGATGTTTACACACGTTCTGGATCTGATTTGGAGTGTTAAACGCGCGAAAAACTGGAACAGCTGGGCTAAAGGCGAATAGGGATCCTATTCGCCTATGCTATAGGCGAATAGGAGGCTATTCCCCTGATATGGGTTCCTATTCGCCTATAGTAAATGCGAATAGGGGCCTAAATGCCTTTACTTCATGCATTTACGATCCTAAATGCTAGTTAAGCCCTGAATTGCATGCCTTACGACGTAATCGCCTATAAACTCCTGATTTGCATACCATATGATCCTAATCGCCTATAGTATAGGCGATTAGCCTTCCTAAATGCCTGTTGACCCACGTAATCACTAGTTGACTTTTCCTAATCGCCTGTACTGCTGCTGTAAGTGTAATTTAGCATTTCGGGACCCGATTGGACACCTAGGAACATGCTAGGAACCCCGTAACATACCTAGTAACTTGGTAATATGTGCTCGGACTTGTTTATGTGATACTTGAACTACGTGCTACAACTTGTTGGACTTTAACGTATGTTAAGTGTGATTGCATGATTGTATGTTTGAGAGTGCAAGTATAACACGGGGAGTCTCGGGTCACCAATGGGATGTCGAGTCTTGTACATTGGGTTAGTTTAACAGTCACAATGTTTTCAAACGATCTTGGTTATGGTCTGGACATCTAGGGACTAACTAACCTACGGGTTATTAGTCTAATTACTTGTAACTGTCACATGTTAGGTCGCCGTCTTACGGGGCTAGCATAGCTTGCTGATTTTATTCGTATTACTAAGTAACGCAACCTAAGGTGAGTTTACGGCCCCTCTTTTAACTGGTTTCACTTTTCGGGGGAGAAAACATGTGTTAAACTTATGTTTTGGTAACAACTGTCATACGATGGGTTTCTATGGTTTACAATACGATCTTTGGAAGTCCCGGGGGAAACCATGAATGTGCGGGTTAGCACAACGGGGAAATGTGAATAGATCTATTGGGAGTGACCAACCCCGCTCGTCGGCTTGGAGGGCCGGGCGAGTGCATATTGTCTCAAACAGGAACAGGTTTACTATTCGGGCACAACATCTGGTTTGCGAGTAAGTAATGGTTTTCCAATCGTAGATGTAACAAAACATACGCCTAGCTAGCGTACTTTGGTTTGCAAATTGATATAGTATGGACAGGTTGAACTTGGTACTTTAATTACAAACCTGTAAACTCACCAGCATTTTGTGCTGACGTAACTCTTACATGTTTTCTCAGGTCGCTAAGGTAGCACTACGGAACTAGGGCGCACGCGTCTGCACGGCGTCTAGTTAGGGTTGCATGGTTTTCAAACATTGAATAATTTGGTTTACTTTTGGATTATGTTTTGAGAATAAGCTTCCGCTGTATTTGGGGATTTTAAACTATGTTTTCGAAATTGCATATGTTCATTTAGATGTGTTTATTGTGATCGTTGACTTGGATCCTGGTTTGTCATGCGCCTCGCGGTAAAACTCCGCAAGTGGATTTTGAGGGTGTGACAGATTGGTATCAGAGCCAATGGTTATAGTGAACTAGGACTGCATGTAGAGTCTAGTCTATAGCCGAGTCGCACACACTAGACGATCACATAGTACTAAACATTATGGTGGATTACGTATGGGCTTGTCGGGGTGTCTCTAAATCATCTGACCTTCCTATGTTACATCATCCGTTCTATCTTAGGTCGGGTTACTTGCTTTCTAGGCAGTGTGGTATATTGGGGTAAATCGTGTACTCTTGAGATTTGTCCAACGCTCGGACATCTCCCTTTCATACTCCAATAGAAACACTTGCCATAAACTACCGTAGCATTACGGTGTATAGCTAAGAGTCTATGTTCGGTGATTTGAACTTTGAACTAGGAGAACACTTGGAGGACCATGTAGAGCGGTTTATCATTTTGGGTGCACACAAAATCATAAACCGAAATGCATGAAAGCCCTAGTGAGCTCTGGGTTTGAATGGATAGTCCTGAGTTGGATCTAGCTTTGATCTTGTGAACGCTAGTGGTTATCATTAGCTGTGAAACTGAAATTTTCTTGTTTTTCTGTCAGAATCATGTCTGGAGTACGAGGAGGACGTGGAGCTGGCCGCGCTGGTGGGCGTGGTGGTGGCCGTGGTGGTGGTGGTGGTGGTCGTGGAGGTGTAAACCTATCACAGGAAGATCTAAACAACTTACTGCAAGCTGCCTTTCAGTTAGGGCACAATGGTGGTGGTAAGTTGATTTATCCACTTTTGCTTCATTAGTGAACCTTGTTTACATCCTTCGTGGTTTCTCATACGTTTCATTTCAGGTGGTCCTGTTAACCCACCCCCACCTATGTGTACCTACAAGATGTTTCGGGACTGTAAGCCCCTGGAATTCTCTGGCACTGAGGGTGCGGTGAGCTTGCTCAGGTAGCTGGAAAAGGTGGAGTCAGTGTTTCTGATGTGCAACTGTCTCCCAGAGGATCGAGTCAAGTATGTTGCTGCGTTATTCCAGGATGTTGCTTTGACCTGGTGGAACAATATCACCCAGAATATGGGTATAGGGGAGGCTTATGCTATGCCTTGGGAAAATTTTGTTCAACTACTGAAGCGAGAGTACTATCCAAGGGAAGAAATTCAGAAGCTAGAGCATGAGGTGTGGAACCTCAAGATGATCGGGTCAGAGATCGAAAAGTATACGGTAAGGCGTAATGAGTTGGCAGTGCTGTGTCCTGATCTGCATGTGCCAGAATACAGGAGGATTGAACACTATATCTCGGGGCTAGTACCAGAGATCGCAGGATTGGTGGCTGCGGGGAATCTTCCTACATATTCAGAGGTGGTCCGATCGGCTCACAGGATGACAAACTTGAAGGTGAATGAGGGTATCTTGCCTGCTAAGGGTTCGACTGTCAAGGCCCCGGAGAATAACAAGCGTAAATGGGATAATGAGGGGAAAGGATCTGTGCCAGCACAACAAGGTAAGAAGTTCGATAGCGGGAGTTCTTCTTCTTCTGGTACCAAACAGGGTGGTTATGCGGGGAAATTACCTAAATGCAACAAATGTGGGCGTCATCATCAGGGGGACTGCGACCGTAATCGTTGCCATCACTGTCAGCGACTTGGGCATTTTGCTAAAGACTGTTGGGCGACACTTCCATCGACCCAGGCCCCAATTACTAACTCGGCTCCTACTGCTCAAGGATATACGGGGAAACAGGGTTGTTACAACTGTGGAGAGACTGGGCATTACAAGAAGGAGTGCCCGAAACTGAAGCAGGGCGGGGATGTGAGGGACAGAAACGGTAACGGGAACAACGGGGGCGGTGGCAGGAATGCACGTGCCTTCGTCATTGGAGCCGCAGAGGCTAGGCAGGATCCTGACACAGTTACCGGTACGTTCCTTCTCAATAATCGCTCTGTTAGTGTTTTATTTGATTCCGGTGCCGATAAAAGTTTTATATCTATGGAAGTTAGTCGATTGCTAGATGTAGTACCCGTACCATTAGAGGCTAAGTATATAATTGAGTTAGCTGACGGTAAAAAGATTGAAGCTACTTGTATCCTTCGGGAGTGTCAACTAGAGTTGTCGGGTTTGTCGTTCCCCATCGACCTTATGCCGGTACCTTTGGGTAGTTTTGACGTTGTTGTAGGCATGGATTGGTTGTATTTGTATCGCGCTGAGATCGTTTGTTACGACAAGATTATTCAGATTCCCCTCCCTGATGGAGAATTCCTTTCTGTGTACGGTATCAAGGGCGGTGCTCCGCTAAATCTCATCTCCAGCATGAAAGCCCTTAAGTATCTTCGAAAGGGTTATTCGGCCGTTTTGGCACTTTTATCTGTTTCCTCTACTGATGAGAAGAAGATCGACGATATTCCTGTTGTACGCGAGTTTCCTTATATATTTCCCGATGACTTATATGGTCTTCCTCCCCATCGTCAGGTTGAGTTCAGTATTGACCTTGTACCGGGGGCTGCTCCTATTGCTCGGGCCCCCTACCGTCTTGCACCTCCCGAGATGCAGGAATTGTCCAGTCAGTTACAGGAACTCTTGGACAAGGGTTTCATCAGACCAAGTTCTTCCCCTTTGGGAGCCCCGATTCTGTTCGTTAAGAAGAAGGATGGAAGTTTTCGGTTGTGTGTGGATTACAGAGAATTGAACAAAGTGACCATCAAGAACCGTTATCCGCTTCCACGTATTGATGATCTATTCGACCAACTCCAGGGTTCTAGCTACTACTCCAAGATTGACTTGAGGTCCGGTTATCACCAGTTGCGCGTAAGGGAAGCTGACGTTGCAAAGACTGCCTTTCGTACACGTTATGGCCATTTTGAGTTCTTGGTCATGCCTTTCGGTCTCACAAACGCACCGGCGGTTTTCATGGATTTGATGAACCACGTTTGCAAACCATATCTTGACAAGTTCGTCATCGTGTTTATTGATGACATCCTGATTTACTCCAAGAACAAGACCGAACACGAGGAACACCTGCGTTTGGTTTTGGAACTGTTGCGACGGGAACAACTTTACGCTAAATTCTCAAAGTGTGACTTTTGGTTACGCGAAGTTCAGTTCCTAGGACATGTGGTTAATGAACTAGGAATCCATGTCGATCCAGCTAAGATCGAAGCGATCAAGGACTGGGAAGCACCAAAGACGCCAACTGAGGTACGGCAATTCCTAGGCCTTGCGGGCTATTATCGTCGTTTCATTAAGGGGTTCTCGAAGATCGCTCAACCCCTCACCACTCTTACTCAGAAGGATAGAAAATTCGCCTGGGGTGAACCACAAGAGTCAGCATTTCAAGAACTGAAGTCTAAACTTTGTTCTGCTCCTATTTTGTCATTGCCTGAAGGCCCCGATGATTTCGTTGTTTACTGTGATGCTTCAATTCATGGTCTCGGTTGCGTGTTGATGCAACGCGAGAAAGTGATTGCGTATGCTTCTCGTCAACTCAAGGTGCACGAGAGGAACTACACCACCCATGACTTGGAGTTGGGTGCAGTGGTTTTCGCGTTGAAAATTTGGAGACATTACTTGTACGGTACCAGATGCACCATCTACACCGATCACAAGAGTCTTCAACATATTTTCGACCAACAACATTTGAACATACGACAACGTCATTGGATTGAACTCCTGAACGACTATGATTGCGCCATTAAGTACCATCCTGGCAAGGCGAATGTAGTAGCAGACGCCTTGAGCAGGAAGGAATCAATTAATCCTCGTCGCGTTCGGGCGTTGCAGCTCACCATTCATTCCTCTCTACCTGACCAACTCCGTTCTACTCAGTTAGAAGCTTTGAAGGAGGAAAACCTTAAAGCTGAGACTATGCACGGTGCCGACAAGCACCTCGAGCGAAGGCCTGATGGCCTGCACTACTTCGCAGAACGCATATGGGTTCCTTTATTCGGGGGACTTCGGGAGCTTGTCTTAGATGAGGCTCACAAGTCCCGGTATTCTATTCATCCTGGTTCGGATAAGATGTACCAAGATCTGAAGGTGCTTTACTGGTGGCCAAACATGAGGTCGGATATAGCCTCATACGTGAGCAAATGCTTGACCTGTGCTAAGGTCAAGGTGGAATACCAGAAACCGTCGGGTCTCTTGCAACAACCTGAAATTCCGGAGTGGAAATGGGAACGGATTACAATGGATTTTGTCACGCAACTACCTAAGTCACCGAGCGGGAATGATAAGATATGGGTAATTGTTGATCGGTTGACGAAATCAGCCCATTTTCTCGCAATTAAGGAGACCGACACCATGGATCGTTTGGCTCGTCTTTATCTGAAGGAAGTTGTTTCTAAGCACGGGGTGCCGGTTTCTATTATTTCGGATCGTGACTCCCACTTTACTTCTCACTTCTGGAAGTCTTTACACAAGGCTTTGGGTACCCAGCTGGACATGAGTACAGCTTATCACCCACAGACTGACGGTCAGAGTGAACGCACGATTCAAACCTTAGAAGACATGCTGCGGGCATGTGTGATCGATTTTGGCAAAGGTTGGGAAGCTCACCTACCGTTAGTGGAATTCTCTTACAACAACAGTTACCACACGAGCATCAAGGCAGCTCCGTTCGAGGCACTGTACGGGCGGAAAGGCCGGTCTCCTCTTTGTTGGGCTGAGGTGGGTGAGAGTCAACTCACTGGACCTGAGCTAGTGTACGAAACTTCGGAAAAGATCGTACAGATTCGTAACCGGTTGGCAGCGGCACGGGATCGGCAAAAGAGTTATGCCGATCAGCGTCGCAAGCCATTGGAATTCCAAGTTGATGACAAAGTACTTCTGAAAGTTTCACCGTGGAAGGGCGTTATACGCTTTGGGAAGCGTGGCAAACTCAACCCTCGGTATGTCGGCCCATTTACAATTCTGGAACGGATTGGACCGGTGGCATATCGTCTTGATTTACCGACAGAGCTCGGCAACGTACATAACGTCTTCCATGTGTCCAACTTAAAGAAGTGTCTGGCTGACGAGTCTCTTATTGTTCCACTGGAAGAGATCAAGGTGGATGATCGTCTTCGGATTGTGGAGGAACCCGTTGAGATTCTTGATTACAAGATTCGTAGCCTACGTCATAGCAAGATTTGCATTGTTAAGGTTCGCTTGAACTCGGACCGGGGACCAGAGTACACTTGGGAACGGGAGGATCAGATGAAGTCTAAGTATCCTCATCTCTTTCCTAAGGAAGCGTTCGAATCGAAATATGTTACCACTGCAGCTGAATGAATCTCGGGGCGAGATTCCTTTTTAACGTGGGGATGATGTGACAACTCGGTTAAATCTCATTCTTGGTTTCTATCTTTTGTTTGTTTCTTTTGTTATTCCTTTGGGTACTTGTGCAATTTTCGGGACGAAAATTCTTTTAACGTGGGGATGATGTGACACCCGGCAAATTCCGGTTAACAACGCTGTCTAGATTAAAGTCTACCTTAGCGAGTCACGCGTATATTATACTTAACTGGGTTAGTTGATTCGTGTTACGGTTCGGGAACTGTTAGTTTAGTATAGAGGATCATTAGATGTTAGTCTAGAGGCTCATTAGATGTCGGTCCTTAACCAAGTGTACAAAGGGTGACGATTCGTAGAATCGTCAGAGCATAGGGAACATACAAGTCTCGAGTCCCGGGAATTGGTGAATGAGTGTGAATGTGTTTGTTTACATGTATTATGTGTTTATAATCATTATGTGACTTGTCGGTATGTGAAAATGTGTTAACATATGTTAAAACGGGGTTTAACGCGCAAAATACGCTGAACCAACCCCTATAGGCGATTAGGGAGGGCTAATCGCCTATAGGGAGGGCGAGTAGGGATTCACATGGGGCGAATAGGCCCTAATCGCCCCTACTATAGGCGATTAGCAGCCCTATTCGCCTGATGCTGCTGCGTAATCGCCTATAACGTGCTGGAAGACTAAAAACGCCTATAAATACAATACTTGACCTCCTAAACTTCATTATAACAACCCTAGTCGTCCCACAACTCGTCCCAACACACACACAACCTCTGGAACACGATTTTGGATCAAAACACAAGATTTCAAGCCTATTACATCAATCTATCATAAATCTAAGGTGTGGTTTTCATTCATGAAATCTTTAATAATGTTTTTATTGAATCCCTAATGGTCCAGACCTGTTTATAAACGTATGTGTCTTTTGAAATTCATTAATAATCGTTGTTAATTGGATTCTAACTATTATGCATGTTGTATGTGTGTTTATGATTAAAAGATAGGGTTTTTGTGATTCAAGGAAGATTGGTAACATGATATTAAGGTAGTTACAGATTAATAATGATAGCATGTTGATGAAATCTGAGTAATTGTTCATTAGGGTTAGGGTTATGCATGTTAATGTGATGTTTCATGCTATATGTATTGTTTTTGGGATACATGGTTGCATGCAGGGCTGATAGAACAAGGTTAAACGAAGGATTTTGATTAAAATATGTTTGATATGGTTGTTTGATTGATATTTGATGTTTACACACGTTCTGGATCTGATTTGGAGTGTTAAACGCGCGAAAAACTAGAACAGCTGGGCTAAAGGCGAATAGGGATCCTATTCGCCTATGCTATAGGCGAATAGGAGGCTATTCGCCTGATATGGGTTCCTATTCGCCTATATTATATGCGAATAGGGGCCTAAATGCCTTTACTTCATGCATTTACGATCCTAAATGCTAGTTAAGCCCTGAATTGCATGCCTTACGACGTAATCGCCTATAAACTCCTGATTTGCATACCATATGATCCTAATCGCCTATAGTATAGGCGATTAGCCTTCCTAAATGCCTGTTGACCCACGTAATCACTAGTTGACTTTTCCTAATCGCCTGTACTGCTGCTGTAAGTGTAATTTAGCATTTCGGGACCCGATTGGACACCTAGGAACATGCTAGGAACCCCGTAACATACCTAGTAACTTGGTAATATGTGCTCGGACTTGTTTATGTGATACTTGAACTACGTGCTACAACTTGTTGGACTTTAACGTATGTTAAGTGTGATTGCATGATTGTATGTTTGAGAGTGCAAGTATAACACGGGGAGTCTCGGGTCACCAATGGGATGTCGAGTCTTGTACATTGGGTTAGTTTAACAGTCACAATGTTTTCAAACGAACTTGGTTATGGTCTGGACATCTAGGGACTAACTAACCTACGGGTTATTAGTCTAATTACTTGTAACTGTCACATGTTAGGTCGCCGTCTTACGGGGCTAGCATAGCTTGCTGATTTTATTCGTATTACGAAGTAACGCAACCTAAGGTGAGTTTACGGCCCCTCTTTTAACTGGATTCACTTTTCGGGGGAGAAAACATGTGTTAAACTTATGTTTTGGTAACAACTGTCATACTATGGGTTTCTATGGTTTACAATACGATCTTTGGAAGTCCCGGGGGAAACCATGAATGTGCGGGTTAGCACAACGGGAAAATGTGAATAGATCTATTGGGAGTGACCAACCCCGCTCGTCGGCTTGGAGGGCCGGGCGAGTGCATATTGTCTCAAACAGGAACAGGTTTACTATTCAGGCACAACATCTGGTTTGCGAGTTAGTAATGGTTTTCCAATCGTAGATGTAACAAAACATACGCCTAGCTAGCGTACTTTGGTTTGCAAATTGATATAGTATGGACAGGTTGAACTTGGTACTTTAATTACAAACCTGTAAACTCACCAGCATTTTGTGCTGACGTAACTCTTACATGTTTTCTCAGGTCGCTAAGGTAGCACTACGGAACTAGGGCGCACGCGTCTGTACGGCGTCTAGTTAGGGTTGCATGGTTTTCAAACATTGAATAATTTGGTTTACTTTTGGATTATGTTTTGAGAATAAGCTTCCGCTGTATTTGGGGATTTTAAACTATGTTTTTGAAATTGCATATGTTCATTTAGATGTGTTTATTGTGATCGTTGACTTGGATCCTGGTTTGTCATGCGCCTCGCGGTAAAACTCCGCAAGTGGATTTTGAGGGTGTGACACCACTGCCTACAAACTCCACAACGCGGGGGCTTATGACTAGTTATTAATTGTTACATAAAGTAATATTACACCGTGAAGCAATAATATAATCTATATTATATTAATATTCTAAAGCATGAAATCCTACATGGCACTCAAAGAGGCTATCATCCCCCCTTGAGTGTGTCACGTGACACTTTGTATTGTTTCAAAAAAAATGTGCCTTCATACATATTCTCTCAAATAAAAACCTCACCTCAATTTGTTTCACCTCTTCTTAACAAAACCCTAATATACGTCACCCCTATCTCTCTGATTCAACCAAGAAATCAACCTTAATATAGTTAGTGAAATCCCTAATGCTAAAGTTGATGTTATGGAGTTGGATCTTAGCTCTCTGGCATTTGTTAGAATGTTTACGGCCGAATTCGTTTCTTTAAGCCTTCCTTTGAATATTCTCATGTAAGAAAATGTAAGAAAATGAAACTGTATAACAAGGCTTTCCATTATGATTATTGTCAGTGGTGGAACCAGAACGTTTTGGTCGGGGGTCGTAATGGAACTGTATACCAAAGCTATCAAACCATGTTTCTTGAAATTTTCCCATAAATCCATAAACTTTCGTTTTAGGGAAAACATGACCTTTTGGTTGACAATGACCTTTCGTTATGTACCGTCTTCTTACTTCTTCTCGTATATTGATTGAATGATCATTAATTGGTTTACGCAATGCTGGGTCACCAACAATTTCATCTTCAGATAATTCAACTTCCTCTCTACTTCTTTTGTTATTATTTTCATTAGTGTTTAGCGGATTTGATGAAGTCGAGGTACTTGGTTTCGGTTGTTTGTTAAAATATCTTTCTATACTTGCATTTCTATGTTATAAATAAACAATAACTTAGCACATAAAACTTCATATAAAATAAAATATACAATTGGCAATTTAGTTTTAGAATTATAATCGAAACGGTATAACACATATGGACAATTCAGTAATTCACGAATATTAAATATAATAAGAACTAATGAATAAAAAAATGAACATATCTTACTTCATGATGTTAATTGCAGAAAAGAGAATAGTGCCCTATGAGTTGTCTACTTCAAATTTCAAGAGATAAAAGACTTCTTCACAAGACCTTTAAAGTTGCGGCAGAGAGTCAACTTTATTTATTGAGAGAATAAAATATATTATTAAAAAAAATAGGTTTTCAATTTGGGCTAAACTCATTTTTTAATAAAAAAAGCCTTGAATTCTCACTAAGCCCAATAAAAGGTGTTTTTTTCCTCTTCTTTAAAAGTCTCGACTATCTCTCTCTCTCTCTCTCTCTCTCTCTCTCTCTGACAACTACTGGCCCACCGTTCCTCAACGTTCGACCATCGTGCACAGCTGCCGGACTGTTGTTCGCTAGCCAGAAAATCTTCAGAGATCTCTATTTTTCTTCTAATCTCAATGGTATATGGAAGACAATCAGGGGGGTCTGCTATGCAAAAATATTTCCGACAAGCACTCCGGTAAACTGAAAATTTTGATCGCCGGAGGGTCAACTGATGTGGTTCCGTCCCTGATTATTGTTAGTGAATTATTATTATTATTATTTTGTATTGCTGGAGGTAACAATGCATGGGTTATGGCTCCACCGTTCACGCTTTCAATAAAAAATATAAAAATAAGACCTTTTCCAGAAAATAAAAGTCTTGTAATTTTCTTTATGGTGTCAAGATGCTACACCTAAATTTTCATAATTTTTAGAGAAAAAATGAATTTATTATGAATATTTCAAATTCTATAATATATATATATATATATATATATATTTAAAAAAAAATAAGAAAATGAAAATGGAAAGGACCTAACAAAAACAAAGGAAAAATACATATTTGCATCCATGGAGGGGGACTCGAACCCGGGTGTGTAGAACCCCACAAACCCAACCACTTTCCCTACAAGCTATTTTGTTATTTCAAATGAAAATAAAACATTTTATAATATCAATAATCTTCATCTTCTTCCCCAAATCCTACTATAAACCCTAACCCTAACCCCAAATTTAATAATCCTATAAATAGACGATTGATCATCTGAATTAAAGGGGCTTTTATAAAGGAATCAATGAGGAGTAAAACGGCATGATGAAATAGGACTTACATCGTCGAATACTTGTTGGAAAGAAAGATTATCGGCCGAAGCTTTTAAGCCGATTTGCAGGACTTAGTGACGTGTTTAGATGCATTTTTTGTGGGTTTCGAATGATTAGAGGTGCAGAAAACTATTAGCGAGCTCAATTTATGTGATTGTTAAAAAAAACGTATTTGCGTTTCACTAAAAGGTTATGATCGGTTACTTTAGAAAACCCAATTTGAAACGTTAAAAACCCTTTAAAATTCGTGTAACGGTTCAAGAGTGATGGAGATAACTTAATGGTGCCAAAAAAATGGATTAAAGACCTGAAATTTAGGAGATTTAGTGTGGCCGGAAGTTTTTCCGGTGGTCGAAACTTGACCCGCCGGAAAAACGAGGAGGGGAAAAAAAGTTTTTTTTTTTTTTTAGATTTGAACTTTTGACAATTGGCAGAAACAGTCCCTCTAGTTGGTTTGGTTATAATTCCTTTTAAAATTAGTTAGTTTTCTTCACAAAAACTTAACCAAGTTAAGTTAACTAACTTTAAAACTTTTTAAACTAAATTATATATTTTTATAGAATCTTTTACGACTACGTCTCAACATACGCATTTGATTACAACTTATACCCGATCCATGATAAATATAAATGATAAATTTTTAGTTTGCTCTAACATTAAATTTGGAAACGATGAAACTTACAGGGACTATAATGGAAATATTTGAAGGAATATTATTGTTAATTAGATGAAAGACGAGGGTGACGGATGTCACAACTTTGAATTCTCCCATTCTCATAGCCACAAGATCTATTGGGAACTCCTCCCCGTTTAAGGTAATCTTACAGCCTCGGCATGTATCAAAGACAACAAAGTGTTTATTATTACCTACTTCTACTTCAAGTGGAACAGGTAATTTTATAAGTATGAATGATGGATGTCGAATAAGTTCGTGCGAGATGAATGACTTATTTGCACCCGTATCAAATAAAACTTTAACGGGTATTGAATTTACAAGAAAAGTACATGCGACCACATTCGGGTCTGGCTTGGCTTCCTCGGCAGTGATATTGAAAGATCTTGCCTTTGGTTTGGAAGCCTCAGGGGTGCTCTTAGCGTTGGCACTTGATTTGACCAACTCTGGGCATTCAAATTTCTTGTGTCTCGGTTGGTAGCATCTATAACAAATATCAGCTTTGTTGGGACAATTGGCCACAATATGACCAGTTTTCTTGCAAGTGGGGCACAGTTTATTTTTGAAGTAGCATTCCCCACGATGGGGTTTGCCACAGATTTTACATGCACTAGGCGACCCACCATTTGTGCCCCCTTTCTTCGAGGATTCCCTGACCTTTTGCTTCTTAGTCGGGCTAGGATTTGTGTCTGTTAGCTTTCTTTCACCCCGTTCAACTTGCTTTTTCAGTTCTATTTCCCTCTCCCTGGCCGCATTGATTAATTCGGTTAAGGTTTCATATCTTGAGGGAGTCATGAATTCCCTATACTTCGCCCCGAGCATATTATGGTAATAGTAAATTTTCTACTCTTCGGTTTGAGCTAGATCACCACAGAATTTGAGTTTACTCAGGAAGATTCCCATGATTTTGTCAATTGGTTCCCCTTTATGTTTGAGTTGGGTGAACTCTTCCTTGATTTGATTTACAGCCACCTTTGGGCTATGATGTTGGAGAAATGAGACTTTAAACTTTTCCTAAGTCATGGCTCGTAGGGCCTCCGAGCTTAACCCGCTCCTTTTCACGTCCCACCAATTTTTGGCTATGTCGCGTAACTGCCCTGTGGCATATGTTACTTTGGGGCTGTTTGGTTGATTAAGTGCTGAATTATTAAGAGGCCTGAATGATTAAGAGGTCTGATGTAACGCCCAGCGTTTCTCGAATAATATAATAATAGTATTTTATTCATAAAACGATTAATTAATTATTTAACAATATTATCTCATTAACAAGAAATACATTCTTAGTTATTAATAAATTTAATTATTTAAATTCACCAAATAAAGCGTTGTAGGTAATAGCACGCTCGAAAACCGACACTTATCCTTGTAAATTTCTAAATGAGACAAAAATATATAGACAAAAATATATATAATAATTACGTAGTCCAAATACTCAAGCTAAATCGGTTTATATAAACAACTCACGTAATATAATTGGTGTCGTGATAAATGGAATAAACGAGTTCGAGTCAGTAACTGGCTCGTATACACGGTACTTAACCACTTAACCTAGCTTACACCAAACCCTACCTATTTATTATTTAAGCACCTTAGGTCACCTCCTATCTTATTAATCCTTCTCCTCCAAAACCCTAGCCCCCAACCCTTGTTCTTCTTCCCTGTATATTTCTTTCCCTCATTGACACACACACACTCACATATTCTGCTCCTCTCTCTCGCTGAAACACCAACGCCGCCACCCCATGGTGGTTCACGGCGGCTCCTCCCTCCTACCCTCTTCCTCCGCTCGACCACCTCATGCGGCAGCACCGCCAACAACCACCATCTTCCCCTCTCTTTCCCTCAATGCTGCCAGCAGCCCCATCTGGCCACCTGACGCGACTGCGCCGCCACCGCACACCACCCTCTTCCCTTCGTTCAGTTCACACCCACCATCACTTTAATCCATATACTCCTCCACCTCTTCCCCGGCACCCCCTCTGTCACCATAGGCGGCGGCGCCGCCAACAACCACCGCTATCCGAGCCACCATACTTCACCCATTATCACTCCTTCCTTTCCCTCTCAAAAGAAGCAGCGGCAACAATACAGAGGCACGAGTCAGATTCGCGTATGGTTCGTTGATGGTGAGTTCATTCTTGAGTAGTTTCGATGACTGGTTCAGTAGGCTCGAAGGATTGTTATGCCAAGTTGGTTGGTTCAGAGTGACGCTCGTTTGGGGTTCCGGTGGATGTTGGCTGAAGTGGTTGTGGTTCTCGGTGTGGGTCCCAGTCGCACATGGTTCAGCTTGAAAGTTGGTTCCGAACAGGTTTGTTGATCGTGATGAGTAATGGTTGTGATGCGGCTACAGTAATGATAATCGGGTCTTGATAGGTTAGCTATCCTTTCGGGTCAAGGTGTTCGAGTGAATCGAGTTTTGAGGCGCGAGTCAGCGGGTCAGATCTGTCGGTATTCAGTTCGAAGGTATACATGTCGTTACACTCGTTTAATATTCTATTTTGTATCAGTTTGCACATATAAATACATTTATGCCTAAAAGACTTAAACGAACCGAACCGACTTGTATTTTGCTTATAGTAATAATAATGAGTCGTTAATTAAAAGATTTACATATACACTCACATACATGCGCCTATGTATTATGTTGCGAATTTTGAGTTGTCGAAGTAGTTATATAAAAACATGTGTATATACAAGCTTACTCGAAACATATATTATTCTAGTTATAAAGGTTAAAGTTAACTTTGGTCACGAGTTATGGAAATGGATTATTAAATGTTAAACTATATATGTAAACATATCACTTATCAAAATGTATCGTTTCTCATGGTTCTAGTATTAATAAAGTAAACCGTTTGTCGTATATATAATCGTTTAGCTGAATAATGTTGTGATTATGGAACTGACGATTGAGTTTTGAGATAAAATAGACGACTTGCGTTGTATGGTTTCTTATAAAAACAGAGGAGACTCTGCCCAAATTTTTATAAAAATATAAGAAGCATATCGGGCGTTCAAATCTATAATGTTCTGCTTCAAAAGTAACGTTTTACGTATAAATCCTATCCAAACCTTAATTTATTTATTATCTTTTTTTATAGAAATATCTGAACATAAATACATGATTATATATATATATATATAAACATAATACATATATCGTCCGGTCAATCAAGTTACCCATGTTACTTTTTTTTACTATCTTAAATATTCCTTTCTAACTAGTTTAAAGCCGTGAATCTAAATATTATATAAAGTATACATATACATTATATATAACTATACATACGCGCAAGCTTCGTGAAACTAAATCAAGTACTATCGGTTCGTTAAGTCATACACACTTTTAGACGCGCATTCGTCTGCAAGTCTAGGTAGTTTAATAAACTATCTTTACAATCAAGAAATGAATTAAAGTTATTTGCATTAGAATTTAAGGCATCGTTTATTTGTAATAGGATACAAGAGTTCAATTAATCAAAGTTCAGACTTGTTGCTACTTGCTAGTACTACACTGTGAATTTCAGGTGAGTTTTACATAGCCCCTTTTCTATTTTTCACTATTTTTGGGTGAAACATGTTACAACATTCTATATGCAATTCAATCATAAAGTGTCTATGTGTTTTTCTATGTTGCATTATGTCTTAAACATGACTAGGGTAAGCACAATATTCTAGCATAATCATTAACATTGATCAGCCGACGGTATACAATGATAGATCTATTGGACTGACAATCCCACCCGGATACGTGCCTCCTACATAGGTAGCGTGGGTGATTGTTATCGCATAACATAATCGAGTGAACCATGAGCGTATGGGATGGACCACAATATTCTAGTCACAAGGGTTGATTATGCACTCGATTTACTTCTAATATGTTTTCACATATGGACTAGACTTGCCATGACACTTGAATTGTACAAGCTTTATTCAATTATCAAAACCTATGTAATTCTTACAAACTTTTGTTGACCCAAAATATTTTCAAACTTAACATGTTTCAGGTTATAGCTTGCTTGAAGATTAGAGTTAATGCTTGAAGATGTGTATTTAGTATTTTTCATGTTGATGTACAAATTCTTGTAGAACTATTGCATGTAATGTATTTAATTCAATTATTGAAATTTATTATTTACCATGAGCTACTGAACAATCATCAATACGTGACATCCCGATGTTTCCGCCATCGGTTGGGGTGTTACATCTGAATGAATAAGCGCTGAATCATTAAGTTGGACCTCTTAATAGTTAGTTTTCTTGTCCCACGTTGGTAGGGGAGCCTCATTAACGTTCAGCCTAGTTCAGTGCTTATTAGTTCAGTGCTTAATGGTTCAGCAACATCCCAAATCTTAATGATTCAGACTTAACCATTCTATTCAGAAGCTGAAACAAACACACTGAATGCTGAATCATTCAGCGTTGAATGGTTAAGAGCCTCATTAAGAGGCTACCAAACAGCCCCTTTGTCTTGTTCTTCGCAGCCCTGTGGCATATGAGTTATCGAGTGTTTATCCTTTAAAAAAATCCTGAAAAAGTGAACTATTATTTTACGGTACATACATTTTATCACTTCATATTAGTTTTATCTATCTGGGAAACACCCGGGATAATCTAGTAAGACCATGTGTAGTGGTGGGTGAAATGGGGCGTTTTTCGATATGTGGCATGTGGGTCCAGTAGGGGGGTGAAAGGGGCATGAAATCCAAAAGGGGTGTAGTGGTGTTGTGAAAGGGGCTTGAAATCAAGGTTGAGGTGAATTATTATTATTATTTTATTTTGAACGGTTTCAAACGAACAGCCCCACGTGGCACTCCTCCATTGGCCCATCCAAATTTTCACTCATGCGAAATATTTCGTGGAGAAGCTGTTAGTGCCCATTTAACCTTGGGGCTTGGGGACGGTGTTTGCTTATGAATGGGGCCTTAAAATTGGGCTTTTAACGCCTATTTGGATTGCCATTGGGGTTGGCGGCCCAATAGTAGAAGCAAAGTTTCTAGGAACACCTAAGGAGGAGGTTATGGGTTCAAGCAGAGGCGAAGGATGTAGAGGGCCAGGGGTGGCCCTGGCCCCCCTGTTTTTTGACGCAGTGGTATAAATTTGCGATTTTCGTAGGTAAATCGAGTCCAGGTTGATTCCGGCCCCTGCCGATTTGCCACTACCGATCAAAAAAATTGAGTTCGGCCCCTCCCGATTCAAAAACCAAGCTTCGCCCCTGGGTTTAAGTCTCACAAGGAGTACAAATTTACCGTTAAAAAAAAAACGCCTATTTGAATTGGTACTACGTATGCTCCAAGTAATAAAGAACACGCATTGCGATTTATAAAGCAAATTCATAGCCAATGAAGTATGTGGGTGGAATAAAATGTCAGAGTGTGATGGCTATGTAGGTGGGGGCCAAACCAAACCACACTCCACCCAGGCACCCACTCACCCATGACCAACCCACCAATAAAAAACAAAGAAACAAACAAGCTTTACGTAACTTTAAAATATCTTTTGGCCTTTAAGTCTTTCACCAAATACTTAAAAACATACAATAGACAACATAAACAAAAACACACACTTCATTTATCTCTTTTGGCAACTTTGTGTTTACCTAATTTTGTTTTGTTATACCAACTTCACAAAAAAAAAAAAAAAAAAAAAAAAAAGGGAAAATTATTAAGTTGATTAAGAAGGTTGACAAAACAATAAATAAAATCATAAAAACTTTAGATAAGACGATTTAAATTTAGACCGCTTTACGTGCAGTCTTTTTTTTTTTTCGTAAAAAAAAGGCCAACTAAAAGTGAAATTTAGCCGTTATTTTTAAGATGACGGTGCTTATCTACCCTCCCTTAATCGTTTTTTATACCTCTTTTCACCAAGGTTAAAATTTAATACTTTTTTTAACCAACAAAAGAAACTTTATTAAAAACACCTAATAACAAGTAGCTATACAAAACATATACTAGACCTAAAATAAGACACCCAAATGGCCACAACCACAATAGACAACAAGAACCTACAAAGAAAATTAAAACATATTAAACCTACTCCAACGGCTCCAAGTGATATGACTTCCTCGACCACCTTTGAGATCAACAAAGACTCTTAGTTAACCATCAATTCATTCTGCATCCTCCACATACTCCAAATAGTAACAAGAATAATAGCGTGAAACTCCTTCCACTTATTCTTTAAACTTTTGGATAGAGACATGAATATCCAAGATCTCTCTCAAAACCTTTGGTAGACAGTGATGATGATAATTTTAGGCGCATGTTGGGTTATTTGGAAGGCACGAAACCAAGCGATTTTCAATGGAAAGAAAACACACTTACAAGGGCTTTTTGGTGAGATACAAGCTATATCGTACAGGTGGGTGAATCACAAGGCTAAACAAATGGCATGGATATGGGAGAAATGAGTCTTTTGATGTTCCAATAACTTGAAAATTTTTGTTTCTTGTAACCTGGTGATATTATAGTGATGTAATTCGGTTGGTGCTAGAATCTTTTTAGTCCCATCCTTGTAAATATATTTGGGTGGAATGAAACAAAATTTGTCGATAAAAAAATAAATTAGGTTTCACAATTTAAAAAGAGGCAACGACGCAACGTGTTACCCGCCTACATGCTATTATCATGTAATTTAACAAGGCTCCATCTATTTAGACACCCTTGAAATCTGAACCCACACCTTAAGTATGACTCGTATTGGTCTATACTAATAGCCGAGATAATTGAGAAATTGATTGGCATAATTTGAGCCATACTTGACTTTGTATTTACTTGTAATTTATGTTTACCATAGATAGACATGTGATTGTAATTATATATATGGATGATAATGAATGGAGATAATCAAGGTTCCTACTCCTTTATGGTATCAGAGACCAGGGAAACTTCTTCTCCAAAAACATCCTCCTATCACCACCATTCTGCCGCCGGTTATACCCCTTCTGCCACCGGTCTGTCTTCATCTCCTTCTATCTAAATGGCCGACGAACAACCCAAGTCCCCTGCCTCACCCTCTTTCACTCTTGAATCCAAAATCCATCCCGCTACCACTGTGTCAAATATAAAGAACTACATTCCTATTCTCCTGGAAATTGAATCGTCCCAATACAGCTCCTGGGCGACTCTTTTTCGCATCCACTGCAAAGCATTTCTCATTCACGACCATTTATCCCCACCACGCACCACCGAAACTGACCCTATATCTTCGGCCGAAGGCTCTGCCAAGGCTGCGGAATGGGAACGCTTAGACGCCATTGTATTGCAATGGATCTACAGCACCGTTTCCAACGACCTTCTACACACCGTCATCGACAAAACCTCCACCGCTCATGAAGCCTGGGCCGCCATCGAAGACCTTCTTTCAGGACAATAAATCTGCTCGGGCCATTCACCTTCTCCACAGGTTTGCCAACACCTGCCTTGACGCCTTCCCAAATGTCTCTGCATACTGTCAAGAGCTCAAGACCATCGCTGACCAACTCGCCAACGTTAACTCTCCTGTCAACAATGACCGGTTGGTCCTCCAACTAATAGCCGGCCTCAACCCACAATACGAAAGCATTGCCACCCTCCTCTCTGCTCAAGAACCGTTACCGAATTTTTATAAGGCTCGCTCCAAGATAATTGAGGTTGAACAGAGGAAAAACGAGCACGCCCTTCACTCTTCCAAATCCACATCCACAGCCCTCAACACCCAAACATCCCGAAATCCACCTTCTGACACTAACCGGAACCCACCCCATGACGATCGGTCCTACTCCCGAGGACGCGGCCGTGGCCGCCGCGGCGGTCGTGGTCGAGGTCCTTTCGAGCGAGGTCGTTATCCAACCAGCCAATCCTACTGGCCACCACAATACTTCTCTCCATGGACTCCACAATGGCCGGCCCAACATTCATATTTTACCCCATAACAGAGCCCACAACAGTTTTGGCCCACCCCACCTTGCCCATACCCCACTACATCCAATCGGCCCAACTCCACCCCTCCTACTTCAGCCCAAGGTCTTCTCGGGCCCAAACCACATCAGGCCCACACTGCTGCTTACAGCCCAACAGATATTGAACAGGCAATGTATACCATGTCCCTGCAGGACCCGACACAGTACATGGATACCGGAGCATCATCTACTGTGTCACATGAATCAGGTGACTACCATTCTTTTTCTAATTCTAGCATTGCTCAAAATATTATTGTAGGTAATGGCGATACCATACCGGTGCTTGGACAAGGCACCAAATACTTACCCAATCCCTTCCCACCTTTTATACTTAGAAATGTCCTTTATTCACCAAAACTCGTCAAAAATTTAATATCTGTGCGTAGATTTACAACGGATAATTCTGTGTTTGTTGAGTTTGATCCTTTTGGTTTTCTTGTGAAGGACTACAAGACCAAGAACCCCCTGCTCAGATGCAACAGCAGCGGTGACTTATACCCTCTGGTGCTCGGGTCATCCTCCGCTCAACCCTCTGCTTTTGCTGCTATTTCCGCTCAAGTCTGGCATCACCGTCTTGGCCATCCAGGACGTTCATCTTTAAACTCTTTAAAAAATACTAGTTCAATTTCTTTTAATAAATTTCCAAATAATGTATGCCAGTCTTGTATTTTTGGTAAAAGTATTAGACTACCTTTCTTTGCTTCCAATAATCTTACATCTTTGCCATTTGATATTATTCACAGCGATATTTGGACGTCCCCAATTATTAGCTCGTCAGGCCATAAATACTACGTTTTATTTTTAGACGACTACACTAATTTTTTGTGGACCTTCCCAATTACTATTAAATCAAATGTGTTTCCCACCTTTTCCGCCTTTGCTTCCCAAATAAAAACCCAATTTGAACGTACAATAAAAACTCTACAATGCGACAACGGTCGCGAATATGTCAACTCCTCGTTCCAAAATTTTTTCACCACCAACGGTATTCTCTACCGTCTCTCTTGCCCATACACATCCTCCCAAAATGGCAAAACTGAGCGACAAATCCGGACCATCAACAACATGATCCGTACCCTCCTAGCCCATGCCTCCCTTCCAACCTATTTTTGGCACTTTGCCCTTGAAACCGCAACCTATCTTTTAAACATCTTACCCACCAAACTTAAACAAAACAAAACCCCCACTGAACTCCTCTATCGGTCCACCCCCACATATGATCATCTTCGTGTCTTCGGTTGCCTTTGCTACCCCCCACACCCATCCACCACAATACACAAACTCGAAAATCGCTCCCGCCCTTGTGTCTTCCTTGGATACCCGTCTACGCACAGAGGCTACCGTTGCCTAGACTTACAGTCTAAACAACTCATTATTTCACGGCACGTGGCTTTTGACGAGACCACTTTTCCTTTTGCCCAAGCCATCGGACCCAAACCCACATATGATTTCCTGTCAGACCCAACCTTCCCTCATCACTTATGTCCTCATATTACCAGCCCACAAACATCTGGCCCAATCCCACCCCAAACAGCCCCCAGCCCACCGCCCCACCATACCAGCCCATCAAGCCCAACAGCACCTACTCCTACTAATTCACCTCAGCAGCCCATTAACCACCAACCTGGCCCAGCCGGACCCTCCCATACCCAACCCGATGCCCCACAACCATCCTCTCCCGCCGCTGACCATCCTCAACCTGCCCCTCCCCACCCCACCAGGGCACCACCACCCAACCGCACTATACACACCCGCTCAATGAACGATATTTTCAAACCCAAACACCCTTTAAACTTAAACACCACGGCCTCCAAAACCACCATTGAACCTATACCAAAAACCCCCACCGACGCCTTGAACAACCCGGTATGGTTTAACGCTATGTCTACTGAGTTTAATGCTTTAATTAGAAATCGAACTTGGGAGTTGGTACCTCGTTCATCTGACATGAATATAATACGTAGCATGTGGTTATTTAAGCATAAGTACAGGTCCGATGGAACTCTAGAGAGATACAAAGCTCGTCTGGTGTGTGACGGGCGATTGCAATAGGTTGGGATAGACTGTGGTGAGACATTCAGTCCGGTTGTAAAACCGGCCACTATTCGGACAGTTTTGTCTATTGCTTTATCTAGGGGCTGGTCGGTTCATCAATTAGATGTCACAAACGCCTTTCTGCATGGGAATTTGAATGAAACCGTCTACATGTATCAACCAATGGGGTTTCGAAACTCACAATACCTTGACCATGTTTGTCTCTTGAAAAAATCATTATACGGGCTCAAACAAGCACCTCGGGCATGGTACCAAAGATTCACGGATTATGTGCTCACTTTGGGTTTCGTAACAGTAGGTGTGACTCGTCTTTGTTCACCTATCACCACGGCACTGACACGGCATTTCTACTATTGTATGTCGACGACATATTGTTGGTCACTTATTCAGATCAGCTTCGCACTACTCTCATGGCTAGTCTCTCGCATGAATTCGCAATGAAGGATTTGGGTCCTCTCAGTTATTTTCTGGGCATCTCCGTCTTTAGAACAAAGAATACCATGTTCTTGTCTCAAAAATCTTATGCTATGGACATTATTGCTCGTGCGGGAATGCAATCATGTAATCCAGTCGCAACTCCGGTTGACACGAATGCAAAACTCAGTGCAACTTCAGGTGAACCCTTTCATGATCCCACACTGTACCGAAGTCTGGCTGGTGCGCTGCAGTATCTAACATTCACCCGTCCGGACATTACCTATGCGGTACAACAGGTTTGCATGCACATGCATGCGCCTCACGCTGACCATTGGAACGCTCTGAAGAGGATTATACGATACATTCAGGGCACGTCTTCTTTCGGTCTGACACTTGGACCATCTTCTGCTACGCCATCTCTCATCTCCTACACGGATGCCGATTGGGCTGGCTGTCCAGACACTAGACGCTCCACTAGTGTCTATTGCATATATCTGGGGGACAATCTGATCTCTTGGTCCTCAAAACGACAACCCACGGTCTCTCGTTCCAGCGCAGAAGCAGAATATCGTGGGGTTGCCAACGTCGTTGCTGAAATCTGCTGGTTACGTAATCTCCTAATAGAGTTAGCTCTTCCCTTGACCCGGGCTACCCTTGTCTATTGTGATAATGTCAGTGCCATATACTTATCGGGTAATCCGGTCCAACATCAGAGGACCAAGCATATTGAGCTGGACATCCATTTTGTACGTGAACAAGTTCAGAGAGGACAGGTCCGAATTTTACATGTCCCCTTGCGATATCAAATCGCCGATATTTTTACCAAAGGCCTGCCTCGGGTTCTATTTGAAGATTTTCGGTCCAGTCTAAGCATCCGTTCGCCTCTCGCTTCGACTGCGGGGGTGTAATAGCCGAGATAATTGAGAAATTGATTGGCATAATTTGAGTCATGGTTGACTTTGTATTTACTTGTAATTTATGTTTACCATAGATAGACATGTGATTGTAATTATCAAGGCCGGCCTTGAGGGGGTGCGGGGAGGACTCCCGGCCCGGGCCCAATTTCTAAAGGGGCACTTTGAGCGGCGACGAGTGTAGAGTGTATTTTTTCCGCAAGTATTTTCTTTCTGTTTTCAACCCAAAAAAAAGATCTCATCTTAAACATCACTGGTTATAAACGCAAGAAGGTGAAGAGTAGATAAGGAAGAAGATGAGTCATACATGAAAAACTATATTTGAAGGATACGACAAAATTAAAAAAAAAAGTTGAAGTGTGTTACTTGAGATTTGTATTGTGGTACAGTAATTGTGCAGCCTTTGCAGTAAATTTTAATATATAGTAGTACTACAAAAAGTAATTGTCTCACGCTTATGCTCATGGTTCAAGTCAAATTCATTTCATTAAAAAACTTTTGAAGTCTAGACATAAATAATGGCCAGGTTATTATGGAATTTTAAGAAATGATGGTTTTTTTTATGAGCCAATTAGCCAAACATATTAATTTTTATAATTATTACGACACTTTCAGTTCTATATCCAGTTCGACCGGTCCGACTAGGGAACCGGTAAGGACACCGGTTCAACGTGCGCTTCGGTTATGAAAACATTGCTTAAAAGACATAAGACTAAGGGGCACATATTTCCCGGCTCGGCCCGGGCACCCGAATTTTCAGGGCCGGCCCTGGTAATTATATATATGGATGATAATGAATGGAGATAATCAAGGTTCCTACTCCTTTATATACAAAGCATATTTAGGTCAAAAAGTTGCATACAAACTTCAAGGGAATGTCAGACCTGGAACTTCGTGCTGGTATACCTCGTATTGATCAATATGAGGCATATTAGAACCAAGTATGCCTCACATATATCAATATGAAGCATCCAAAAATTAACAAAAGGTTAGTTATATTCATTCCAATATTATTTTAACAAAATTACAACTTTTTGTTACCAATATTATTTTATGAAAATTATTTCTTTTGTTTGGTTTTGAAGATATTTGTTTTGTTCTGGTGAGTTTGAAGAAGTTATAAGTTTGGTTTAGAAAAGTTTTTTTTTAAATCGATTGATCGTTGTATTTTAATACATTCGAAAAGATTTTTTTTTTAACAAATCGATTTATCAATGTATTTCAGTAGGTTTTTTTTCCCAAACTTGTCACCATTTGTACATAAAGTTTATAAATAATTTATTTTTTAAAAGTAAAAAATATTTTAAAACCTTATATGGTAGTATAAATCTTGAATCGTATCATATGGTGTAGTATCGTATAGTACACTATACTATTATAGACTACACGTAAATGTTTTGAAAAATAATAAAATATTTATAAAACTTTGTTAACACAAAATAAATGTTGTATAAAAGGTACAAAGTTTGCAAAAAAAAAAATGTCAATATGCCTCATATAGATATATACGTGGCATATTAGACCCCATATCACTTCTCAGCCTAGTATCAGACTCAATACTTGGCTCTAATATGCCTCATATTAATCAATACGAGGCATATCAGAGCCACATATTGGGGTTGATACTAGGCTGAGAAGTAATATGGGGGCCTTAATATGCCTCATATAGATTAATATGAGGCTATTTTTATTGACAAAAAGGGTAAATTACATAAGGATGGTAGGTAGGCGGGGCAACAAGCTGCGTCGCCACCCCTTTTTGAATTGAAAATCCCAATCTGGTAAAAACAAAACCCCGCCATTGGGGGGTGGAAAAGTTGTTGTGCACTAATCGTTGAACCCGAGCCAAAAACCGCACCGCCTCCGGTCCCGAGGAACCGAACGTGTTGAAGGCCAATGGAACGAAAACATGCTGATTATCCTCACATGCTTTAGCATGCTTTTTCACTTTCTTGGATTCAGCTCTCATGAGGCATATTAGGGTCTCCTTTTAAATTGTTTGTATTTTTATTTTTATTGTTTTTAAATAACTAAAAATACTAAATTAACTTAAAAAAAATTAACAAAAAGTTAGTTACATTCATTCCAATATTATTTTTTAAAAAATACAACTTTTTTTACTAATATTTTTTTTTAATTATTTCTTTTGTTTGGTTTTGTTTTGGTTGGATTTGAAGATGTTTGTTTTGTTTTGGTGAGTTTAAAGAAGTTATATAGACGGTACAAAGTTTAACGAAGTTATAAGGTTGGTTTGAAAAAGTGTTTTTTTTTTTTTTTAAATCGATTGATCGTTGTATTTTAATACATTCGAAACAAAAGAAAACAAACATACATTCGAAACAAAAGAAAACAAACATCTTCAAAACCAAACAAAAGAAATAATTTTTATAAAATAATGTTGGTAACAAAAAGTTGTGATTTTTTAAAAATAATATTGGAATGAATGTAACTATTTTTTTTTGTTAATTTTTGGATTTTTAAGTTAATTTGGTATTTTTAGTTATTTAAAAACAATAAAAATGAAAATACAAAAATAAAAAGACCCTAATATGCCTCATATTGATTTATACGAGACATATTAAGGGAAAAGATTCCCCCATATCACTTTTCAGCCTAGTATTGGCATCAATACTAGGCATGATATGTCACGTATTGGCCAATACTAGGCATATCGAAGTACAATTTTTGTCTTTTAGCTATCTGATTTTGACCAACACAGAAAACAATAAAAGTTGATACTTCTCATATAAATACTTAGGGTGTGCAAATAATTTTTTAGGGTGTCCAAATATTATCTCCCTTTAAGACTATGTGTTGTGATTAAAGGTGAGCCAACATTTGATTGACTTATATTGTGACATGTAGGCGTCCATGTAGCAATGGCTCGCGACTGCGGGCTGGTAGCTTGATTCCGTTGTGGGTCAAGATGAGCGGGTATTTTTTTTTTTACCAAATAAATAATATTAAACATAAATATTTTACCAAACATTTTTTTTTTAAACATAACACTAAATAAAAAAAGAAATACATTGCAATAAAAAAATTACACTATATAAATTACATTAAAAAAGTTACACTAAAAAAACCATTACATTTAAAAAAAAAACCTAACGTAAGGTTGAGCTTGAGCGTAACATTTGCCACGCCAAAACGTGGTGAAAGTCATGCCCAACTTCCAAATGGTACTCGACATGCGTAAAGGCTAGTAGCACGTCTTCTTTTTCCCCGGGGAGATCTCCGTTGACCTTTTTTGTACGCTATTTCAAAGTTTTTACACTTCGACTTGAAATCCGCGTACTTGTGAAAGATGAAGTCATAAGTACGTTTGGTACCCCGACAAGGGTACCAAACTTCTCTAGGACCTTTCCCCACCGCGGTCTGCGACTATGAGATCCCAAGCTTATTGAGGCGTTGTCACCATGCATTTGGTTATAAACGATTATTAACGCTAGTTCTTCCTCTTCGGTCCATTGCACCATGATTGAAGGTTGATTTTGAATATGAAGGTGAAGGTTTGAAGAATTGTGAGTGAAGAATTGTTGGTGAAGGTTTGGTGAAGAAAATGAAGTAAATTTATAATAGTTAAATTTTTTAAATGTAATAAATGAAAATACGTAAAAAAATATGTTTTTTTTTTTAAATTTCAAACGGTTGGGAGCCCGTTAACAGACGTGATAGTGGTCGCGTGTGGTCGCTCGCAGCAGCTGTCACGCATGGGTGTTACGATGTTTGCGATCCACATGGATCAAGTTGTGGCTCGCAATAGCTCACCGGCCACAAGAGATAGTCTAACAAATTGTGAAATTTAGTTCATATTGGAATTGGAATTAAAAAAAAGGCCAAAGAAACTAGGGACACTGTAGCACTTAAATCTTTGGATAACCCTACCCACACGTCAATAACTTTATGAAGTTGACTAATGGTAGACTCTAAAAAGTAAAAAAAAGCAACGTACAAGGACATTTTCGTAACTTCCACTACTTAAAACACCTTCAAGTATTCAACATAAACACAACGAAACACATTCTTCACCATTGTCGAATTAATAAACGTCTCCTCTCCTTTTCATCCCAACCGTCACCGTCACCGTCGCCGTCGCCGTCGCCGTCACCGGAGTTTCATAAACCTTAGTCCTCTCACTACACAAAGCTATATAATCTACACCACCACAGATGTTAGACTCATCAGAGACATTACAATCAGAAACAAAACATCAACAGCTGTCATCAATGGACATCGATCCTCCGATCAACGACAGCCACGTCACCGCTGAGGACTGGAGGAAGGCGCTGCATAAGGTTGTTCCGGCGGTTGTTGTGCTCCGTACGACTGCGTGTAGAGCTTTTGATACTGAGTCTGCAGGTGCAAGCCATGCTACAGGCTTTGTTGTTGATAAGCGTCGAGGAATTATACTAACTAACCGTCATGTCGTCAAACCAGGTCTGTTCACTTTTTTATTTACGTCCATTATTACGTTAATGACTTTAATTTGACTTTTTTGTTGACTGATTGTTTTGTTTTGTAGGTCCTGTGACAGCTGAAGCTATGTTTGTTAATCGTGAAGAGATTCCGGTTTATCCGATATATAGAGATCCTGTAAGTTGGTTGGTTAATACATCATGAATGTGTTTTGACAGTTTGTGGTGATTACAATGTTAATAGATTATGTTTTTGCAATTTGTAATTTTAGGTACATGATTTTGGATTCTTTCGGTATGATCCGGCTGCGATAAAGTTTCTGAGCTATGAAGAGATACCTCTTGCTCCTGAAGCTGCTTCTGTTGGACTTGAAATCAGAGTTGTTGGTAATGATAGTGGAGAGAAGGTATATTAATATTACCATCTTCATTGTGTTAAGTCACTTTGTCTGTGTTGATTTACTTGTGCTTTGAAACTTTTTACAGATATCTATTTTGGCTGGTACTCTTGCTCGTCTTGATAGGGATGCACCATTTTATAAAAAGTATGTTGCTTCACGTTATTTTCGTTATTTGTATCACTCGTGAATTATGTTATAGGAACTGCGTTTTGGTGCAAAACTATTTCTGGCTTAATAATGTTTTGTGCAGAGCAGAATCTGAAATGATATAGAGAATACTCTTGACGAGAAAATTGATATGATATTGAATCCTCAAACCATTAGATCATGCCTTGTTTTAGTAAAGCTAAATTTCGCAGGTCAAGCAAAATTTTGGAAAACTAAAAATTACTGCTTGATTGTGTTAATAAACATGTAAATACACGTTTTTACAATAAAAAGAAAGTAACCTTAAATTGCAAAAATTGAGGTAAAACATTTGAATTTGAAATTGGGGCTGGATGATGCAATTTTGGGTAAATTGGGTTCCACAATTGAGTTAAACCGCTATTGGTGATTTGTCATATGATCCGGCCCCTTGGAATATTATGTTCATTACTAATGGCCCCTGTAACTCCAAACACAGCAAAATTATGCCCCTTTAAGTTGTATCATTTTCTAGCCCGTTTGACTATGTCCATTTGGTCAAAGTTAGTCTGCTAGCTTTTGGATCATATTCTTGTTAAAGATGATCAAAATCCTTGCAGCCAACAATTTATTCAGTTGAATCTAATTTACTAAACCTATAAGATTGATTTATGTGATTGGTTTTGCTTCCATATGTGTTGTATGGATTTTATAATGTGTAATTATAGCGAAAAAGTGAATTAAGGACTGCTGCAATTCATCACATGTTAACAATAAGGCATTTTCTTACTGCAGAGATGGCTACAACGATTTCAATACGTTCTACATACAGGTGAGCTTCCTGCTACTTATGCTATTCATTTCATGTCCAAAAGGTTGATAAAAAAGTAATGTTGCATAATTATATATGGTAATATGGGCGGGTCAGGCTGGCCCTCAGATATTTTTTTTATCCCTTTTCTCCAATCAAACAAATAATTCTCATATTCAATATGATTATAAACTATAATGAATTGACAATGAAATTCAGATTATAAATTTAAAGCGACCCATTTGACCCGTTTCATTTTTTAGCCAAGGTTCTAAATTTAAGCTCTCGAGATAAAAATGTATGGCTAATCAATGGTTGAAAATTGCCTCCTCTATTTACACCTGTACTTTTGCAGCACCGCTGAGCATTGTTTACTTATGTGTTTTAGTCTTTTAGTCATTGTTAGCTTTGTCCAAGTAGTTTGGATTTCTTATGGATTTCTTATGTTCTTTTGATTTCTGTTCTTTTTCTTCCACAACAGGCAGCTTCAGGTACTAAAGGTGGGTCGAGTGGGTCCCCCGTCATTGATTGGCAAGGAAGGGCGGTTGCATTAAATGCCGGCTGCAATTCCTCTAGTGCCTCGGCATTTTTCTTTCCTTTAGAACGCGTGAGTACAAACAAGGGGGGCAGGCTTATGTATGTTGTGATATGTTGTTAAATTTTATATTGTGGTGGCTGTCAGCCTCTAGTCATGAGGAAAATAAGCTACAACTTATGATGAGCAAATGCCTAAAATGCTCATGTGTTTTAGATTCTTAAATTTCAAACTAATATGTTGGAACAAGGAAAGTTATGTTTTTTAAGGAATCAAACATAATGCCTGCAGGGAGCATTAAAAAGAAACATAAGTTTTGAAGTTTGAATTTGCAGGTTGTGAGGGCTTTAACTTTCTTGCAAAAGGGAAGGGATTCTTGTCAAGATAAGTGGGAGGCTGTTACAATACCTCGCGGTACAATTCAGGTTTGTTGGTTGCATTGTCTAAACGTTGATTTATTTATTATTAAACTTAATGTTGACATGTTGTTACTTGTTACTATCAATCTCTTGTTTCTGTTAGGCAACCTTTGTCCACAAAGGATTCGATGATACGCGTCGGCTTGGTTTGCAAAGCGAAACAGAGCAGGTCTGTGGTTTTTATTCAACTTGATTTGTTGATTACTTTTAAATTTAAATAAACAAAAAAGTTAAAGTTCTCACATTTTCGTATTTGATTTGTTTTCTAATTAGTTGGTTCGCCATGCATCTCCACTAAGTGAAACTGGTATGCTTGTAGTTGAGTCTGTGGTAAGTCTTTCAATTTCTGTTGTAAAATTGCTATCTACAGGTTCAGCTGTACATTTATGCCTAACATCATCACGGTTATGTTGTAGGTGCCAGGTGGCCCAGCTTGTAAACATTTGGAGCCAGGTGATGTGCTTGTTCGCATGAATGGGGAGGTGTGTATAATTTGACCAAACTCTAACTTGAACAATACTCAGCATATGTTTACTATGGTGGATTCATCTACACCGCAATTGAAACACGGAGGGCGTATTAAATACATTATAAACGATCTTTAGCATTTAATTTAGGTCCTGTTTCTTAAAACATTATGTGTAAAACTGTGTTTAAATGCATAAGCCTTTCTGCAGGTGACTACTCAGTTTCTAAAGATGGAGACTTTACTTGATGACAGCGTGGGCCAAAATGTTGAGTTGGAGTTTGAAAGGGGCGGCACATCTTTGACCGTTCAATTGGTGGTGTGTGACCGGTCTCTTACCTCCATGTTCTATGTTTTACAGAGATTTATTGTTGCGAAATTCAATTTGTTCTTCATATGTTCTTTGTTTCAGGTTGAGGATTTACACTCCATAACCCCGAACTACTTTTTGGAAGTTAGTGGTGCAGTTATACACCCGCTCTCCTATCAACAAGCTAGGAATTTCCGTTTTAACTGTGGTCTTGTATATGTATCAGAACCCGGGTAACTAATGACACTTTATGGTTTTGACTTTTGACCATCATTCTTTAGGCTAAATATGTGGGTAAATAACAAGGTTTGTCTTTGCTCTTCTGAAAATGAAATTTCCAACCGTCCGAATTTGTATTTTCCATTTGCAGTTACATGCTTTATAGAGCTGGTGTCCCACGGCATGCCATTATCAAGAGATTAGCCGATGAAGATATTTCAAATCTTGAAGACTTCATTAAAGTTTTATCCAAGCTCTCTAGAGGTGCTCGAATTCCATTGGAATACATAAACTACAAAGATCGGCATAGGAAGAAGGTATTCTTCCAATATAAACGTTGGCAAAGTATCATTTTTTGGGTGTGTCTTATGTTGATAGTGTAAAGTGAATGGACTATCTGAATTAATTACAATGGATGGGAACCATCAATATATACAGGAAAATAACCCTATAAAAGCCTATATTGGGCCCATAGGCCATATATTAATACAATATATACAATTAACATACAGAAACATGGTGCAGTCTTTTTAACATTCTTTTGGTTGCAGTCTGTTCTTGTTACAGTGGATCGCCATGAGTGGTATGCTTCACCTCAAATATATACCCGTGATGACACTTCTGGTATTTGGACAAGGAAACCGGCTCTGCCTTCCAATTCTGAAGTTATCTATTCTGACATTGCACAAGTTCCTAATGGTGTTGCCAGCATGGACACTGGTAGCTCTGAGCATGTTCAAGAGGTATCCAACAATAAAGATGCAGCTGCTGATGGCATTGTGATTTCTGAGGTGGAAGATTCAACATCTCCAGGAGATCATGACCCATCAGCAGACTCTGGTAATGCTTCTGTTGCAGAGCGTGTAATAGAGCCCACTCTTGTCATGTTTTCGGTAATATCTTCATAATCAAATCATTGTTCATTTATAAATAGTTTGATGGGATTGCTGTACATTGTTTTTTGAATATTCTCTGGTGTATGACTTGTCAGGTATATGTACCATCATCATGTATGGTTGATGGTGTCCATGCACAGCATTTTATTGGAACCGGTGTGATTATATTTCATTCAGAAGAAATGGGGTTGGTTGCAGTTGACAAAAATACTGTTGCCATATCAGCATCTGATATCATGCTTTCTTTTGCTGCCTTCCCAATCGAAATTCCAGCGGAGGTATGAAAGGGATATTAAGAAAATAAAAAACCCGGGCGTTTACCTTTGTTATTTTTGGGTACTTAGCAGATGAATATAACAAGTTTGACTTTTCAGGTGGTGTTTCTCCATCCTGTTCACAACTATGCAATTATTGCATATGACCCTTCTGTCCTTGGAACAGCTGGTAATTCAGTAGTCCGAGCTGCCCAGCTTCTTCCAGGTAGGAAAACTTGTACATTGGATTAAAGTTTGAGATGTATACTCACCATAGTTATTAAAAGCCATCGCTTCATTCATGTGCCTAGGCTCATTTTCCAATCTAGGCCCTTTAATTGCGCTTCTGGTTCCTAGGCCCTCGCTCCAGCTCTCTAGGCACACTAAATACCAATATATAATTTTTTAATTATTATTTAATGCAAAAATTATTGATCTTCTCTACAATATAAGCTTCCCCAATACCTATTTAAGCAACTTTTATCCAGAACTTTCTGATCCAATTTAGAATATTTAGAACCTTAGAACTTTCAAGTTTTGAAATTACATTTGAATCTTCACTATTGTAGAACTTTTTGCATTAATTAGATGATATTAAATGTAATATAATAGCTTTTATTTTATTTTATTTGAAGAATAGTATTATTCTAATACATAATATACGTTTATGTTTTTTCATTCAAGTGCTCTTTTTTTCCCCTCAGGCCTTCACTTTTTTTTTTTGCGCCTAGGCTGTAGGCGAGGCCTATGCACCTTGAGTGCGCCTAGTGCCTTTGATAGCTATGATTCTCATTTTAATTATTGCATGTGACCCTTCTGTCCTTGGACCCTTATTTTCATTTTGTGACAGAACCTGCATTGCGGCGTGGTGAGAGTGTCTATCTCGTGGGATTAAATAGGAGTTTACAAGCAACATCTAGAAAATCTGTTGTTACCAACCCGTGTGCAGCTCTAAAAATAAGTTCCGCAGATGCACCGCGTTATAGAGCTACCAATATGGAAGTTATAGAGCTCGATACTGGTACATACTACATTATTATTATCTTATTAATATGAATCTTAAACATATTGATATTGATTAAATACTTATTAATGTTGCTGTATGCAGACTTTGGTAGCGGTTTTTCAGGCGTACTAGCTGATGAGCATGGAAGAGTTAAAGCTATATGGGGCAGCTTTTCAACTCAGGTTCGTAAAAAGAAAAGGAAGGTTGGTTCTTTTAGTTCTATTTGAATCAATAGAAGGTTGACTGAAATCTGATGATCAAATTTTGATTGCAGATCAAATATGGTGTGAACTCATCTGAAGATCATCACTTTGCGAGGGGTATTCCTATACATGCGATTAGCCAAGTTCTTAATAATATAATATCTGGCGCGAAAGGACCGTCACTTCTTATAAATGGTATCAAAAGACCAATGCCTCTAGTTAGGGTTTTAGAGGTTGAGTTTTATCGTACTTTGTTATCCAAGGCTAGAAGTTTTGGGCTAAGCGACAACTGGATCCAGGTATGTTTCTCATTTTTCTTTAATTACTCTGATTCATTTTTTTCTATGTAATAACATATGCAGAAAATGTTTTTATTATTATTATTTTTTTTTAATTTTGTTGTTCATAGGCTCTTGTAAAGAAAGATCCTGTTAGACGTCAGGTTCTACGTGTGAAAGGTTGTTTGGCAGGATCTAAAGCTGAAAATCTATTAGAACAAGGTGATATGGTTCTTGCAATCAATAAGAAGCCAGTTACATGTTTTAATGATCTTGAAGATGCATGCCATGCCTTGGATGTGTATGATGACACAGATGCAAAACTTGAATTGACCATCTTTCGTCAGGTGATTCAATCTCTCTCTCTCTCTCTCTCTCTCTCTCTCTCTCTTACACACACACACACACATATATATAATGAATCCATGTTACTAATCACCCATATTCAGGAAGTAATGTTGGAATATAATGAATCCTGTTTTGTGGTTTTCTCTCAGGGACGTGAAATGCAGATTCATGTGGGAACAGATGTAAGAGATGGCAATGGTACCACACGTGTAATTAACTGGTGTGGGTGTTTAGTACAAGATCCTCACCCAGAAGTACGTGCCCTCGGGTTTCTTCCCAAAGAGGGCCATGGTGTATATGTCGCAAGGTATGGGTTTGACCCGTTTTTGCAATATGGCAGTCTAGACTTGCACAGGCAGCATAATTATCAGGCATGGTATGGTTGATGGGTTAGGGCTAAAGAATTAAATTTAATCTCGTGCAGGTGGTCCTCCGGGAGTCCTGTGCATAGATACGGTTTGTATTCTCAACAATGGATTGTGGAAGTTAATGGAAAACCAACTCCTGACTTGGATGCTTTTGTCAACGTCACAAAGGTACATATGTCTGATACCCTTAACCTGCTTTCTATTCGCTTAAGATTCTTTCTTATTATGTATGTGTGCTTTGTTTATTCTTTGTTTGTGTTTTTCATCGAATGCAAAGTTGTTTACTCAAGTAATGTGTATGTATATATAGGAAATTGAAGACGGAGAATTTTTTCGTGTAAGGACAGTCCATTTGAATGGGAAGCCAAAGGTGCTGACACTGAAACAGGACCTGCACTATTGGCCTACATGGGAGCTCAGGTTTGATCCTGAAACCGCTACATGGAACAGAAGGATAATTAAATCATTGGAAACGGGAGAGAGCCTATGAACACTGGATTTGTATTGCCTTGATTCATACAAAGAACAAAATAATGGATGGTATCTAGCTGTTTATTCAAGATTATTGGAAACCGGCATTCGCTCAGAGATGTATGCATTATAGCATGTACATATAATTTCAAATAATCATAGCAGTATAAAGTATTCCAAACATGTGATGTGTAGCCTTACCATACAAAACTGAATGCAAAATAAATGTGTGTTTTGGGATTTTCTGGGATCTGTGAATCAAAAAACTGCATAATCTGTTTCTCATCTTTTCCCTCAACCTCATCTCCCCCACCTTTCTCTGCCGTCGCCCTTCCGTGTCAAATTCCATTTTTAACCTCATCCTGCTCTCAATCGCCGTTCCGTCTTTCTATCCTTAGCAGACCCTACCAATAGCTTTGCTATTTGTAAGACTTACTGGGTGGCAGGTACATTTAAGTGTTCATTCAAGTTGCACAATGGTCCTTGTTAGGGATGAGCAAATGATTGAATTTATCTTAAAGCTATTTGTAAGACTTACTGGGTGGCAGGTACATTTAAGTGTTCATTCAAGTTGCACAATGGTCCTTGTTAGGGATGAGCAAATGATTGAATTTATCTAATTGTAACCGGATTAACCAGCTAAACCAAACCGAACAATTAACCGATGGTTTGGTTAAGTCATAACCGATTAACCAAAAATTGTGATTTGTTTTCGATTTTGGTGCGTGACAAAACTAAACTGAGCTGATCATACATTTATTTATTCATTCAAAAACTTATGTTCTTTAGTTATGCATCTTTCTAGTTTAAGAAATATGTGATGTTCTTCAATGGGTTCTATATTTAGTAATAATTCCACATTTAGAAAGTATATGACTTCAACCGAATTATCCAAGAATCTTCTTGTCTACCGTTGAAAATACTTGGACTTTAAAATTTTGTTTCTTTACATGCTACTGGAAATACCATACGTTAGTTTAGAAATTGTCAGTCAAACTAATTTTTTAACTACTATGAACATGAAAATGAAATGGTATAAACTGATTGTTTCGTAGGAAATAGTTTGTATGGAAATATAAAGTTTGTGGATAATATTGATGGTAGGTGATGGGTTGATCATTAGAAAATAGAAATCATGTATATGTGAACCTTGATAAAAGTAGGTATCTGATTATTTGAAATCATTGCTTCTTTTTCGACTTAAAATGAAACATTTAAAACTGAAACAAAAATTTTCTTACAAGACCATGACATGTCATGAACCCATCTGATTGAACTCCACACATTTATTTAATTAATTATTATTTACTAAAAATATTTTTTGTGCCATTTAGACTGTGGTCTAGTGGTAGAAGGAATATACGTCTCGGGAGAAAACGGAAGTTCGATTCTTGAGGATGTAAAAAAAGTGTTTAGTTTTTTTTTTTTTTTTGGTAATGGAAGAAAACAAACTTACATTTTTTTCACATCCCTACAAAAAACTAGTAAAAAAATAAGTAAACATTTTAAGACCAAATTTAGTTCACACTTAATTGACCGATAAGCAAAGCAAACCAAAACCGTTGGTTATCATTGTCTGGTTAAAAAACAATGTAAATGTTCACACAAAATCCTCCTGTTCATATTGTTACTCAATAATTTATTGCCGATAATTTACTAGTATGTATATAAAATTACTTAGTCTTTTGTTTAATATAATTAAATAAATGACATAGATTAGTCATCAAAGTCAGGATGGCCGAGTGGTCTAAGGCGCCAGACTCAAGTTCTGGTCTTCGTGAGAGGGCGTGGGTTCAAATCCCACTTCTGACATATTCTGTTTTATTTTTATTTTTATTTTTTTTCCAAAAAAATGTGGCTGCTCATGCATTTCCATTTAGCCCTTCTTCTTTTGTTTAATTTCACTTGTTGCCTTCATTTACAACAACGTACAAAGCTTGGTTTATATAATTAACATACATAAAAATCGAATAGAAACCTTTTTTCTTAATTTTAAATTTTATATATTGATTTCGTAAGTAGTAAAATACCTTTTGTTATCAAACTAGGATTTTACTCGTGTCGCACGTTGCTGCGACAGGTTAGCGTTTACGACTATATTACACGAACTACGATGATAAGGTTAGAGTGTGACTTTGTTATCCAATGATTTGTCTATAAAAAAGAAGAGGGCAAAAGAAAACAAAGGTGTGCACATGTAAGGTTTTACACCTTTAGAAGGAAATCAAAGGTAGGCGTGGAATTAATGTTTGAGCAAAGAAAGTGGTACCCACCCAAAACGACCGGAAAAGAAAAGACCATTTGAGTCCCGAAAATACCCCTCCAAACACATATTACTACAATGCCCACCACTTGATGTGACAGTTAGCTACAAAATTTGCTCTCACAAAGAAATTTGCTTATTCTTACTATATATAATGTGTAGGATTTCACATGTTCATCGTTTACAATGTTTGCCTATAGAATTTGTAACATTCCATTTACAAAATAAATATAAAGAAACAAATTATATAATAATACAAAAAGCAACTTAACCTTAAGAATTTAACGGCGTTAAATATTACATTTGGCGACGTGTTTTCTTTATAACCCATACTACATCATTAACCCCTCATCCCTTCTATGTTTATTTTTTTTTTTTTGTTTTCAGTTCAAGTATTCTTCCCTTTCCTTCTTCCACACCCAATAACGATTGCTTCATACTACATTCCTTCTCAATTACCATTTTTACTCTTCCAATTTTACCAACCAACCGCTGGTCACGAATCTTACAACTTTAGTGTTAAATTAATCTAATCTTCGTTTTTATGTTTGTTTCTATATAGTCACCAAAATATTCATAATCCTGGAAAAGAAAGTTGCAAAATGTAATCAAAATAATTTACAAACCCAAAATAACCTGAAGATAAATCGGGGAAAAAAACAAAAACGCAAGTCCCTGTTCTATTTAAAAACCCTCAACATTTTGAAATTAAAAAATAATCAACCACAACCGGTTTATCAATTTACAGAACTCTCACCAAATTCAATAACATCAAAGTGATCTTGGATTAAACCAGGTTTATCTATTTCGGGAATTCCAATCAGGAAGGGCCAAGAACATGGCATCACGAAAATTTTCAGGGGCAATGAAGAAAGAAATCATAATGAAATCACTTTTGTAATTTTGTTAATCATAAGTTTAAAAGGATATCCATAAATTTTAAAATTTTTGAACGGATAAAAAAACTAGAAATTTGTTGAAGAAACAATCGGCACCGCCTCATGAATACAAAAAGGTAAAAACCATGTTATAGAACTTAGATTATTAACTTTCCATCTTTGCCTATGGTGGAGTGGCATGAGAAGTGATGGATAAGGCTTGAGATTAAGAGGTCTCAGGTTCGATTCTTGATCTCACTCGGGTTTTTATCAATTTCTCACTGTTGTCCTTTGGGCGGGGTGAGGGATTGGGATTTCCCGGTTCGACAATCACTTGTGGGATCTGGCTCTCAATGGGAGTGAGATTTGTAGAAAAAACTCTCGTTAAGAGTCGGACATAATATGTTGTGTTAGCCGTTCTAAAAACAACTTTCCATCTTTATTTTCTTTTTCTCGAGACATAAACAAAACAAAGTCAAAATAAAAATATGTTTTATTTTTAATACATTTACTTTGAAGTTAAAACACTGATATTTGAAATCAGTTTATATTTTTAACCAAACAAAATCAAAATATGTTTTAGCCATCTTAGTAATATGTTTAAACTAAAAGATGTTTCAAATATCAATTTTGATATTTTATAAAACTAAAAATTGTTAAAAAATTTCAACATCACGGTTCAACCGGAAGAGATTCCTAATGATGGTTTTATCAATTGGATAATTTCACAAAAAAGACTTCAAATCATCTCAGTTTAATTTTCCAGAAACCTATAAATCACATCAGAATATTAGACAATATAATTTAATGTCTTAACCATAGTCACAAGATTCGCTGGATATGCTGTGTACCGCGAACCGAATCGCCCGTACCAGAATCGGGTACATTCGCGTACCGTTCATCTAGGGTTCGCGATCTGATTCGTAGAATTGGGCGTACCCGATTGTGTAGAATTTTAAACCAAATATCACATATTCACGTACCAGGTTGTCGAATTCGCTGTCTAGATTCATTTAGATTCGCGAATCGGTACATTCTCTTTTCTTGAATGGTTTTACAATACACGTACATAGTTTCATGTTAGCAAATGAGCAATAACAATCAACTATTCGCCGCAACGCGCGGGTTGACGTCAACTTGTTTAATATATAAATTAAGCAGAAGCGTTTTTGTATTTGATTAAGTTTTATCAGCCCTGGAGCCAAGGGCTGCTCTATTTCTAGCCACCGTCTCTCAAAACGACCAAATGACTTATTTGTTTAAGAAGTATAGAGATATGATAGAAAACAATGGTATGAAAGATGTATGTTTTCTTATAACATCAAAGAAGATTACAAGCCAAATAAATAGTACTAGAAAAATGAGGAAAGAACTAATCTTAGGGCACAAACAGTGGCGGATCTAGAAATGAATTTCAGTAGTAACGTTTTTCATTTTTTTTTTTTTCATTTTAGTAGCAACGTTTTCCAAATTTCGTAAAAAAAACCAAATTTTCCACTGCGCGCGCGAAGTTGAGCAGCAACGGACGCGGCACCTAGTTATACACTAGGCCCGCCCCTGGGCACAAAACAAAGAGAACTAATCTTTGGACATAATACAAGGAAAATTATTCTTGGGGCATAATACAAGGAGGAAAATCAAGAAAGATATGGACCAATCAATAATGGATATAGACCCAAAAAATAAAGTGTCAAATATATAAGGGGTGAAATTACAAAACGAGTTAAGTTGTGGAAGAAGATAGGCATGAATAATGCATGATCCATCTATCTATCCAGATGTCATAAACATAAATGTGAATATGACCAAGTCGTGATTTTTAGACATTTTGAGAGTCATCTAAATCTGTGGTAGATATTAATCCTTGTTGAGCTTGCCCAATAAGTTGTTACTTGTTAGGTCCAATTTGTTATTCATGTAGAAGACTCATATAGTATTGGTCGATGAAGATAAAACAATGCATATATGGCATTGGTTAAAATGGATTTGTATGTGTATACGCCTAAAACTCGGTTCATATTACGTTTACTATCATTTATATCTATATCTATACTATATTATAAAGCATTTTTCAACGACTTCTTAAATTGCTTATGATACAACACATAATGCATACAGTAAATACTTTTTGGGGATAAATATGTCTTTAGAACACCACATTTAATCAAAAGAAAGTCAAAAGTCAAGAAATGTTTATGAAACCTCATTACAATCAATTTTATAATTACTTTGAAGAGTAAATTACTATTTGAGTCCCTTTATTTTTGTGGTTTTAACTACTTGAATCCATCTATACTATATTATAAAGCATTTTTCAAGGACTTCTTAAATTGTAAGAGGTATAAGTTTAGTTGCTTATGATACAACACATAATGCATACAATAAATACTTTTTGGGGATAAATATATCTTTAGAACACCACATTTAATCAAAAGAAAGTCAAAAGTCAAGAAATGTTTATGAAACCTCATTACAATCAATTTTATAATTACTTTGAAGAGTAAATTACTATTTGAGTCCCTTTATTTTTGTGGTTTTAACTACTTGAATCCAAATTCAAAATCTTTAACTATCTGAGCACCTAATTTTCCAAATTATAACTATCCGAGTCCAATTTACTAACTCCATCCACCAAGTCTGGTTAATTTTATGTGAAAAGACAAAAATGCCCTTGCATTATAAAAGAAAATTAAAAATAAATATGTTAACATAAATCACAAACTAAATAATATATATAAATACAAATTAATTTTCTTTTTTATTCAAAATTCAACAAATTAATAGCCTCTCTCTCTCTCTGAACACACCAGTCCACCACCACCACTCAAAACCCACCACCATTCTACACCACCATCAAATCCCCAAGCCAAATTAAACCTCTAACGTAGGTCAACATCAATCTACAACAACATAAACCTTACATATCCATCACCAGAATTCCAGAAACAAAGACCAAGAACAACGACATCTCTGTGAGGTCTGAAATCCGACAGCTCTGTCAACATAGAAATCGATGTTGTTGATGATGGTTGTTCTTGGTTGCTTTTCCTGGTGGTGGCTGTCGGATTTCAGATTTGATGATGGCCGTGAGAACTGAATCGATGTCATCGACAACCCTAGCTGGAAAACCCACCTTTATCATCGAGTTGAAGGGGGTAACAGATCTGGTGACCCCCCAAACATCACCAACTTTATCGTCGTCATCATCAGGGTATATAACGAAACCCTAGTCGTCATTGTCTTCATATCATTTCATAATAGTCTCAATGGAGAAAACGATGATCTTGGCGAATAATATGATGGTCTAACAGGTATATATAGGTTCAATAGTGTTTCCGTCTGCTATTTTGAACTATTTGATTGTGGGGTTTTGCTATTTTGAAGGAGTGATGAAAGGATATGTGAGACAAAGTACCACACGGTCTGACAGGTAGAATGGGGTTTTGCTATTTTGAAGGAGTGATGAAAGGATACGTGAGACAAAGCACCACATGGTCTGACAGGTAGAATGGGGTTTTGCTATTTTGAAGGAGTGATGAAAGGATTTGTATGAGGATCTTGAGTTGAGGATCTTGGATTCTGGTGAGGATATGGTGGTGCGGTGGTGCAGTGGTGGTGGTACGGAGGTGGGGAGGTGGTGATGCAATAAGATAGGTGTGGGGGTAGGATGGTTTAGATGATATATATATATATATATATATATATATATATATATATATATATAGGCTAAGTATCCATAGAAAACCCTAAAAATTTGAGAAAACTCTAGAAAAAACCTACTTCCCGAGCTTTTTTTTTTTTGAAAAAAATAGGGCATGTAAATACATGTTTTTAAGTGTTTTAAGCCAAAAAAATCAAAAAAGCGCCGAGCGGTTTTTTTTAAAAAAATAAAATAAGTTGGGATCATAACATATGTTAGCTTATTTTTGCACTGGTAACATATGTTATGATGCGCAACTTATTTTTTAAAAAAAAAAACCCTTCGGTGCTTTTTTGCACCCTTACACAAACCTACTACAAAAAACACTAGTGTAAACCCAACAAACAACATACATGCATTCGTATTACACCACTGTAAAATGCCCTCAAAAAACATCTATACATTCCCTACCATTATTTACACCAGTGTAAATCTCCCATAACACAACCTACTTCACAAAAACACTAGTGTAAAAACCCAAAAAAACATCTGTACATTCGTTATTACACCGGTGTAATCTACCATACACAAAACCTACTACACAAAAACACTAGTGTAAAACCCCCCAAAAATAACATATATACACAAAAACCTAGTGTAAACCAAACTACAAAGATCTATACATCAAAACATCTACACATTTAGTATTTTTACACTGGTGTTTTAACATCATCATCTTCATAGCATCTCCCTGCCAAAAAACCCAAAAATTCAACATAAAAAATGCTATCTTTTGCACAAAAAAAAAAACAGAATAAATAAATAATAATAATATTAATAATAATAACATTTATTATACTAATAATAATAACAGAAAATAATAAAAATATTAATAATAATAACATAATAATAATATTAATAATAACATAAAATAATAATAACAAAAATAATAATAATAATAAATAATAACATAAATAATAATAATAACAGAAATAATAATAACAAAAATAATAATAATAATAATAACAAAAAAAAATTATAATAATATTAATAAATAATAACAGAAATAATAATAACAAATATAATAATAATAACAGAAATAATAATAATAATAATAATAATAACAGAAAAATAATAATAATATTAATAAATAATAACATAAATAATAATAATTAAAAAAAATAACATACCTTCTCCGCACCGCAGATCCACCACCACCGCCGTCCTCTGCCGTCTCCGTCACCATTCACCACCCCTACCCCCACCAACAACCACCCTTCGCATCCCCAGATCTATTCAGATCCCATCATCACCATCATCATCCCACCGCCTCCGTTCACCGTCGTCCACCCCTGCCCCCCACCACGAACCACCCCTCCCCTCCAGATCTGTTTACAGCTCCCCAAAAAAACCACCAGCAAAATCAACCCATACCGCCCCTCTCACCTCCAAAAACCCACCGCCAAAATCAACCCACGAACCACCGCCTCAAAACCCCACGAACCTCCTGACCCCTGAACCACCACCATCGTCTTCAGATGAGAGAGAGAGAGAGAGAGAGAGAGAGAGAGAGAGAGAGAGAGAGAGAGAGAGAAACGTGTGAGAGAAGAGAGAGTGAGGAGTGTGTGTGTTTATTTTGAAAAAAAAAGATTATAAATCTGTTGACAAGGGTAGGGTAGGGTTAAATTACTATCATGCCCTTTTATATTATAATGGTAAGTGGTACATGTGTCACTATGTTATTGGTCTAGAGGGGTTCTCATTGTTCTCTCAACTCAAGGGGGTTCTCATATGAACCCATCCCTATATATATATATATATATATAGAAGACATTTCAGGTTTTTTTTAAATAATTATAAAAATTTGTTAATTGTACCTTATGAATAAAAGCTTGTACCTTACGTGGAAATGACTTAAATACCCTTATAGTTAACAGACTTGGTGGATTGAGTTAGTAAATTGGACTCAGATAGTTACAATTTGAAAAATCAGGTGCTCAGATAGTTAAAGATTTTGAATTTGGACTCAAGTAGTTAAAACCATCAAAACACAGGGACTCAAATAGTAATTTACTCTACTTTGAATATACTAAATATAAAACATATAAAAACAATTCATAATGCTAAATCTTTTATTATACTTTTTTTATATAGAATTAGGTGCTTTATAAAAGTTAAAGTTTTATAAACTTATTCATATATAAAGAAATTGAGAAATCAATAGTGAAAGTTGTGTTTTTAATCATGAGGTAACGGATTGAATTCTGGAAGTATTACGTGTATGAATATTTATACACGTAAACATGTCTAATCTGATCTAAACTATATGATCACCGGATTCAACGACTGAAGAAGAAAGCTTCGGTTTTATTTAGCCGTCTCTAATTATCTATCTTTATGCGGGCTTAAGTTCCATAAACCCAAGTCTTGTAAGTCCCAAATGCTAGATCTTGTAAGTGCACGAGATTGTTATCACTTAGAAACACCTATGGATTAGGTGTTTTAAGTGATTAATCTTCTACAATCAAAGAAACTAGATGAATATTGTAAGAACCGACACACAAGATGAATAATACGATAATTCCATTGATGATTTAACACTGAAGAACCATGGATTACAGCAAGTACGCACCTATCTTGTGCTATCAAAAGATAATGACCAAAACCCTAACCCCAATGCTGTGCACACACATCCTTTATATAGGAATACCCTTGGGCCTGCGCACTTAACTTAAGTGTGCAGAGCCCGTGCACTTAAGTGCGCAGCATTAGGGTTTAGCTACAAAACTATGCAATAATTACACATTAAGTCCTTCAACTATAAAGCTAAACAATATACTATCAAAAGTCTCTATTCTGGTAACTGTGGTCTCAATATAACCCAACAAGTCTAGACTCTATATATTGATGTATTGTACTTGTAACTCATTCAACTGCTTGAGGAGCTTGAGTTAATTCTATTGTAGTTCCTTCAGAATCGGCTACTGTTGCAGGTTCTTCAGTATGTACCTCTGAAGCAGTATCGACTTCAGGTTGAGTAGTTTCTGCACCAGCAGCAGCAGCATGAGCAGCCTTCTCCCTATCATCCTTTTCTTTATCTGCTGCATTGATCCTGTCGATTATCTCAAGCAGCTCTCTTTTCAGATTCATGGCTCTATCCACAGCCCTTCTAAACAACACAGCTTCTTCAAACAACGTGTTCCCGACACCCACATTGATCTGATTTGCAAACAGCATATTCAGATCTGACAAATTAAGTGCAAACACGTCTACTGGATCCAAAATCCTTAAAGCCTCTGAATCGTCCTGCAGTTTAATGACTGCTTCACCAGTGTTGCTGTCGTAAAACCACTTTTGAAAGTCCCTCAGCATCACTGGAAGCTCAGATCTAACAGGAACTCGTGAGACGACCTGTGGAGGGTCAATCACATAAGTTATCATGCCACGACCGGTTGCTGGATCGATTCTTTTCTTCGAGATTCTCCTTCTTGGTTTATGCGGCTTCAGGATTTGAAAATCTGTGTCACATTCCTTCTTGATGAACCACTCGACCATGGCCGCCTGGGAATCGCGGGAGTGATTGATGAATGGGGCCCTGCTGAGCTCCCTGATATCCTATCGGGGGAGAGACTTTAGTTCCTTTTGACCCTTGAAATATTGTATCACTCCCCCTCTTCTCTTTATAGCAAACAATCTCTTCTCTTCATCATATTTCCAGGAGATTATCTTCTCCTGGTGAGCAGACTTGGTGTGATGGATATTCTGATGTAAGGCTGGAATGGTGATGGGCCTTCTAGGAAACCAAGTTGATCTTTCGGGATCCAACTTGTGCCCATCAGATGTCTCATAAACCACTTCTTCATTCGTTCCCATCTCCACGAATCTCTCTGGCATCTCATCTTCACTCACTTCATCAACCTCACTTTCCTCGGCAACCCTTTCTTTCTCTTTCTCTTTCTCCTTCTCCAAAAACTTTCCAAAATCGAAAGTCTCATCAAAAGTAGTGCTGGGAGCACCGGTTTGCTGCTTCTTGAAATCTTGGAACATCTCAAACATCTGCATTTGAACTTCATTCTGAAACTTGATAATGTATCTTTGATCTTTAATGATTTTCTCCATGTTCCGGTTCTTGTGTTTGAGCTTCTTTACTTTCTTTCTCAGCTCCTGGTTGTTGTGCACGTCACTCTTTAAAGTGCAGATTTCCCTGGCAGTAGTTTTACCAACCTCCTTCACAAGCTTTTCATATAGTTCCTGATGCACCGGTTTGCGACGAGGTGCAGCAGGAGCTGATGAGGATGGTTCAGCTGATCGTTGGGCTGGAGCTTTGGGGGCTGGAGCAGCAGCAGTGGAAGGCCCTGGTTGATTCGGTTGTTCTGCCCCAAAGATGTGTTCTAAGACCACTTGTTGCTCAATGTCATCCTGAGTTACAACACGAGGAATCTCAGATTCAGGTAGCTGTTCTCTTCTTCTCTTTCTCGCTGCCCTCTCAAACTCAGCAACTTCTTGTAAAGCTGCAGCAGTTTCAAGTTGCTCAGGTTTCAATGTGTCTCTCTCTTCTTGTAACAAACCTGTTGGTCTTTTCTTTTTGCTAGGCTTTGATGGAGCAGGTTCAGTCGCCACTCTTTTGCCCCTTGATTTTTCTAGGGCAATTTCTTCAGCAGTCGGCTGGGCTGAAGGAGTGGGTTCAGATGGTCCAGGTGCATGAGCAGCTCTGGGTTGTTGTCGGGGTTCAGCAGCATCTGCCCTTCTCTTTCTGATCTTGTTGTACAGCTCCATGACAAGAGGATATCGCTGGGCCGCATACATATTCTCCAGCATTGGTTCCCAGTCAGGTGTGTTGCATTCTGTGAAGAATCGTGCACCTTTGGTGAAGATGTATTGGTCACCGAGAGGCAGATTATCATGTTGAGTGTTGATCATCATCTGTACGAACCTTGGGTACATTGCCCATTTCCCTGACCCAGCATCTGCATTCTTCACCATGTAGTCAAAAATCATGCCTGACAAGTTGAACGCTTCGTCCTTGCAAATCTTTATCATCGCTGTCGACCATTCAGCACTGAGCGCATTGTAGCCTCCCTTTCTATGACATAGAGACATTAAAAATACATGACTGATAAGTCTCCAGTCTCTTGTTAGTTGGCTCTTCTTGACATCGCCTCTCTTGTCAAATTCACCCTTGTAGCCGAAGTTCCTGAACTGTTGGTGAATATCTGCTTTAGACATGAATCTGACAGTTCCTGGTTGATCTTGCAGTCTCAGTACGTTTCGAACGGTGTCCTCAATGATGATTACAGGCTTGTTTCGGATAGTTGCGTTGATTCGCTTGACTTTTGATACAGTTTCGACTCGAGCTGATCTCCAGAAATCTTCAATGTGGGAAACATAGACTGGTTCAACGTTCTGCACAGCAAATCCGACTTTGCTGCGTCTTATCCAAGTCACTACATCTCTAAACTTGACATCATCAGTATCGAGATTCATCGGTTGGTTGTGCATGCCTCTAGGATCCCAGTCAAGTGCCATCTGTTTAACCAAGAGCACGAAAAGCCAATTAGATCTCCGATAACTGACTTTAGACTTAAACTTAGACGGACAACGAACTTAGACTTAGATTTTATTAAATTTTTTTTTTTAGGTTTTAAATTTTAACAGTCATAGGATTAAGATTTTATGGATTGGTGTCATCGGTGTCCATGATACGTTTGAATTTCAGTTGTTAGATCATTAAGGTCCGGGTTTAAGTTCGCAGTCCGTTCAAGTGTCTTAATTGTCAAAATGAATGTCATATTGTTGTTTAAAGTCCAAGTGCGCATGGTTATCAAGTGCGCAGTCCAATCAAAGTCAACAAAGTTATTTGCTCAGTCAAGTGCGCAGTCCAAGTGCGCTGATACTTGACTGGGCACTTGGTTAGTACACAAGCCCAAAACAAGTGCGCAGTCCAAGTCAAACACGGGCATGGTAACCCCTTAGCAACCCAGTCAGGTCTGCGTACTAGGCAAGTACGCAGACACTTGAACCTTCGTTCAAGATTTAAGTTCACACAGCATGTACGCAGGATATTTAGGGTTTTTGAAAACTTGTATGATCATGAGACAAGTGCGCAGTCTCTATGAGACAAGTACGCACTTGTTCATTATCAAGTACGCAGATCTTCAACAATTCAAAGACCCATAATACAACTAAATCCCCACTGATGCATCTAGATCATACTATAATACCCTGTAATCACAAACAATGAACCATTAGTAATATGAAATCTACCTTAATCAGTAGATACGAATCAGCAAACAAGGAAGTGAGGTATGATTTGGGGTGATTAGGGTGTGATTTGGGGTTTAGGAAGATAATGATGATGATGATGAACGGTGATGAAGATGAACAGGTGATGAATCAGGTAATTAGGGTTAATAAAAAGTGTTAAGGAAGATAAAAAAATTTTAACCACGTTTGACACAGTATATATACAGTCAACTAATGGGCCTGCGCACTTGAGTTAAGTGCGCAGGGCCCAATAAGTACGCAGAATGCAAACTTTGGCCCAATAAGTGAGTTTTAAGGCCCAAATCCATTTTAATAAGTGGGGTTTTACCAAGTCTCACCTTCTGCATCCAAGATCATACTAATCATACCTGCCAGAACCCGTTTCAACTTTTCGTTGGATAGCTGCAGCCTAAGAACAATTGTCGGTATGCTTGTCCACTTAAATCCATGCCTTTTCTCTTTCAACATGTGTTTGGCGATGCTGTTTATCATGTTTTTCGGTAATATTGACGAAAATTTTATGGACCCCACAGTGTGCTAGGTATTGGCCTACCGATCCTCAAGGTTTATTGAAATATAATGATGAGAGCTTCAGGTCTATGTTACCATAAGCAGAGAAGATGATCATTATCTTGATCAGATGATGAGAACTTCTGGTCTATGTTACCATAAGCATAGAAGATGATCATCTGATCGTTTGATGAGCTATCTATATATGTTTGCACGTCACTAACATTGCGTGTCTTTTGCTGCTCAGTTTTTCAAAAAAAAATTTGTTTTTCTTAGCCCCGCATTGGTAGCTTGCACTCTTAGGTGTCTTTTGATTTACCTATGCACAAAATTTTATGTGTCTTTTAATTTCTCAACCTATGTATGATCGGACTCAGCTTGTGCAGACCTAAAGCACAGTGAGAATCCAACTTTCCGTGTAGATCTTCATTGTTAATCACCTAGTAGCAGTTTACTTGATTCCAGGCTGAATCTACCGACACATCGTTGCTTGAGGCCACAACATCCTCTGGGTCCTATTCACATGCTGACGAGATATGATTAGTTCCTATCATTTCCTGAATTAATTTTGCATTAGGAATGGACTGGTTTACTTTCTCCCCCAAAAATCTTGTTTTAAAAGAAAAGAAGATTTTTCTATAAAATATGCACAAGTAAAGTTTTTTTTTTTTTTTTTTTTCAAAATTTATCATCTCAAGCCATGAAACCAACTGATGAAACCGGGTTTTATCGAAAGCTTTTGTAAAGATATCTGCTTTTTGATCAGCAGTATCTATAGGCAACACCTGTATGTATCCTTTGTCGTGCGCATCGCGAATTGAGTGAATCCGAATTTCAATGTGTTTGGTTTTAGAATGATCGATTGGATTCTTCACGATGTCATGACATGCATCATTATCAATAAAAATAGGTGTACGCATGACGTTCAAACCGTAGTCCAAAAGCTGATTTTGGATCCATAACACCTGACAGCAACAACTGGATGCAACTGTCTATTCGGCTTGAGCAGTGGAAATGGACACGGTGGTCTGCTTCTTGCTCTGCCAAGACACTAGCCGGTTACCCAGAAATTGACAACCACCAGAGACAGATTTTCTGTCAATCCTACAACCTGCATGATCACTATCAGAGTAAGCGATTAGATCAAAGTTATCACTCTTAGGATACCATAAACCAAGTTTTGGTGTTCCTTTGAGGTAGCGGAAGACTCTTTTCACTGCAGTCTCATGCGATTGCTTAGGATTGGACTGAAAACGCGCGCAGCATCCAACTGCCCACATGATATCTGGTCTGCTAGCTCTTAGATACATCAGGGAGCCAATCATTGATCGATACGTGTGAGGATTCACTGAAGGCCCCTGAAGATCTGGTACAAGTGTTGTTTGGGCCGCAAAAGGAGTATTGGACGGCTTGCAGTCGGTCATGTTGTATTTTGCCAGAATGTCTCTTGTATACTTGGCTTGGTGGATGAGAATTCCGTCTTCTTTCTGTTGCACTTCCAAGCCTAAGAAGAACGATAATTCTCCCATCATGCTCATTTCAAATTGAGACTTCATGATGCTTTCAAATTCCCTGCATAAGTTTTCATCAGTGGAGCCAAAGATAATATCATCAACATAAATTTGAACAAGGATAGAGTGTTTGTTGACTTCTTTGGTGAACAAAGTCATGTCGATCTTCCCTCTGGTGTACCCATTCTGCAGCAAGTATGAAGATAAGGTCTCATACCAAGCTCGAGGAGCTTGATGAAGTCCATAGAGAGCCTTATCCAGTTTGTAGTACTTGTTGGGATGATGAGGATCTTCAAAACCCGGGGGTTGACAAACATAGACTTCTTCTTTGATCTTCCCGTACAGGAATGCACTCTTCACATCCATTTGAAAGACTTTGAAGTTCTTGTATGAGGCGTATGCCAGGAAGATACGTATGGCTTCAAGTCGAGCAACTGGAGCGAACACTTCCTCATAATCAATACCCTCCTGTTGACGAAATCCCTGAACAACCAGACGAGCCTTGTTCTTAATTACCACACCTCGTTCATCCATTTTGTTGCGAAACACCCATCTTGTTCCAATAGGATACTTTCCTTCAGGTAAATCCACAAGTTCCCAAACCTTTAGCTTTCTAAACTGATACAGCTCATCCTGCATGGCTTCAACCCAACTTGCATCTCTGACAGCGTCTTCAATGCTGAAAGGTACCGTCTGAGATAAGAAGGCTGAAAGTGCAATATTCAGTTTGTCTGCCTGATTTCTAGTAAGAACACCCTCAGAGATTGGTCCAATGATGTTCTCCACAGGGTGATCCTTAGAAGACTTAAATCCCATGTTTGGTTCTTCTTGAATTTGGGAAGGCAGATTAGAAAGGTGATCTGCAGGAGTTGACGAACTGGATGGATCATTTGCAGACTGTTGTGCTGAGGATGTTTCTTCTGAAGCTGGAGTACCTTCAGAAGATGGAGTAGTTTCAACAGTTGCATCACCATTTGTGGTCTGAAGGGGAACAATTGGATCAGCTACGAGTGGAGAAAATCGGGTGGTGAAAGGTGCTGCATCGTCTTCGGAAGAGTAAAGAGTATCTTCAAGAGGAGAAGGATCGACTGCTTGATTTTCAGATGGTTGTTCATCAATGATGCTGAAATTGTTGAAAACAACATCCACATCAAAGAACCAGTCAGGACCGGCTCCTGTGTTGGTAGAGTTGGATTCCTGCCAATCAACATAAAAAGACTCGAGAACCATTTTGGTTCGTTTGTTGTACACTCTATAAGCTTTTTGACTTGAGGAGTATCCAACAAAGAAGCACTCATCTCCAACTGCATCAAACTTCATTATGTTCTCGTAGTTGTTAAGCAGCGTACATGAGCATCCAAAAGGCCTGAAGTAGTCAATCAGAGGTTTTCTTTTAAAGAGCAACTCATAACCTGTTTTCCCGCGCGTCTTTACAATTAAGACTCTGTTAAGAACATAACAGGCGGTATTCACAGCTTCAGCCCAGAAAATGATCGGCAATTTAGAGTCGATAAGCATGGTTCTGGCCGCCTCAATAAGTGTACGATTTTTCCTTTCAGCAACACCATTCTGTTGAGGAGTTCTCGTAGCACTGTACTGAAGATGAATTCCTCTATTGTTGCAGAAAGTCACGAAACTTTGATTCTTGAATTCAGTTCCGTGATCACTTCGGATTGATCTAACTTTTGTCTTTATTATGTTCTCAATGAGAGGAACAAACAGCATCAAAATCTCAGCAACTTCACTTTTGTATTCCAAGAAGTACACCCATGTGAATCGGGAAAAATCATCTGTTATCACCAAACAATAAGACTTTTTAGCTAGACTTTTAACACTAATAGGACCAAAAAGATCCATGTGCAATAATTGAAGAGGTGAGTCTATAGAGTTCACAGCTTTGGACTTATGCGACTTTTTGTGTTGTTTTCCTTTGGCACATGCTAAGCATTTTTCAGAAAAAGGGAATTCCTTAGAAGGAAGACCTCTAACAAGATTTAGCTTTGAAAGCTTATTAATATTTTTGAAGTTAACATGTCCTAATCGCCTGTGCCATAGCAGTGACTCTGACTCGGATGCTTTAGAAAGTAAGCATGTCATTTGACATTCAGACTTTGCATCTCTCATGTTTATCACATAAGTATTATTTTGTCTAGGAGCTTTAAGCATAATCATATTGGTAGGAGGAATGAATCCTGGCTTTAGAAAGATGCACTCCATGTCATTAAATAACACCGAGATTCCTTTGTCGCAGACTTGTGATACACTTAGCAGATTGTAGCACAATTCTGGAACATAGTTCACATCTTCTAAAGTCAGTGCATCAGAAATCACGTCCCCTATCCCAACTATCTTTCCGCCCTTCTCGTTGCCGGCAAAAGCAACAAACTCTCCATCAATGAACCGATAGTTTTTGAGGAGTTCTTTTAGTCCCGTCATGTGCCTTGACGCCCCGATATCAACGTGCCACAGATATCTCATCAGGGCAATTAACCATTTCTGTAGTTTATTCTGAAAAACACATAAAACAAGAGAAATATACAGATAAATATACGAGACACTATGTACAATCACGACTCAGACCATATTTTAAGTAACTTTTGGAATCCAGGTCTGTTTTAGTTTTGATCTGTCGTGATTTTCACCCAAGATTGACTCTTGTCTTTTCCAAGTTTTTGTGACCTTAACAAAACTTCTTATAGTTTCTTGAAGGTCTTTAATTTGAACTGAAAAAGATTTTTGGGTATTGGTATCACTTTGTGGTTTGGGTTGCAAATGACAATTCTTAACCACATGTCCCTCATTTCCACATCTAAAGCATTTAGAGTGTTTAGGCTTGATCTTTGAAGAAGATCTGGATGATGATGGTTGTGATGTTCTTCTCTTGTAGTTGCTTGTGTTGGGGCTGTCTTTTGAACATGCTTCATCACTGTTGTTGTTGCTTGATTCTTCATTTGTGTTGCATTCTGGCTCGCTGATGTCACTTTCTGTATCACTCTGAGATTCTCCAGAAGTTGTGTTATCTGTTTCACTTTGTGATTCTTCAGAACATGACATATCTGTTGATGATGGTGTAAACTCTGGAATTTCTTCAGTAAGAAATTTCCCAAACCTGTTTCTTTTTAGTTCTGGAACAAACGGAGATGGTCTATATACATTTTCATTATCAGAGAATGCATCATTAAGATCAACACAAACAGGCATAACATTTTCAACACAAATGTCTGATCGTTTGATAGGATTCATCCTATCATTTGGGTCCACAACACCCTTGAAATCAAGTTTAGAAGTTAAAGTAATACAGTCATCCGACCTAGATAAACTATTACAGTTATCCATCCTAGATAAACTATTACAGTCATCCAAATTAGTTAAATTATTACAGTCATCCGAATTCAAAGAAGTTTTTGACTTGTCATGGCTCCAGATGAACCAATTCACTGTAGAGTAATTGGCACCTGGGTGACCTAAGCCCATTGTTTGACCACCACAACTTTCATCATCGTCCACCTGATCCTGTTGGGTCATATCTGCACTACTTTTACTTATATTAGAGTTTGACTCAGACGTGACACATTCTTTTTCGAAAAGATCATTTTTTGGATGTGGTTTTGGAATGGGTATATATTCACTTTTGCTCAAGGGTAAAAATAGAGATTTTACAATTCCCTTTTTATCCTTATACCCAATTCCATCTTTGACGAAAGATTTCCTTGAACAATCAAGGATATCAGTATGAGCATGCTTGCTTACATTCCATTTGTCCACAACAATTTGGAGATGATTTGTTTCATTTCTAGATATTTCTAGTTTTTCAGTTAAGTCATTTATTAAAAAATCTTTTCTGAGAACAAATTCTTTTAGAGTGTGCATTTCAGCTATTGTTGCATTTAACTTTCGCTGATAAGCTAACTCATTTTCTTTCATTTCAGTGTTGATTTTTCGGATGTCATCCATTTCTCTTAAAATTCTCCTATTGTGGGACAAACAGTAAGCAACGGCTGTAACACACCTTGGTGAGCACAACTTTGATTTTATTTCAAGTGGGATACTTACCAGGTCTCTCTCCTCAACCTTCTTCTGCATGCTCTGTGGTTGTTGATCAGCCTTGCTTGTGGAAGTCTTCTCAGCAACTAAAGCTTCCTCGGCAGCTGCCTCCTTGCCCTTGTCCTCACTCAACACACCTTTTAGACCAGCCTTCTCGATCCCTTCTCCTTTTGGCATCTCCGCTGATGATCCTTCCAAAGAACTTACACCAAATGTTGATTTTGTGCAGATCTTTGCCATCAGTGCCTTGTTCACTTCAGCCTCTGCCACAGCAACTTCTTCTCCCCAGTCAAAGTCTTGAACCACAAGCGCCTTCTGCTGGTTAGCTTCCCCTCCATCTGTGATTGCCACCATCCTCTTTGCCGGTTTAACTTCAGCTTGATTTAAGGTTGGACACTTATACTTGAAGTGTCTGAGAGTTTTGCAATTGTAGCACCTGATTTTTGATTTATCAAACCCAGCCTTTCCCAATCCAACCCTTCGACCTGTTCTGTCTTGGAACCTCTTAACCCTTAGAGTAATCATGGCCATTTGCCATTTCAGGTCCATCTCCTCCATATCATCGGGATCCACTTGATACATATCTTCAGGGCTCATCATGTCATTCTTCAGATCACCTGTCTTTAATGCTTCAAAGCTGGTCATGAAGGCGTTGAAGAGTTCAACGTGTTCATTAGCAAGCTTTGTTTGTTGAGGATTGAGAGTTGGGGGTTGAGGATTCTTGCCACTGGGTTGAGAGTATGGAACGGTCTTTCCTGAACTGGAGCTACCACCAATCATTCCATCAGCATACACCTGAGATGAGCTTGAACCCATGTTACCCACTGGAGTCATTAATGCCAAGTTTTTCATTGCAGTGATGGGTACTGCCTTTGGATTGGTCTGGTTCATCTCTCTCTCTTTGTAATGTCCATCTCAAACGACTTCAGTGTGTTGATGAGATCAGCCAAGGTAGACTGGGCGTCTAGATATTCTTTTCTGATCAGCATGCACTGGATGCTCCATTCTTTTGGCAATGAGTCTAGCAGCTTCTTGATAGAATTTCTGTTGTTCACAGGAATTCCAGCCTTCTTCATCTTTGTCAACATGCTCATGAACCTATCAATGTGTGAGCTCAAACTTTCCCCACGAATACTGCCAAACATGTCATATTCTTTTTGCACTATGTCTTGCTTGTACTGGCGCATCTCTTCATTCCCTTCATAGTATTCATTCAACGCAAACCATAGATCATGTGCCGTGCCATACTCCTCAAACATGTTATAAACATCGTTTGATAAGGCCATGGTTAGAGCACCATAAGCCTTGTGATCTCTCTGGAGCAACTGTTTATCAACATCGGTGTAAGTGGTTGGATCAGGGTTAAACTCTTCCCCAGTGGCAGTGGTTCTCATGGGAATGTGTGGGCCCAACTGGATGGAGTTCCATTGGGTGAAGTCTGTAACATAAAAGAATGACCTCATTCTGTTCTTCCAAGTCCCATAGTCTTCAGCACCTTTTAACTTAGGTACTCTGGTAGTGGTTCCGGTTTCAAGATCTTGTTGAGTGATAGGGTTAACTGTTGAATGGTTATTGTTACCAGCCATGATTTAGATGAATTTTAGGAATGTAGTTAAACAGATTTTAGTTATCAGTCTAGAAAATGTCCAAGTCCGTAAGTACACAGCTAAGTGCGCAGATAAGTGCGCAGGTAAGTTCACAATTAAGTTCACAGCAGTCCAGATAAGTATGCAGCAACCTGTAAGAATGTAAACAGCCTTGTCAAGTTGTAGTCTTTGTTAAGTGTGCAGCTCGGAAGTATACGTGTGGCTGTGTTTCTTGATAAGTGCGCAGATCAGTCAACACTTGGGCATGATAAGTGCTTAGTGTTTACTGATCAGCCTGCGTACTAAAATAAGTGCGCAGACTCACTTAAACTCTCGTTTAAGATTTTAAGTTCGCAGAAACCCTAGCCAAGTACTCAAGACTACACCTTCAGTAAGTGCGCACAAATCCAAGGTTTCTGTTTAAGTACGCAGAAACCCTAGATAAGTGCTCAAGACAAATGAAAAAGCAATAAGTGCGCAGAAACCCTGACTGCGTACTAAAATAACAAGTTTAAGTACTCACAGTCACAAGTATGCAATATATGAGCCAAGTACTCAAACTAAGAAACAAGTGCTCAACTTATGAGATAAGTGCGCAGGATATATGAAATAAGTGCGCAAAACGAGCTGTAACAAACATAAAACTCAGCTGAATCCTTTCCAAACCATTTTCTGATCAAAATAACATACTCTAAACATTTAGAAACACGATTTTCACGAAATTTGAAGCCAAAATATAAGAAAAACACCTAAATTTTAAAGTTTATAAAGAAAATAATCTTGATAATAAAAACTAACAAGATGAGGGTTTTGGTATCTTAAAGTAGATACAATCTAGAGCACAGAGGCTCTGATACCAAATTGTAAGTCCCAAATGCTAGATCTTGTAAGTGCACGAGATTGTTATCACTTAGAAACACCTATGGATTAGGTGTTTTAAGTGATTAATCTTCTACAATCAAAGAAACTAGATGAATATTGTAAGAACCGACACACAAGATGAATAATACGATAATTCCATTGATGATTTAACACTGAAGAACCATGGATTATAGCAAGTACGCACCTATCTTGTGCTATCAAAAGATAATGACCAAAACCCTAACCCCAATGCTGTGCACACACATCCTTTATATAGGAATACCCTTGGGCCTGCGCACTTAACTTAAGTGCGCAGAGCCCGTGCACTTAAGTGCGCAGCATTAGGGTTTAGCTACAAAACTATGCAATAATTACACATTAAGTTCTTCAACTATAAAGCTAAACAATATACTATCAAAAGTCTCTATTCTGGTAACTGTGGTCTCAATATAACCCAACAAGTCTAGACTCTATATATTGATGTATTGTACTTGTAACTCATTATAACACCCAAATAATAAAAGAATCATTATAAAATTTACACATTTTTCGTAGGTGATCGTTTTAACGAAGTTTGGCTCATAGTGCATCTCACTATCTTACGAATTGTTTTTAAAAGATGAGAATCTAGAGAGGAAATTAATGAATATATATAGTTTGATGCAACTATTCTTTACTTGAGATGAGAATACTTATGTCATGTTGTTGCAAGTATTCTTTATTTTATATATCATTTAAATAAAAAGTTTTGGATGTATTTTACATCATAATGAATTGATACATTTTGATGTAATTTTTAGTTCCGCCGCAACGCGCGGGTTACCTACTAGTATTAATTATTAAGTGTTTATATATATATATATATGTGTGTGTGTGTGTGTGTGTGTGTGAAGAAACAAAAGGCTACAACAAGTATGAATACAGGTTAAATATAAGTATAATGTGGTGTTGGGGTTGTTGTATACCTTGTTTGCTACAAGTTTATAATCCTTGTTCTACACGTACAGCTCGAGCCGAACCTGATAGGGGTGAGCAAGATTTAGGTTCGGACCAAAAAACCGAAGAAACCGACCCGGACCAACCCGAATTACCCAAAAATACCATTATCCGGTTCAGGCTTCGGTCTTTAGAATTCATAGTTATCGGTTTCGGGTCGGGTCGGGCTTGAACTCGATGAAAACTCGACAGAACCGAAAAGCTCGAAATGATTGAAGGAATGGCGGACATGAAAATATTATAAAGTGTGGTTTATTGTATATTTTAAAAGTAAACATTTAATGAAAATATCTGCCTCCATTTTCAATTCCAACTCCAAGTCCCAATAAACATAATAAATGTTTGTTTGTATAGTAATTTTTTTTATTACTACTACAGAAATAAAACATCAACCATCAAATCCTCCCAACTCTCGATGTGTATATATGCATTGCATTTAATAAACCATATACAAATGTTTGAAAAGAGTGCTAATCAGATAAAAGATAGAGCAGACGAGCGGTTAACGACGAGCACATGAGTTAGACCATCGTTGAATCATGTATCGACGAGCGGTTGGTGTTTTACAAGCAGAGAAAAAAACATAACAAGGTGTCTTTATTGAAACAACCACCATCATGAAGGTGTGCACCACCATAAAATCACCTGAACTCAAAACATTTGGCTCTTTGTAGTCGATTTGTGTGTTGATTATTTGCGTTCGTTTCATTGTTCACCTCTTATCACCATCGGTATTAACATACACGTAGTTTGGTCTTGTAGGTTCATCATCTTCATAACTTCTTCGGTCTCGGTCCTTACCCGTTGGAAAATCTGACCGAACCGAGACCGACATAGACCCGAAGTGAATATGTAGGTCCAGTCTACGGTTCCAGTTTTGTATTGCATCGGTTCTCTAGTCGGGTCGGTTTAACCCGAGTCGGTCCGGTTTCTTGTATTTGCTCAGCCCTAGAACCTGAAAGAGTAAAAAGAATGGGCACAACGAAAGGAGGCGACCGCCTTAAGTCTGAAAAGACTCGTTATGGCAAACACAACAATGTGGTTTGGCTAACGGTTGTAGGTGTACAATCGTTTGTATGCTGTGAATCTTGTGTGTCCTGCAAAGAGGGCGATCCTCCTATTTATAGGACACAAGGTAGCCCAAACATCATTAACCCATAACCACGACGATGAGTTTGGGCCTGGGTTATGGGCCTGCCTCCTTTTGGCCCATTAATTAGAATTGGATTGGACCAGTTGAGATGCAACTAAACGTAATAAAATGTTAAGGAGAGAGAAGAGAATACCGCCCTGCCATTGGTCCACGTGGCGTGATGTGATTGGTTGCAGGCTCTTATTTTCTTCCTGTGTCAACCGCATCTTCTAGAAGGCGTCTGATGTGACATGAAGGCTAAAAAGTTGTCGGTGCAGCTAAGTGGGAGCACTAGGGGAGCTGCATCCGAGTTGAGCATCGCCAGCGTCATCTGGCACATCGCTGACTCTTTGGCGACGTGACTCTCCCGCGGATTATTTAGACGAGCTGTTTTGACAGTTATGCGCAGGGAGCTAATCCTGGGCTGTATATGCTCCGCGGGATGTAGTGGTATTTGCTAATTTGTGGCGCAGGCAGGGCATGGCAGTACCAATACTTTGTATTTTTTGTAGTTGTAGGGTAGGGTTGCTATCCGCGCGAAGATTTTTGGTACCCTACCCCTTCAATATGTATGCTTAAATACCTAAAATTTGGTTTGTGTTAACTGTATATGAGCACCTTGACTATTGATTATTAAGTTTTTATGATTGATGGTGTTTTTAAATGAACTTATATCAAGCTTCTCCAATTTCAAAATTACATTGGTTAAAATAAATAAACAACAACAACAACAACAACAACAACAACAACAACAACAATAATAATAATAAATGTTCTTATGACTAATTTATTAAAATTTTAAAATGAGTTAATTGCCAATTTAGTCCCCGAGGTTTGTCAAAAAATTGCCACTTTCATCCAAATCTTTTTTTTTGTCAATTTAGTCCGCGTGGTTTCATTTTTTGTCATTTTAGTCCCTGAGGTTTGTCAAAAATTGCCACTTTCATGTCTTTTTTATATTTGCTTTGTTTTTGTTACATTTTTTTGGGGTTGCATGAATTTTGATGTTCATATCTGTTTAACTTGGTTATGATGAGTTACACATACTTTTGGACAACTAATGGCGATGGCGTGGCAAGGCCATTGAACGACAAGTCTTAACCTGCAATCCGCCTTGAAGCCATGCTTCTGCAAAAACTCCGAAACAATTAAGTTATTCATCCGTCTTGGCTGATGCAGGTTTTAACAGCAATGATGGCTGAAGTGAGGATTGCTTAGTGTTGGTTTGTGCCACCTGATGCGTGAAGACGTCATTTGATCGCATTAGACATTTAATAAGAAATGTTTTTTTTATGGATGGAATTGTAACAACAGTTATTTTTATTTATTATAGTGATGGTTTCCTCTATGTTTTGTCGGCTTTTTTCTTACACAAATTTATGTTATGTTTTTTTACTGTGTTTTCTGTCGAAAGAGTTGTATGTTTTATGAAAGAGATCGGGTTTATGTTTCGTTGCTGACAAAGGTGCAACACGCTTATCGCGAAACCATGGATACCACTAGTTAACTTAAAATCTTGAGTAAATGGTTAAATCCGTCCCCGAGGTTTGGTCAATATTGCTATATCCATCAAAAATAAGAATTTTTGACATCTGAGCCACTAAGGTTAGAAATATAGTGCTAAATACGTCCATTTTACTAATCAGGTTAAAAACTAACGTTAATTAAAGGGGCACTTTTGTCCTTTTACCTTTAAAATCTTAATAAATTAAAGAATATATATATATATATATATATATATAGTATAAGTGTAGGGAGAAAACCCTCTGAAACGGAAAAACCCTAGAAAACTCCTACTTCCCGAGCTTTTTTTTTTTGAAAACTTTTACATATGTAATATACATATTTTTAAGAGTTTTGAGCCAAAAAAATGAAAAAAGCGCCGAGTGGTTTTAAAAAAAAAATAAATAACATATGTCTATTACTGCCCTAACGTATGTTACCCTGCAAACCTTATTTATTTTTTTTTTAAAAAACCACTCCGCGCTTTTTTCTTTTTTTTGTTTGGCCCAAAACACTTAAAAACATGTATATTACATATGTAAAAATTTTCAAAAAAAAAAAAAAAGCTTGGGAAGTAAGAGTTTTAGGGTTTTTCTGTTTCAGAGGGTTTCCATTTTATCCATCTCCTATATATATATATATATATATATATATATAGGGTATGGATATTGTGAAAACCCTTTGTTATGTAGTAAACCTTGGAAACCTAATCCTATCCATCCATTACCCTAGATCAATGGTTGACATTTAACCTGTGTACTTTGTTTGAGATATAATAATATTATATTCTTTAAAGGTAGCTGGAAGGGTATTTTTGGGAGATCACTTTGTATGTAAGATACACTCTCTCCCTTTCACATCAAACGTCATTTCTCCTATCTCCCTTTCACAATCATCTCTCCTCTTTCTTCATCTTCTTCATCTTCTTATGAGTAACAGAAGCAAGTGACGGGTAGTGTTTATGGTGGTTCTAGTAACAATCATCTCTCTCTTCATCTTCTTCATCTTCTTAGTGCTCTTCATCTTCTTCATCTTCTTTCTTCTCTCTCTTGCCATAACTCTCTCTCTCTCTCTCTCAAGTCTCTTTTTTTTTTGTTATGTGTATTTTTTTTAGTGATTTTTTTTGCTAGTGTTAAAGTTGTTGGTTTCCGGTGGTCGGAGGTGTGGCCGGAGAAGATAGATCCGCCGGAGAAGACCGGTCCGACCCCTCTCTCTCTTGATGTAACTTTTTTCTCTCAAGTCTATTTTTTTTCTTTGCATTTCTCTATCGTTGTTGTTGAATGGTAGCAATAGTGGTGGTGAGTGGTGGTTCCATCTCCCTTCTCCTCTATCATTCCCTCCCTCCCACGACCTTAAATGTTTAGATCCGACGACATTGGTGATGATCTTCAATTTTAACAGGTATGTATGTGTTCTTGATTTGGGTTTTTGTTGGGTGATAACCCAGTTTTTTATTTTGGTTTTTTTTTCATTTATTCAGTTTTATTATTTTTATATAAGAAAATTGAAGTGGGTTTTGCTTTGATTGTGAAGATATTCATCCGCGGTGTTAGAAGGTGACCGGAGACGGTCAGAGAGGATGTCCAGTGTGTACAGAAAAGAAGGGGTTTAAGGTGTGCTTTGTGGTTGTGTCCTTAATGTGGTTATGTCCTTAAACAAGTTCTTTGTAGTTGTGTCCTTAATGTGTAAGTTATTTGTCAGAATATGTAACATGTGTTATGTTTTATAGATGTTCTTTGTAGTTGTGTCCTTAATGTTTGGTCTGAATGGGGGATTCAGCACAAAAAACACTGTTATAATTTCTGTTAACACGTGTTATTGTTATGGTTGTAAGCTAACATGTGTTAAGTTAAACAAAAGAGTAAAATACTATGTCAGTGTGAGATGTGTGATCACATGTGTTATCCTTGTGTATGCAAATATGGTAACACGTGTTAACCTGGTAAAAACCTTTAAACCACGTTTGTGGTGTTTAGAGTGAGACGTGTATTAACAGTTGGTAGTGCTTGATATATGTATTAACACGTGTTAACCTTGTTGAATATGTTGGCACGTGGATTAGAGTTAGACATGTATTAACAGTTGTTTATGGTGGAATAGACTAACACGTGTTAACCACGTTGACTACGATGACAAGTGGATTGCACGAGCATTGTCATTTTTTCGAATTGACTAACAACTGTTAACATATGAATAACATGTGTTATATATAAAACCCTGGTTAAGGCATAAGTTGACAAAGTTGGCAGTCGAGGAATAGTTCTTGTCAGTTTTGGCAATGACTAACAACTGTTAACAAGATAATACAAACCAGCAATTTACGCAACCACATACAGCCAGATTCCAAAAGGGACACCATGGGCGTCGCATATTTTAACTTATACATAATAAAGGTTTTAAAAAGATCATACGCACTAAGTAACCGCTAGACGCAAAAAAACATGGCGAAAGCCATACAAGAACAAACAGCTGTGTTATCACTTTCGTTAAACTTAACGTGTGGGAATCAGCACAAAAAACACTGTTATAATTTCTGTTAACACGTGTTATTGCTGTGGTTGTAAGCTAACATGTGTTAAGTTAAACAAAAGAGTAAAAACTATATCTGTTTGAGATGTGTGATAACATGTGTTATCCTTGTGTATGCAAATATGGTAACATGTGTTAACCTGGTATAAACCTTTAAACCCCTACCAACAAAAAAGAGTAATACTAGGTGTGTTTGTAAGGTGTGATAACAAGTGTTACCCTTGTTGTATTAACAAACTATTAACACACGTTATTACAAAGTATCATTATAAACTATTAACCACTTAAACAAAATAAATCTAGTAACTCTATACATTGAGTACAAAAAAGAAAACGTTATTAAAAAGTTTTTCTACATATTTTTCTCGGCTTCCTTCGACTTCGTTTGTTAACATATGTTAACTAGTGGGGGTCTTCGTTATCAACTGCAAAAAAATAGATGAGATATTAACCGGTGTGGCCAACTCATCATCTAACATACTAAAAATAGGAGTAACACATGTTACTCGGGGCCCAAATGTGAACATGTGTTAACAAACACAATTGTGGTACACCATAAGGCGGATGGTTTAGACAGCCAACATATAGATCAACTAACATGTGTTAGTTTCTGACCAAAATCATATATCTGGGTTATGCCTATTGCATGTAGATTCAAGTGACTGTTAACACCAAAATCAACAACTTACATAATAACACTTAGCATTCATATTCAAAAGGGACACCATGAGGGGTCACATAGTTTAAGTTATACATATCAAAGTTTTTAAACATCATAAGCACTGAATAACCGGCAAAACTGTTACGTGTAGATAACACGGCCAAAAAAAACTGAAAACAACGGCTCAGTGCTACACTTGCATGGCTGATGTGAGACTACTATGCCGAACCTCCGGTCCGGCGGTTCTCTTGAAGTTGCTGCTGTGGCACCATTTAATAGTTTCGTGAATCGTGACCAACGACATACTTGTTGCAGGTGCGGCATAGTCTAGGTGCCTTGTTTGGCCTCTCTTTAAACTGTCTAGTAACTGAACTTGAGCTCAATTAGATTCCAACAATTACCACCCGAAAACACAAAAATATAAGGTGTTAACATGTGTTACCCAACCATCATCTAACATACTAACATAAAAAACTGATTTAAAGAATAGTAAATCGAAAAATCTTGTGGCATCATGTGTTGCAATGATCTATGACCCTTCCAAAAACAATAATATTATCTCGTTAGGCATTTCATCAAACACATGGAGTGCATATATCCAAAACACAAAAGACATTATAATTACCTTCCATACATTCACCATTAACTTTAAATGGACATCCATATATCCAAAACACAAAAGACCTTATAAGTAGCTTCCATACTATCACCATTAACTTCTAACATACTAACAGAAGTAACACATGTTACCCAGTCAGGCATTTCATCAAACACATGGAGTGCATATATCCAAAACACAAAAAGACATTATAAAAAAAAGAGAGAACTAGATAAAAAGAATCTAATCAACAACAAACAACAAGTAAAACACAACATTACATTCTTCACTTAAATTAACACAAAAACAATAATATTATCTAGTCAGGCATTTCATCAAACACATGGAGTGCATAAACTTTAATCAACAAATTTACCTGCACAAACACAATAATCTTTCCGGGGGTCAAACAATAAGAATAGAGATCATCACCACAGTTTCAAAATAAAAAATCTGTACACATAGCCGCTAAAAAATGTCTAGCAACAACCCAAAAAAAAAAAAAAACTCATATCAAAAAGTTACCTTGAAGTTCATCATATGAAGAACTGTTTCCTACCACGGACAAAGGCTCTACATCGCGCAAAGTTGTATATACCAAAAAACATGCATAGAAATCAGTACCAACATCATGCTTATAAAAAAAGAAGGAAAAATACGAAAAAAGGGTTACGAGGATTGGGTTTCATCTACGAACCTGCAATAGTCACATCGCCTGCAAAGTTGTTCGGAATCACACCACGAGAAGGCGATGAAAACGGAGGAAAAATGTTTGAAGTTGGATCTTCAATGTTATAATCCATGGAGGAGGTGGGAGAAAAAAAAATGAAAGGATGAAGATGAAGATGACTTTGGTGGTATATGAGGGTTGGTGAAAAAGGTGGGTTGGTGAGAAAGGGCAGGGTACAAACATTGGGAACATCAAAAAAGGTAATCTTCCTTTGTAGTTGTCTCTGATTTGGAAAGATAAAAGAACATGGTTAAGTTACTAAAATACCCTTTTGTTAATAATATAATGAATTTGGAATGGGGTGATGTGGCTTAATTCTAGCCACACCTTGGGTTTTCATGGTTTACTATATAACTATGGTTTCCTATAGATACTAACACTATATATATATTATAAACCCAACCCTCACCTCACCTTACCTCCCTCCACCCCCTCACACACACACACCCCAACAAAGTCTCTCTCTAATCATTGTACCAAAATCAAGGTTTAATTGAAAACGTTATACTGATTTGTGCACTGGCATTAGAACCATGAATGGTATTCAAAGTCAAAAGAAACTAAAATCCAAATCAATGTACAAAATACACATATGATTCAAGTTTCTATGATGTTTTCATGGCATCAACAAACTCGTGTTCTTCCACCTGGATTAATTGAATATAATAATAACTTTGAAACCCTAGATCAATAAGTACCCCCAAATCGAAAATAGCTTACAGGTATGTAATCAACGATATTCAATTAATCCAAAATGAGCGGTGCAGGAAAGAAAGTTGCAGATGTAGCATTCAAGGCATCGAAATCAATCGGTTGGGAATGGGCGAATGGATAGCGAAGATGCTCGTCTATGATGAGGCCCGTAAGGACTTCTCTTCTCTCCGTCGTGCTTTTGATGAAGTCAACTCCACTCTCCGGTCCAAATTCAGCCAGGTTTATTATTCAATGCGTTGGATCTGCATTTGTTTCGATACTTAATTGGTACCGGGTATAGGTTGGTACGGCGCTAGGTGGAGGGTTTTAGTGGGTGACCGGAGGTGGGTGGAGGGTGACCGATTTGGGGTGTGGAGTGGTGGAGTAGTTGTATATGATGGCGCTGGAGGGTTTGTTTGAGGCGAGGAGAAAAAAGGGGAGTTGGGTGTACGTGGTGGAGATGATAGTGAGTTGGGTGCAGGTGGTGGAGATGATGGGGAGTTGGGTGGTGATTGGTGGTGGACATGGTGTGTATCTGATAGTGTTAAAATGAAGAAATCATGTGACAAAAAAGGAAAAATGAAAAGAAAAGATGAGAAATGACCAAATTGCCCACGATTTAACGTTAATATTTAACATAGTTTGCAAATTGAACGGATTTAGCACCAAATATATAACCTTAGTGGCTCAGGTATTAAAAATTCTTATTTTGAATGGATCTATCAATGTGCCGTAAGGCCTGTCTGGATGAATACGGGGAACACGCGGTTCATTGTAAGGAGTTGCCCGGTTTTAAATATCGGCATGATTGGGTTCGAGACATTCTGTGGGACATTTTAAGACGGGCTGGGATCTCAGCCAAGAAGGAGGCCCCTGTAAACTTCCTCTCGGATCCAGCAGAAGGGAGATCCACCCTACGACCAGCAGATCTCCTTGTCTTTGGGTGGGCCGCGGGGAAGCATGCTTGTGTTGACCTGACGGGTGTATCTCCCCTAGTTGGGTTGAGGGATAGTGGCTTTGTTGCAGGGCAAGCGGTCCGGAAAGCAGAGGCAAAGAAGGTAGAAAAACATGCTAAAGCCTGCGAGGAGAACCAACACGTTTTTGTACCTTTGGCTTTTGATACCTTTGGCTCATTGGCACCGGAGGCTACCCGTTTCCTGACCAGGGTCCAGCGGGTTATTCACAGTAGTGTCTCGGCTCCGGGTGGACATGGTTATGTTTTTAGTAGATTAGGATTTGCTATCCAGAAAGGGGTGGCGGCGCAGCTTGTTGCCCGCCTGCCCGCTATCTTAATGTAATTTTCTTTGTCCTGGAATGAATGTTAGTATGAAAAAATAATAAATAAAATCTATCAATATTGACCAAACAACCCTTAGAGACGAACTTGATCATTTACTCTAAAATCTTAGACATGAAGGAAAAGCGACAAGCTACATTATTATCAAGTCGAATTGCTGAGTCAACTGCACTCCTTTCCCTCCCCTCCAAATCACCGGAGTTTGAATACAAAAACTCCTCATCACATCACCGGAGATGGAAGACTCATCATCGGAGATATTACAATCGGAGCTATCTATTGAAATCGATCCTCCTTTTAACAACAACAACAACCACGCAACCGCTGAAGACTGGAGGAAAGCACTGCATAACGTTGTTCCAGCAGTTGTTGTGCTCCGTACCACTTCATCCCGAGCCTTTGACACTGAATCCGCTCGTTCGACCCATGCTACCGGCTTTGTTGTCGATAAGCGTCGAGGAATTATACTAACTAACCGCCACGTCGTCAAACCAGGTCTTTTTCACTTTTTTTATACGTCCGTTATGATGTCGTTACTCATAATATCTTTAATATTTACTATCTGCAGTGTTTTGGTTGATTGATTGTGTGTTTTGTAGGTCCTGTGACCGCTGAAGCTATGTTTGTTAACCGTGAGGAGATTCCGGTTTATCCGATATATAGAGATCCCGTGAGTTTGTTGGTTAATTGATCATTCATGTGTTTATTCACATTTTGTGGTTAATATATTTTGTTTTTGCTATTTGCAAATTTAGGTTCATGATTTCGGATTCTTTCGATATGATCCGGCTGCGGTTAAGTTTTTGAGTTATGAGGAGATACCTCTTGCTCCTGAAGCCGCTTCTGTTGGACTTGAGATTAGAGTTGTTGGTAATGATAGTGGTGAGAAGGTATATTTTCTATGCATGTGCAGCTTGGTTTTGAAAAACACGCGCCTCACTAATCGCCAGGCGTGAGGTGCTAGATACGGCCATGTTAGTGAACATAAATCAATAAATCACAATTAGATTTATAATTATTGTTATCTTTCAAAGTTCGTATTTGTTGCCCCTACTAGCCCGTGTTCAGTGTTAGCGCCTGTATTCTGTATTTTTTTTAATCATTAATTATTTCAATTACAAAACAAGACAAAACAAGTTACATTTAGATGGTGGGTAAGCGGGCAACAAGCTGCGCCGCTATCCCCTTTTGAATCGCAAAGCCTATCCTGCTAAACACAAACCCTTGGTTCTGTATTGGTATTATGTTTTCTGAATTAGTATTAGCTCCTGTTGCTGTTTTCTGTATTTATGTTTTCTGCCATAGCTTTTATAAGTATGTAAACGTGTTTAAGTGTGCTGTTATAACTTATAAGCATGTCTTATTTTTTATGACCAACAAGGAGAAAATGTCATGTATAATCAGTTTTTTAGTTTTATTTTTTTTATATACTGAAATCCTCATGCTTTTTAAAAGCAAGATGTATATTCTTTTTCTTTTCTGCTTTGGTTCTTTTACTATCTACTGTCTCTTAATATTAAGTCATATCTTTGGCTGTGTCTTTTACTCTGAAACCTACAGATCTCTATTTTGGCTGGTACCCTTGCTCGTCTGGATAGGGATGCACCACATTATAAGAAGTATGCACTCCTAAAATTATGTTGGTAGTTGTGAAGTTACGTTATAGGATTTGCAAGACTATTCCTGTCTAAGATGATCAAGATCCTTGCAGCTTACATTTATGCAGTTGAATCTGATTTACAACCCTCTTATATGTCTAATTTATGTGATTGGTTTTGCTTCCATACACGTTTTCTTTATTTTTTTAATATGTAATAACAAAAAAGAAAAAAAAAAGAGGTGAATATAGCATTTGCTGCCTTTCATCACATGTTAACATTAAGACACTTTCTTGCTGCAGAGATGGCTACAACGATTTCAATACATTCTACATACAGGTGTGTTTCCTGCTACTAATGCTATTGGTTTTTGGTCCGAATGGTTGAGAAAAGTAAGGTTGCATGAATATAGACGTTTAGATGGTAACATGGGCAGGTGAGTTGAAATGCGTAAGGCCGGACTGACCTGACCCGCCAACATTATATTCAATCATTCAATATGACTACAAACAATAGTTAATTGACGCTGGAATTCAGTTTCTAAAATTAAAGCACTTTAAGAGATTACATTAGTGTTTTGACCTGTTCAGCCCAGTCGATCAGTTTCATTTTTAGCATTGTTAAACATTGGAGATAAAATATAGCCCTAATCCACCCAATTTTAGGTAAATGGGTTGAAATTGTACACTTATGCTGCACTGCTGAGCATTGTTTATTATGTGCTTTACTCTTCTATTTATTGTTGGCTTTGTCCAAGTAGTTTGAAATTCTTGTGCTATTTTGATTTCTTCTTTTTTTCCTCCACAACAGGCAGCTTCAGGTACTAAAGGTGGTTCGAGTGGGTCCCCAGTCATCGATTGGCAAGGAAGGGCAGTTGCATTAAATGCTGGCGGCAAGACTTCCAATTCCTCCTCTGCCTTTTACTATCCTTTAGAACGGGTAAGTACAAACAAGGGTGTCATGCTGGGTTAAGTTGTGACAACATGTGCAATTTATTTTGTGGGGGCTGTCAGCCTCTAAAAATACTCACATGTGTTGGATTTTTAATCTCAAAATAATATTTTGGAACAAGAAATGTTATGCTTTCCAAGTAATAATACAGAGTGGCTGCACGGAGCTTTTAAAAGAGGCACAAAGTTCTGAAGTTTGAATTTTCAGGTGGTGAGGGCTTTACATATCTTGCAAAAGGGGAGAGATTCTAGCCAAGATAAGTGGGATGCTGTTACAATACCTCGTGGTACAATCCAGGTTTGTTGGATTCAATCCTTAATCAACTTCTTGATGATATTATTATCTGAAACTTCATTGCATTAGTACTAATCTTAATGTTCTCTTGTTTCTGTTAGGCAACCTTTGTCCACAAAGGATTTGATGAAACCCGGCGGCTAGGTTTGCAAAGTGAAACAGAGCAGGTCTGTTGGTTTTTATTCAATAATATTTGCTGGCCTGTTTATAAAACCAAATCGTTAAAGTTCTCCCATTATATCTTATTTGATTTGTTTTCGGATTAGTTGGTTCGCCATGCATCTCCACTAAGTGAAACTGGGATGCTTGTAGTTGATTCTGTGGTAAGTCTTTCAGCTACTGTTGTGAAATTACTATCTACATGTTTAGCTGCACGTTCATGCTTGGCATCATTATGGGCATGCTGTAGGTGCCAGGTGGCCCAGCTTATGACCGTCTGGAGCCAGGTGATGTGCTTGTTCGCATGAATGGGGAGGTATGTGTTATTTGACCATATTGTAACTTGACAAATGTGATTATTTGAACACTAATCAACATCAATGTATGTTTAATATTTGATTTCGGTGCTGTTTCTTATGTGTAAAACTTTGCTTTAATTGGATAATCCTTTCTCTAGGTGATTACTCAGTTTCTTAAGATGGAGACTTTACTTGATGATAGTGTGGGCCAAAATGTCGAGTTGGAGTTTGAAAGGGGCGGCACGTCCTTGACCGTGCAATTGGTGGTCAGTGACCGGTCTCTTATATCCATGTTCTATGCTTTACAGAAATTTATCCTATGTTCTTTGTTTCAGGTTGAAGATTTACACTCCATAACTCCAAACTACTTTTTGGAAGTTAGTGGTGCGGTTATACACCCACTCTCATATCAACAAGCTAGAAATTTCCGTTTTCACTGTGGTCTTGTATATGTATCAGAACCTGGGTAACTTCTTTGATAAAAATCTTTTGAAGTTTTTTTAATTTATTGTTAATTTTTTTTATATATATTTGCTCTACTCCTGGAAATGAAATGTTCAACCATTAGAATTTGTATATTCCATCTGCAGTTACATGCTTTATAAAGCCGGGGTCCCACGACATTCGATTATTAAGAGATTTGCTAATGAAGACACTTCAAATCTTGAAAACTTCATCAGTGTTCTATCCAAGCTCTCTAGAGGAGCTCGGGTTCCATTGGAATATATAAACTACAAAGATCGCCACAGAAAGAAGGTATTCCAATACTCATGTCGGTAGAAATTCATGTCTTTTGTGTATTTATTTAGTTGATAGAAACATGCTGCAGTCTTTCTTACTTTCTTTTGTTTCAGTCTGTTCTTGTTACAGTGGATCGCCATGAGTGGTATGCTTCACCTCAAATATATACCCGTGATGACACTTCTGGTATTTGGATAGGAAAGCCGGCCCTGCCCTCCAATTCCCAACTTACATCTTCTGACATTATTCAAGTTGCTAATGGTATTGCCAGCATGGTCACTTGTAGCTCTGAACATGTTGAAGAGGAATCCAACAATGAAACGATAAAGAGTAGAGTGGGTGAAGAAGCATCTGCTGATGGAACTGTGATTGCTGAGGTGAAAGATTCGACATCACCAGGAGATATAGTCGTGAGTGATGGATATGACACATCAGCAGACTCTGGTAATGCTTCTGTTGCTGAGCGTGTGATAGAGCCCACTCTTGTCATGTTTACGGTAATTTCTTCCGCATCGAATCACAATTCATTTATTATTAGTTTGATGGGATTGCTGTACAATATTTGGAACATTTCCTGGTGTATGACTTGTCAGGTTTATGTACCATCATCATGTATGGTTGATGGTGTCCATAAACAGCACTATATTGGAACTGGTGTGATTATATTTCATTCAGAAGAAATGGGGTTGGTTGCAGTTGACAAGAATACGGTTGCCATATCAGCATCTGATGTCATGCTTTCCTTTGCTGCATTTCCAATCGAAATTCCTGGGGAGGTATATACACACAAATATAGAGTAAAGATCAAATACAAACTGTTTTTCGGCATGAACTGTGAGAATCAAAGGGGGTAAAAAAAATTTATTTTATTTTTTTAGAATTTTTTTTCCCATATGCTTAAACATACTTTCTAGATAAATAATACAAAAAAAAAAAAAAAATTTAGTGTAATTACGTCATTAAAGTAAATACACTAGTTTACACTAGAGTAATTATGTAATTACTCTACACCAATTTTTTTTTTTTTTTCAATACTATAATACATGTTTTAACAATATGGGAAAAAAAAATTCGAAAAAAAAAAAATAAAAAAAAAATATCCTCCTTTGATTCTCACAGTTCTTACCGAAAAAACACTTTGTACCGGATCTTTCCCATATAAAAGAAAATAAGAAAAAGTAGGCTGCTATTTACGGCTATTAGCAGATAAATATAACAAGGTTTGACATTTCAGGTGGTGTTTCTCCATCCTGTTCATAACTATGCAATTGTTGCATATGACCCTTCTGTCATTGGACCTGATGGTAATTCAGTTGTTCGAGCTGCCCAACTTCTTCCAGGTAGGAAAACTTGTACCAGATCAACGGTTGATATATTCTCATTCTTGTGATAGTGTGATACTGACAGTTTTTTACCCTTTTTTTTTCTTTTTGTTTGTGACAGAACCTGCATTGCGGCGTGGAGATAGTGTATATCTAGTGGGATTAAGTAGGAGCTTGCAAGCAACATCTAGAAAATCTGTTGTTACCAACCCGTGTGCAGCTCTAAACATAAATTCAGCTGATTCACCGCGTTTTAGAGCAACCAACATGGAAGTTATAGAGCTTGATACCGGTACATACTATATTTTCTTATCCACTTTTAAATGAATATTAAACATATTACTATTGATTAATTAGTTATTAAATGTTGCTTGCTTTATGCAGACTTTGGTAGCACTTTTACCGGAGTGCTGACTGATGAGCATGGAAGAGTTAAAGCTTTATGGGGTAGCTTTTCGACTCAGGTTCGTACTAATCATAGATCGAAAGAAAAGGAAGGTTGATTCTCCTCAGTTCTTGTTGAGTTGGTAGAAGGGTCAAGGGTGTCAAAATACAACAACAAACAACCAAACCCGGTAAATCAGACAAATGGCAAAAGTTATTGGTAGGGTTTGGGAAAGGTGAGATGTAGGCAAAAAGACCTCGCATGGGGCCTAGGCGCAAAAAAAGGGCATGAGATAAAAAAAAACGAACAAAGGAAAAAAGTAAAAACATATTATGTACTAGAAAAATAATACTATTCTTCAAATAAAATAAACAAAAGTTATTATATAACATTTAGGGAATATTTCATAGAATAGTAACCAAGTTTTAAAAGTGTTCCAATTAGGTCACTCGTCCTTTTTTTGGCCCAATTACATGACTAAACATTCAAATCGAGTCTTGTAAAATTTTGTATGTGTCAAGTATGACATGGAGGAGAAGATATTGGGGTCAGGATTTTAAATATATGTAAATGTATTAAAAAAAGAAAATAACATGTTAATAAGGTACTTTTCATTGAACCAAAGACAAACCAATTACAAGTGATACGTAGGTAAACGGGCCACAAGTTGCGCCGCTACCCCGTTTTGTATTGCAAAACCTACTCTATTGAAAATAAAACATTGGCCCTTAGCAGCTGGGGAATTGCTTTGCATAACTTTCTTCACGCGATCGAGGAGCTTGATTGCTTGCGGGGCCAGCGCTCCAAAAGTATCAAAAGCGAAGGGCACAAACACATGCTGGTTCTCTAGACAAGCCGCTTCATGTTTATCCACTTTTTTGCCCTCGGCTTTCAAAACTGCCTGCCCAGCCACAAAACCCGAATCCCGAAGTCCCACCAATGGGGATACCCCAGTCAGGTCAACACACGCATGCTTGCCTTGCGCCCATCCAAACACAAGAACATCCGCTGGCCTCAATGTGGACCGCCCGTCACGTGGGTCCGTCAAGAAATACATGTTAATTATATTAAAAAAATTTAAAAAAATATGATAAATCCACATCATCCCTTAACGTCGGCATTAATAAATAGGAAAAAAATAAACAAAAAGCCACATTACCATAGTTACCTACAAAATAGATGAAAAAACCTCTAATTTACATACTAAGTGAATGTTGAGTGACCTAATTGAGACAAAAAAAATGTTGAGTGACCTAATTGGAACAATTTTGAAAGTTGGTTACTATTTTACAAAGTTACCCCTAACATTTAATATCATTTAATTAGTATAATTTAAAAAAAAAATTAGTGTATAAAGTAGTTTCCTTAGATAAAAGTAAAATCTTGATGGAATCCGGCCATAATTTAGAGAATGTGGCTGGAAACTCTCTGCAATACGGAAATCTCACGGAATCCGTGCCTAACAACTATGCCTCTATACCTAGGGATAGAGAACTGCTTCCAGAGAGACCCCCAGCTCCAAAACAAACCGCAGACAACCAATCAAAACTTAATATATAGAAATAGAACGACACCAAAAAAAATGTAAGGTGTAAGAGTAGCGTAGTAAAAGTGGAAAGATATATAACTTGATAGGACAACATATAGTTATAAATACAAGCAGACGATCATATGCAAAGTCCACCAAAAATGTAGGAAAATCTAATCCCCTAAGACAAATCTAAAAATACAACTGTACCCTCCCCTAGATGTCCTTAACCTTAGTTCTACGTCTCCATGAACTCCTATCCTAGATTCCTAGACCATGTCCTTAGAGAGGTGCAAATTTAGCAAATTCCGCATAATCTACGCATCCCACTGCTCTAAGCCTCTAACTAGCGCCATCTTCTCCCTCCTTTATCTTATTCAAAATACTAGCCACTCCCAAACTTGGTTGTAGATCTTATACGAAATACTAGCCACTCTAGATGGTTGACAAAATTTGATGAATACGTCCTGGTTGCAGATCAAATATGGTGCAAATTCATCTGAAGATCATCAATTTGTGAAAGGTATTTCTACGCATTCGATTAGCCAAGTTCTTAATGAAATAATATCAGGCGCGAAAGGACCGTCACTTCTAATAAATGGTATCAAAAGACCAATGCCTCTAGTTAGGGTTTTAGAGGTTGAATTTTGTTGTACTTTACTTTCCAAGGCTAGAAGTTTTGGTCTCAGCAACAACTGGATCCAAGTATGCATCTCACGCTCTTACCTCTGTTCAATTTTTTTTCTTTATAATATACACAGAAATTGATATATCTATAAATTTGTTCACCACAGGCTCTTGTAAAGAAAGATCCTGTTAGACGTCAGGTTCTACGGGTCAAAGGTTGTTTAGCAGGATCCAAAGCTGAGAATCTATTAGAACAAGGTGATATGGTTCTTGCAATCAATAAGAAGCCAGTTACATGTTTTAATGATCTTGAAGATGCATGCCGTGCCTTGGATGTGTATGATGACATGGATGCAAAACTTGAATTGACCATCTTTCGCCAGGTTAATCATATATACTGATACCATGTTACTCTTGTCCACATATTCAGGAAGTAATGTGGAAATATAAATGAACCTGTTTTTTTGGTTTGCTCCCAGGGGCATGAAATGGAGGTTCAAGTGGGAACAGATATAAGAGATGGCAATGGTACCACACGTGTAATTAACTGGTGTGGATGTTTTGTACAAGAACCTCACCCAGCAGTACGTGCCCTCGGGTTTCTTCCCAAAGAGGGTCATGGTGTATACGTCACAAAGTACGGGATTTGGTCCTTTTTACTTGCACAGTCAGCATCATTGTTAGGCAGGATTCGCATTGATGTGTCAAAGTGTCAAAACCCTAAAAAACTTAATTTACTCTCTTGCAGGTGGTCCTCAGGGAGTCCTGTGCATAGATACGGTTTATATGCTCATCAATGGATTGTGGAAGTTAATGGAAAACCAACTCCTGACTTGGATGCTTTTGTTAATGTCACAAAGGTACAAATATCTCAAGAATCTCAACCTGTTTTCTACTTGTTTAATATTCTTTCATATTTTGTTTGTGTGCTTTCTTTATTGTCTGTTTGTGTTTTTCTTCAAATGGCAAAGTCGTTTATACAAGTTATGTGTGTGCATACAGAAAATTGAAGATGGAGAATTTGTTCGCGTAAGGACAGTCCACTTGAATGGGAAGCCACGGGTGCTTACACTGAAACAGGACCTACACTACTGGCCTACATGGGAGCTCAGGTTTGATCCTGAAACCGCCACATGGCACAGAAGGATAATTAAATCATTGGAAACCGGCGATTATTGATGAACCCCTGATTCATATTGCCTTGATTCATACAAAGAATAAAGTTACGGAGGGTATCTAAGCTGTTTGATCGATGAAGATGCATATATGGGAGGGAGTTAAAATGGGTTTGTATGCATATATGCCTGAAACTCGATTCGTATTAATCATACTAGTATGTTTTCACTATCATATTGATGATCAAATGTTTTGATTGATGATGTTTCATAAGAGTTATAAAGTGTCTTTCAAGGTGAGTTCAATGGATTTGTAAAATAAGGCATATATTTTTTTTTTAAATGATAAAACAAGACTGTTTATGTGTATTTGACAAGTGTTAAGAAGTTCAACTTGTGCATGTTAAAAATATTCAAACAGGGCTTGTTTGACAATCATAAAGAGAGTAAATTAAGTTTTTTAGGGTACTGATCCAATTCGTTCAATGATGAGGAAAGGGCCAAAAAATTTGGTTCTCAAGTTATTAAAATGAGCAGATCTCAAAGAGTTATGCCCATATGGATGCAACTTAACATAAAGAAGTCCCCTCCTTTAAATTTTCTCACTACTGTGTGCATTAGCTGCATGTTTCATTTTGTTTTGAGCCCTCAACAATGAAAACCTTAGCAGCTTAATGGTCTCTTCCCTATCACATAACACTAGTAGAGTGCCCGCGTGATGCAGCGAGGAACACAAACATTTCTAAGGGTGTGTATGGTTTAGTTAAGTTTGATTATTAGCCTCAACCGAAACTAAAACCAAAGGTCATCAATTAATCAATCTTATTAAACAATTGGTTGCTTGATTCGGTTAGTATTGTTAGATTATTGGTTTTTAGTCCGGTTTGGTTAATTTGGGTGAATAACAAAAAAAAACTTTGGCTAAGTTTTTTTCCTTGAAGTACATGAAATGGAGGTATAAATACATGATATAGAGGTAAAAAATAGGCCTGTAAATGAACCGAATGTTCATGAGCTATTCGTGAACTTATTCGGTGGGAAGTTCGTTTATGTCGTTTATTTAATAAATGAACAAACACGAACTAAAAAAATATGTTCGTTTAGTTAAGTGAACGAACATGAACAAACGTTAGGTTTGGTCATTTATATTCGTGAACGTCCGTTTATGTTCGTTTAGTTATGTCCGTTTAAGTTTATTAATTACATACATAGTTATACTTTCATAAATACAAACATAAATTGAGCTTTAGTTACTTTTGTATAAATATAAAACCAATTAGTAATTGGGTTTTTTCAGTAATACAAAATCATTCACATTTATTATGTTCGTGAATGTCCGTTTATGTTCGTTTAGGTTTAAACGAGCGAACAAAAACGAACAAGAACATGACAAATTTCTTAATGAACGAACATGAACACAAAAATGTGTTTGATTATGTGTTCGTGTTCGGTTAAAATTAAATGAACATTCGGTTCGTTTACAAGCCTAGGTATAAAAGCTAAAAATTTCAAAACCCCCTCTATTTATACTGCCAATACAATTCATAAACCTATCTACTCAGCTTCAAACCATATTAGAGTATAATTTGATATATACTTTTAATTAAAAATTTGATTTTTTACGTGATTAACAATATCTTGAGGTGAACAATAATTGAAACTCAACCGAAATCGAACAAAAACATATAAAACCAAACTGAAAATTAACCAAAACCGAGTTAACCTAATATCGATTTTTTTTGTATCCTAAGTAAACCAAAATTAACAAACCAAAACTGAACCATGCATACATTTATACCTTTTATACATCAATTACATGTATTTATACTTTCATTTCATGTGCTTCTAAGCAAAATTTTAAACAAATTTTAGTTTTGGTTATTAACCAAAATTAACTAAACCGAACTAAAAACGACAATGTAACCAAATAGACCGAACAAATTAACCGGTTGGTTAACAAGATTGATAAACCGATAATGTCGATTTTTGTTTCGGTTGAGGCTTATAACCGAACTGAACCTATCCCAACCATGAACAATTAGAAGTGTCTGTGTTCCCTACCACATCGTGCGAGCATGTTGTTATGAATATATTAATGGGTCTGTTTCTGTTTAACTAATTTGGGTTAACTAAGGGTACAAAAAAAAACTATAACAAATTTTAAGTTAAATCGAATGTTTTCAGTTTTCAATAGATTTTGGTTCAGTTTTGTCAATTTTTTGGTTTGACTTCGGTGAACGGTTTAGTTATTGCTCACTCATAGATATCGTTAATCACGTAGCACATAAAGATTTTTAAAATAAAAAATAGCAATGCTATACTCAAATTAAAGATAATAAAATGCTCATTATTATGATGTAATATTTTTTTTTTTTATAAAAGTATGAAAAAAATATGATTATTTAAAAGTCATGAGAGATGGTTTGCTTAAAATAAGGAAAAGAAGTTTAACTATAATTTAAATAAGCAAAAGTTAACTAAGTTTAAGGTATTAAAGTGTAACTAAGATAGGATATTAAAATGTAAATAATGTATGAATGACTATTTTACCCTCATTTTAAGGTTATTAATGAAAAATAAATTCTTAACTTTTAGGTATCTTAAAATACCCTTTCACTCATGCATTATAATATAGTATAGATATCATTCACAATGCGAGCCAACATCGAAGATAAAGTTGTATTGAAATAAAGATGGTGTATTTGTGAAGTATTATTAATTAATAAATATTGATTTTTTTAGTTTAATGATGTTATGTTTATTTTTCTTACACAAATTGGGTTCTAATGTCTTAAAAACACGCTTTTAAACAAAAAAAACTGCTTGTTCCCAGTTTTCGGGTAGGAACTGGACCTAACCATACTCCAACTAGGTAGGGTGGGTATCAATACAAGCCCCTGTACCCGGGTCCAGTTCCTATCCGGTTCCTAGTGTACCTGGTCTGAATTTGTACCCGATGGGCCGTACCCGTTTCCAGTTCCGGTCCAAAACCCGATTTATGCATCTCAACCTGACAAGGAAACAAACCCTCATTGGTTTGGCCTGAAACTTGGTGTTGTCGGGTCAGGGCACAATGGTGGGTGTCAAGGCCGACCATCAAGAGGTGCGGGGAGGACTTCCGACCGATGCCAAATTATATATATATATATATATATATATATATATATGGTGTGGATAATATGGAAACCCTATCTTTTGGAAAAACCTTGCAAACTCTATTGTGACCATTGATCAAGTTTGATCAATGGTTCATAATTAATTTGTATATAATATTCAAAAGCAAGTGGGCCATTATAATAAAAAATAGGAATAAGGGCATTAAGGTAATCTTACTTTATGACACTTTTTTCTGAATCCTAGGTTTAAAAAGGTTGATTTGACACTTGTCAAGTCACCTCTCTCCTACTTTATGACACTTTTTCCAGCACCAAAATTAACGTACGTTAGTGTTGTGATACAAAAATTCTGACCTCGTGTGAGACATCACTAACATGTGTTAACTGACATATACTAAAAAAACATATTTATGTGTATTTATTTAAGAATTGATAAAAAATTCTGACCTCGTGTGAGACATCGCTAACATGTGTTACCAGTCATATACTAAAAGAACACATAAAATGTGTATTTATTTAAGGAATAATAAAAACGATCATAACAATCAACACTAAAAACATATCAAAAATCGTATAATACAAACATAATTATTTGTGAATTTTCAAAAAAACTATCATAACAACATAGAAAAAATCTAGCTATGCTTCGTTCTTAATCCTCATCATCATCTTTGTCTCAAAACATCTATTCACCTACAAAAAAAAGTAAACACGTGTTAGCTGGGCTCTACAAAACACATAATGGGACATCAATGACATGTGTTAGTGTATTCTAAAACATATGTTTTACTGAAATAACGTATGTCATACAAACCGTAACACATGTTAGTTGGGTATATACTAGCATGTGTTAACATCACTAACATGTGAAAAGGGCGTATACTTACATATGTTTTCTGAAATAGTGTATGTCATATGAACCCTAAAAAGAATAAACCCTTTTTCAGTTTCATAAACATGTGTTAGTCGGGTATATACTAACATGTGTTAATATCACTAACATGTGATAGGGCGTATACTAACATATCTTTCCTGAAATAATGTATGCCATATGAACCCTAACACCTGTTAGTTAGGCATATACTAGCATGTGTTAGCATCAATAACATGTGTATAAACAACACAAATATGCAGTGCCAAAGTGTATCATACTCAATTTTACAACTATGTTAATACAACTACTCAAATACGATTAATGGGGTTTGAAATCCAACAATAATAAATTTAAAAAATAAAATCAGAACCAATCAAAATCCATATACCAAAAAATTATCCTCATATTCATGAAATATATAATATAATAAAAGACATCAGTAGCATGTGTTAGCATATTCTAAATCATATGTTTTACTCAAAAAAAATGTGTGTCATATGGACCCTAACACCTGTTAGTTGGGCATATACTAGCATGTGTTAGCATCACTAACGTGTGTGAGCATACACGACTCGGACCGCAAAAAATAGACATGCACCCTAGACGAGTTCATAACACTTTCACTTGCCAAAAAAAATATTAAATATAATACAAAAATATACCAATTTCTCTCTCATCCATTAGTTTCAGTTTTCACAAAGCCAGAAACAAATTTGATTAAGCTAATTTAAACACCATATTCACCAAAACATTAAAAATTTATAATCTATATAAAAAACCATCACTTACCACAACCACATCACCAACGTCGCCTTCTTCCTACAGCCTACTCGTGAAAACCAACACTGGAACAGATACACATGGTAGTTTAGATCCTCAAACACATAATGGGGCATCACTAATATGTGTTAGCATATACTAACATAAAAAGACTATACATTTATTTATTAATCACATGTGATCTATCAACCTCATGTCCCCAATTCAATAACAATCTAATATAAACAAAATAATAATAAAAAAATAAAAAAAATGTTAACATAAGTTTTTTTTTCATTCAAGCATTTGATCGAACACTTGGTATGCAAACAAAACCTATCCCCAAAACTATTATTATTATTATTCTAACAAAACCGAAAACCTAACAAAATTAAAACGTAACCGAAAACCAAAATAACATCAGCAACAAACCAACAAAGGTCAGTGTTTTGTAAAGAAAATATGTATAATCTAAAGACTCTTACTCTGCTTGTAGCACTTTGTTAAATTCTTCACCTTCATGTAAAACTTTGTTAAATTCTTCAAATAAAAGATTGTACCTTTAATAATATAATAACTAGTCTGTAGGCATTACACATCATTCTAGACTTGAATTTTATAAGGAAATTTCGGACTGTATTATATAAAAAATAAATTTCGATACTGATATTTTAAAAGAAATACATAAAAGGTAGTTTTTACTTTGATAATAATAATACAAAATCAAAACTATAAAAAAGTATAACCTCGTGCTCATGGAGAATAACAATATCATATATAGTATGAATAATAATATTAGTTAATATAGTATGAATAATAATATTACTTTCATGAAAAGTTAGATACAGAGAGATGAGATTACTTGCAGATCTTGGAGAAGAGCTTGAAGCCTTTAAAAACCCCTTTAACTTCTGACAGGTCATGGTGGTGGTGGTGGTTTCAGTGGAGGAGGAGACGGGCTGTGGTGGTGGTTTCAGTGGAGGAGACGGGTCATGGTGGTGGTTGTTGTGGGGGTGGTGGTGGTTCTAGAGAGAGACAGAGAGAGGGTAGGGGGAGGTAAGAGAGAGGGTAGAGAGAGGATCTAAGATTAGGGCTGAGCAAACGCGTCTAACCGGACCGAACCGGGTGTTACCCGACCCGAACCGAGACCGAAACACTAGCAAAACCCGTAACCGAGGACAAGACCAAGGCATTAAGTTCGGGTATCGGTTTTGTTGGGTTCGGGTATATCGGGTATGAGTATAAGACCGAGACCGGTAACAAAATTATCCTCCATATCTTCCGATTCGAACAATAACAACATATTTCAGCATCATCTATAGTTCGCGACTTCACTACTTAATTTTTGAATCTCAACTTGAAGTCACGAGAATAACGTTGATAGCTGTTGTTTGACATTTGCAGGTAGCTTCATGAGTTCATCCCAAGAGAGACACAGAGAATACTATGAAATTGTGATGGGTTTTATTTGAAGAAAGAGAGTCTTGAGAGATGTAGACAAAGAGACAAAATTAAATGAGGAAGATAGACAGAAGCTTTTTATTTGAAATTATTAAAATATTACAAAATACACGTCTTTATTTTAAAAGCACGCTTCAACTTCACAGTAAATTATGTCTTTTTTTTTTTACTCTATAAGGGGCTGTTTGGTAAGTGCTGAACCAGTAAGTGCTGAATCAGTAAGAGGTCTGGATGGGTAAGAGGCTCTGAACCAGTAAATGCTGAACCATTAAGAGCTGTTTGGCTGTATCTCTGAATGACTATGCAGAATGACTATTTTACCCCTCTGTCAATGATAAATAATAATAAATAATAATAAACTTTATATCCTTTTTATCAAAAAAAAAAAATAATAATAAATAAAAAAATAAATGGTACACACATACACGACACCACCGCATCAAACATAATCATATCTTCTTTTTATCATCTCTTCAACACCCACACATACAACACAAACCTGCAAGTCTCTCCTTCTTTCCTACTTTTCTTTTCCTTCTTTTTCTTATGTCCACACAAACACACACACACACACACACACTTGACAACACACCCACACAAAACACACACTTGAAATAACCAGAGATGCAACGTCACAAAGGTGGGGAGACGGAGGAGGAGGTGGGGAGACGGAGGAGGAAGGCTGGAGGAGGAGGAGGGCCAGAGACGGATGAGGAGGAGGGCCAGAGGAGGAGGAGGAGGGGAGACGAGAGACGAGAGACGGGTTATGGTGGTGGGGAGATGATCGACGAGGGGCTGTAGCCGGAGGTGGAGGGCCGGCCGGCGGCGGGTGGTGGTGAGCAGAGGGTTGGGGGCGGAGGGTTGGGTTGTGTCACACCCTCAAATTCCACTTGCGGGGTTTTACCGCGAGGCGCATGACATACCAGGATCCAAGTCAACGGTCACAATAAACGACATCTATATGCAATAAAAGTTACGTAGAAATACCAACCACGCAGTTTATAAGTAAAGCATAAAACGACAGCGGAAGCAAAATTTAATGTTTACAAAACCAATGTCAAAATGTGAATGCAAACACAACCCGGTTTGCTTATGTATGTAAAACTAGACGCGGTGCGACTCCAGTGCGCCTAAGACTCCCTGCTACCTTAGCGACCTGAGAAAACATGCGAAGTTAGACAACACTTAAAGTGCCGGTGAGTCACAGAGATATAGTTTGCAAAAGTTATCATAAGTAAGCCAAACCCAACAACCCTTACATCTATACCTGATGCTAGCTAGACATCGTTACATGATACTATAGTGTCGTGAACCACTGCTGACAAGATAAGAATGCCTCAAACCCGTCACCGGTTCATCACCCGGTGCCGTAAGTGTAACACCCCAACCGATGGCGGAAACATCGAGGTGTCACGTAGTGACGATTGTTCAATAGCTCATGGACTAAAGTGTAAATTTGAATACATTGATTAAATAATTTATTACATTGAAATGAAATACAACGATTCTAACTGTCAACTAAATTGAAATACAATGAATCAAAATCTAAATATAAATCCGAAAGCTTAAAGGATGCATCTCAAAACAACCTGAAACATGTACAAAATAATTTGGTCAATACAAAAAATGTATTGGTGAGCATACCCTGCTTGAATAAATATAGTAGGAAAAATGTTTAGCAATTCATGTGCGGTACCATTTGCAATTATGTAATAAGTAATATCCGTTCAAAACCAAACCTGAGAATAATGACTAACACATGACTAACCAACTGAATAATGAATTAACAAGACAATGACCAAGATTCTCTTAACAGAGTCTCAAGGGGGTATACCATAGTACTATTCATTGAAAAGCTAGGCCGCCCAGCGGTTAATGATTTTGACAAGTCATAGACACACCAATTAACATAAAGCAAACACACATGAGAATTGCATTAAGTATAAGAAATTGAAACTTGATTAATATATAGGTACATGAGTCACCCCAAAGTAGTAAAACAGTAAAAAGGGGAAAGATATACTCACATGTAAGCGAAAAACAAGAGCAAGCATATAGCAACCATGTAGCAAAGTCTGAAGATGTATATGTGCATCGCGCTACCCATGTCCTAAAGTATACATTATCACTTTAAGATGCATGTTGGTTACGTATCCTATTCACCCAACTAAACTGATCATGATTTACTAGTTATGTTTCCAAATGTTTTAACTCAACGACTGTTGAAATATAGTGTAAAACTTCTTGAAAATATATATTTATATGGAATATGTATATATATATATATACACGATTGTATGGTAAAATGTCATAACACAACTTGTACTCTTGTATGTGAATCATGTTTGGGGTTTATTTATTTATTTAACAACTAATAATATTTATTTTAACCCGAGTCATAACTCGCATAAAAGACCAAGGTTTCTTCGTTTTCTTTAACTTTTAAAATCATGGTTTACATATAAAAGTTTATAGAAAATGAAGAACTTATTTTTATAAATTTGACCTTGCATGAATAAATAAAACAATTAATCCATATGCCAAGACTTTTGTAGTTTGTCTAAAATCATGTATAATGTTTATATATATACCAAAAAAAATGGATAAGTGTAGTGAACCAATATTTAGTTCCTGTGAAAAATTAACATCGTGTGTATGTATATATATTTTGACATCAAAAGTAATTATTATTGTGTGTACATATATGTTTGAAAAAATCATAGATGAAAGATTAGTCTTTATGTATTGTTATAACAAAACATTTACTATATAAATGTGTTGGGTGACAAAGATTCGTTGTAGAAAAATGTATATAAAATATAAACAAAAGTATAAATGAAAACCATACCAAAATCTAGTAGGAAACAAAGGTTTAAGACTTGATACTTGAGGGCTTTGAGCTTGAATTTGTTGAACATAAAACTTGAACTAGAAATTGTGAGAGAGACAGGTTCGGTTAAATCGTGATTGTATATAGATAGGCGATGAGGTGCAAGGGTTAAAAAAAAAATGAAGGTTTGTAGTGTTTGTGTGGAAACTTGCAAGACTTGGAAAAAGAAAAGTTGTCTTCTATTACTATAATGAATGACATTTATAAACAAAATTAAAGGAAATGAATAACATTAACACTCCTAATTGGAAGTTACTAAGAAAAATAATAATATGATGGTTCCATTCAAATTCCTAATAAAACAACAATCAATCTAAGAAATTAATTTAGAATTTTAAATTTGTCCCTTTTGTTTAAAGATAGCTAACATTTTAGGCCAGGCGATTTATTTTGACTTAAAAATAATAACCCAAAGTTATAATGAAATTAGTTTCATTTAGTGAATAGAAAGAATTAATAAAATATGTTTGCTAAACATCGATCGATTATACAACCAATTAAGATTGTTCATTCCATATTATACAATCAAAATATATACATTATATATATATATATATATATATGAAAACGAGTCTTCGGATCAAACAAAAGAGTAAAAAAAATAAATGAAGTGTGACGATTAAATAATGACTTTTGCTATTAAATAAATAATTCGATTTATAAGGTCTCAAAGTGCAAAATAAAAAATTTAAGGACTAAAATTGAATATATAAAATAAAATTGAGGGTGACGGATGTCACAGTCTCCCCTACTTTAGAAAATTTCGTCTCGAAATTCATTTCAAGTGGGGGTTTCTATGAAACAAAGATATTGTAATAAGGCAAATAGGTTTTAAGAAATTTATCATTCATGATTTGACAAAGTTTAAAGTAGTGGTTGGTTATGGTGGCTCGTCGGGGAAGTAATGCCGCAACCATCCCTCGTAGATTTGTTCGATTGGGTCAGAGGTTGTCGTGAATATGGAAAGGATGACCGACAAAAATACGTGATTTTGGTTGGCGTTGACTCCAGTTTGAAGTTAGAAGGTTTGGCAATGTGGTTATGGTTATAAGCAAAATGGCTTGATCAATATCAATTAATAGATTTTAATGGTTTTGATGATGCAATATGTTTCACTTGTGGGTTGGACGTTACAACAACAAAATAAATAAATAAATAAATAAATGTAATAAATAAATGATCATACTACAAGATTTGATCTTATGTTTCATATGCATTGCACTAAATGCAATTATGGTTTTGTTGTTTCATGAATTCAAAATTTATTATTTTTTAAGAGAATTGATATAATAATATTATTATTAGTAAAAGTCGGTATGGGACACTAATGATGAACCATTTAAGAATCCAACAAGATAATTGGGATTTGTTACTGCAAGGCTTTGAATATTCGGGTATTATAATTATATCCAAACATTACGTTAAATACGGTTTATGCTATTTTCTTTTTTGGTTTATTGTCACCATAGGTCCCTAAAGTTATAACTAAATATTGGAAGAAAAATGTTGGTTGTCACAGTCTCCCCTACTTTACAAAGGTTTCTGACCAAACTTTATTAAGGTCATGCAACAAAATTTCGACTAACATAGAATGTAAAAGTATATAAAGTTTAAGGTTTTCTGTAGCGGTGGTCAACAAGGAAGGCTCCAACATAACTAATTGAAGCTTATGTAAAATTTTCTTATCGAAAATGCTAGCTATTAGTCAATGATCTAACGAAGTGGTAATTATAAAGTAATAGGTAGGTTCTTGGTTAGACTCCCAGTCCGCTCCCGTAGTATCGTTTATGCTTATATATAGGGTGTACCGCAGCTGACCCACCACACTCCTGATACTTTGGACCCGTACTGATTGTCCACCAACCGCCTAAATAGAATTACACACCACCCTTACGTACCTGTAAACCCATGATTGCGTTCCGGACCGTAATCATCGATTTACCTTACACTAGGGTGTTATGCTTTTCCATAACCCTATCCTATGTAATATTAGAAACAAATGCGTGCAATCAGGATATGCTAAGTAATTGATACTGCAATGAAACAATGACATGGTTAGAGGTCATTCCCTTTTGGGTTTACCCTTTAACCGTAATGAGAGTAACAGGTAAGTAATAGACATGGTTAGAGGTTCTTCCCTTTCGGGTTCACCTTTAACTGGTAACTTCTGTTCACATCGTTGGGCTCTAGACACCTATATTGATAAACTCCGAGATTTACACTGTTCCCCTCGGATTAAAGAAATACTCTAACCCAAGTCGTACGTAGGCACTGGCTTAGATCCCATACGAGTTATCAACTAGTATGTTCGTTGGCCATGACGATGAACAAAATAATGTAAAGTATAGCAGGGTTTTGCTCAAAACAGGAAAGAAAACATGCATACCAAATATGCGTTCATGTAAGTATATAAGTATAGCATAAAATTTCGATTGAAAGGATAGTATAATATAAATCGAGTAAATCGCACAGTTGCGCAAAATGAAAGTAAACGAGTTCAACTCTTGCAAACAAGCAGTGTAAAAAAAATCACAAATAACGTGTTAGAGATAACTATGGTGCCAGAATAAGATAATGAAATTTACGACAAGTGAGAGTGCACGGAATAGGTGTAGTATAGCCTACTGACACGCGAGTTAAAATTTAGTAACTTTACATATATGCATTATACGATAAAAGACATTTAGCAACATTCTGATAAGAGAATATGTTCATTGTTTAAACCAAAAGTTTTGCAACTGAAAGAGTACAAGTGTTAAAAGATAAATTTTCGCAGTTTACTCGAACTCTGTGATATTTTTGAAAGAATAGTAGTAATGCATGAGACTAACTTTTTAGAAATCGAAGTGTGTTTTAGATTCAAAACAGGTTCACATGAAAAGATTTCGTAGGTACCCATTTTCATGTGTTTACGAGAAGTCGAGTTTGAAAAGTGTTATAAGGCATATTAATAGTTGCAAGTTTCTCCCGAAAACATATATTGGGTAGGTCGTATGAAAATAAAAGGTTTACATTTGATTTGTGAAAGATGCAATACAAGTTTATAAAACGCAAGATGAAACTATTTCATGAAGTATGTGTAATTCTAATGTGTTTCAAAAGACCGAAATTTAAAATGGCGTGAAGGTTGTGAATGATCCCAGATGCCTTGATGAATTTTGGAAAATAGAATTTTTCGTATTTAGACATTTATTTAACTTGTAGGTTGAAATCTCATTAAAGTCGAAATTTTTTAATTATTATGAAATGTTGAGAAAATCTAAGGGTTATTGGGTTAACTTGAAACCTTTTAATTGTCAAACTTCTACGAAAATTTATACATAAAAAGATCGTTTGTTTTTAAGGTTCGTTAAGGCATCTCTTTGAGCTCATGGCGGCTACTTGTTTCAAGACACAAGGTGTATATAAAGTGTGTTCTAATTTGACGAATAGGCTTTGTGAAAAAACTTATAGGATAAGTTGTCAAATTAATCGTTTTAGAGATTTAAGGATATACTGTGACTTTGATAAGTAAGTTTGTAAACATGGAGATATAATATAAGCTTTAATGTGATAATAAAACGAGCAAAAAGTTTTAATAATGATGATAAGGAATTTAAAAGCGAATGATCAATGAATAATGACATATGAAACATCAAATGATTAAATTGGGTCTTCAAATGATAAACAAATATAAATATTAATGATATAAAACATTGGAATTGTTTCCATAGGAAACTTTGACTAATTCAAGTATTTGAAATTTCCTAGTGACTTGTGGGGGCGTACTTTAGCCTATAATTGAATGCTCACCCTTCCAGATTGCACGTGCCCCATCACTAGTGAATTCCAAAGCTTTAGCGAGATGAAAATCGAGATACAAAAATAGATCCTTGAGATATGGATTTCACTCCTAACTCAAAAATGTATTTCAAAATTGAAAACTATTGTGGAATGAAACCAATCACTAAGTTAAGGACATCACTCCTAGCTTAGTGGTTAAGTTTCTTTTTGAAGGAAATACTCTTTGAGGTGTGGATGTCACTCCTATCTCAAAGATATATTCCAAAGATAAATAACATATAGAGGAGTGAAACTAATCACCAAGGTATGGATGTCACTCCTAACTTGGTGATATCGTTTCGTTTGTGAAATACGAATGTCTTCTACTCCAAGCAAAATACCAAAAGAAAAACGAGAAAGAATCATAGCTAAAATATCTTGAAAAAAAAATATAAGAATAAGAGAAATATACACGAGAGGACTCGTGAAAGTAAGCTTAGTTATAGACTAGGCTAAAAGGCATTCTAATAACCTAATTCCCTATAACCATGGCTCTGATACCAATCTGTAACACCCCAACCGATGGCGGAAACATCGAGGTGTCACGTAGTGACGATTGTTCAATAGCTCATGGACTAAAGTGTAAATTTGAATACATTGATTAAATAATTTATTACATTGAAATGAAATACAACGATTCTAACTGTCAACTAAATTGAAATACAATGAATCAAAATCTAAATATAAATCCGAAAGCTTAAAGGATGCATCTCAAAACAACCTGAAACATGTACAAAATAATTTGGTCAATACAAAAAATGTATTGGTGAGCATACCCTGCTTGAATAAATATAGTAGGAAAAATGTTTAGCAATTCATGTGCGGTACCATTTGCAATTATGTAATAAGTAATATCCGTTCAAAACCAAACCTGAGAATAATGACTAACACATGACTAACCAACTGAATAATGAATTAACAAGACAATGACCAAGATTCTCTTAACAGAGTCTCAAGGGGGTATACCATAGTACTATTCATTGAAAAGCTAGGCCGCCCAGCGGTTAATGATTTTGACAAGTCATAGACACACCAATTAACATAAAGCAAACACACATGAGAATTGCATTAAGTATAAGAAATTGAAACTTGATTAATATATAGGTACATGAGTCACCCCAAAGTAGTAAAACAGTAAAAAGGGGAAAGATATACTCACATGTAAGCGAAAAACAAGAGCAAGCATATAGCAACCATGTAGCAAAGTCTGAAGATGTATATGTGCATCGCGCTACCCATGTCCTAAAGTATACATTATCACTTTAAGATGCATGTTGGTTACGTATCCTATTCACCCAACTAAACTGATCATGATTTACTAGTTATGTTTCCAAATGTTTTAACTCAACGACTGTTGAAATATAGTGTAAAACTTCTTGAAAATATATATTTATATGGAATATGTATATATATATATATACACGATTGTATGGTAAAATGTCATAACACAACTTGTACTCTTGTATGTGAATCATGTTTGGGGTTTATTTATTTATTTAACAACTAATAATATTTATTTTAACCCGAGTCATAACTCGCATAAAAGACCAAGGTTTCTTCGTTTTCTTTAACTTTTAAAATCATGGTTTACATATAAAAGTTTATAGAAAATGAAGAACTTATTTTTATAAATTTGACCTTGCATGAATAAATAAAACAATTAATCCATATGCCAAGACTTTTGTAGTTTGTCTAAAATCATGTATAATGTTTATATATATACCAAAAAAAATGGATAAGTGTAGTGAACCAATATTTAGTTCCTGTGAAAAATTAACATCGTGTGTATGTATATATATTTTGACATCAAAAGTAATTATTATTGTGTGTACATATATGTTTGAAAAAATCATAGATGAAAGATTAGTCTTTATGTATTGTTATAACAAAACATTTACTATATAAATGTGTTGGGTGACAAAGATTCGTTGTAGAAAAATGTATATAAAATATAAACAAAAGTATAAATGAAAACCATACCAAAATCTAGTAGGAAACAAAGGTTTAAGACTTGATACTTGAGGGCTTTGAGCTTGAATTTGTTGAACATAAAACTTGAACTAGAAATTGTGAGAGAGACAGGTTCGGTTAAATCGTGATTGTATATAGATAGGCGATGAGGTGCAAGGGTTAAAAAAAAAATGAAGGTTTGTAGTGTTTGTGTGGAAACTTGCAAGACTTGGAAAAAGAAAAGTTGTCTTCTATTACTATAATGAATGACATTTATAAACAAAATTAAAGGAAATGAATAACATTAACACTCCTAATTGGAAGTTACTAAGAAAAATAATAATATGATGGTTCCATTCAAATTCCTAATAAAACAACAATCAATCTAAGAAATTAATTTAGAATTTTAAATTTGTCCCTTTTGTTTAAAGATAGCTAACATTTTAGGCCAGGCGATTTATTTTGACTTAAAAATAATAACCCAAAGTTATAATGAAATTAGTTTCATTTAGTGAATAGAAAGAATTAATAAAATATGTTTGCTAAACATCGATCGATTATACAACCAATTAAGATTGTTCATTCCATATTATACAATCAAAATATATACATTATATATATATATATATATATATGAAAACGAGTCTTCGGATCAAACAAAAGAGTAAAAAAAATAAATGAAGTGTGACGATTAAATAATGACTTTTGCTATTAAATAAATAATTCGATTTATAAGGTCTCAAAGTGCAAAATAAAAAATTTAAGGACTAAAATTGAATATATAAAATAAAATTGAGGGTGACGGATGTCACAGTAAGATATAGGACAAATATGCACCCGCCGCCGACCTCCAGTCGGCCCGAGTGGGGCTAGTCAAGCCCAATAGATCTATTCACACCTTCCCCGCTATGTACCCACATATTGATGGTTCACTAAGATATGAGAGGACTTTAATGATGAAAGTATAAGTCACCAAGTATCCATGAGGTATCATGTAATGTGTTGGTTTAAAAGTTTAGAAAGTTTTACCGCATGTCTCTCCCCCAGAATGTTCCAAAAACAGTAAAGAATGGGGCTGTGACACTCACCTTAGTTTGCGTTCCCAAAATAAGAATTTAGACAAGTCTTGATGATCCCAAGTACCGGCGATCTATCAATAAAGGTTGTATGAGAGTTGTGACTAATAACCCCAAGGCTATTCAGTCCCCGATTGTCCAGATCATGATTAAGTAAGTTTGAAAACGTGTTTGACAATGTAACCGACACGTGAACTGACCCGACATCCCGTCGGTGACCCATTACACAAGTAATTCAAGTACACATAGATTACACACAAGTTTCGAGCATAAAACACTTAGTTTGTATCAAAAATCTCATTTTAGTTAGCGTAGGGTCGAAGGTGACTGTAAATGGTCGAAGGAGACTTTAAACGGTCGAATGTGGTTACCTTCGCCCCTTTTCTCCCTCCTTCGCCCATTTGTAATACGTTCGACCATTTAGTAACCAGGTTCGACCCTGGAGTCCCTCCTTCGCACCATCGACCATACGAAGGAGGCCAGGTTCGCCCCTGTTGTGCAATTTTCCCTAAAAACGCTTCAAACACATTCAAAACGACTCGAAACATCATCAAACACAGTAGTCAAGCATGGATAACTTATCCCTACAAAACCCTATCGATTTTACACCAAAATCTAGTCGTTTTACAAGTTTCCCAAAATAGTAAATTATGGAGATGTCACATCATCATGCATGCAATCTTTACCCAATTAGGAAACTTTATGAAATCACTCAATAATTAACTTAATATACTCAGATTACCATGAGCAATAAACCCCCCCATTCATATCCCTATCACTATCATCATGAACAAGCCCTAGATCTAATCCAAAATCCCCAAAATGGATAAAACATCATCAATAATCAATTGTAACCTATCTCAATCATAAAACATCATCAATAGCAGTCCTAGATCATTGTTATAACATCTATACAGCAGTCAATCATCAAACAATACATAACATCACATAGAACACCATTAACACATGTTAGTTTGTATGAAAACTCATTGTTTATGAATAGGTTTTGTTTAGAAAGATATTAGGAAGGTTTTTTATCTATAAAAACATGTTTGTATCAGATCTGGACTCTTGGGGTTTAATCAAAATTGTTTAAAAAGGATCTAGAATGAAGAACACACCTTAGATCTTCACTCGTAATGATTTAGAGAGTTGGATTATGAAAAATAAGCTCAGAAACTCCTTCCCCAATGATAATAGTCGAAAGAGAGTGTTTAGAGGCGTTTAGGGTTTGTGAAATGATGAAAAATGACTAAGGATGGTATTTATACTATGTCCAGGTTCGACCCCTTCGTATGGGCGAACGTGGAAGTTAAGTGGTCGAAGGAACCATTTCAAAACAGTTAGCCAGGTTCGAACCTTCACATGGGTCGAAGGTAGTCTTATACGGTCGAAGGAGACCTTTTTAGAAAACTGAGGGCCAGGTTCGACCCTTCGAACGGTCGAACCAGAGAGGTTCATTTCCATATTTCCAGTTTGTCGTGTTTAGCACATTTTAACGCACCTTAACGCCTGAACATGTAACCCTAATCTATGTTTCACATAATTAAGCATGAACAATCATCTAAACATCATTTAAACGCGTATTTGTATATAATCCACCATATAAGAATCATTCTACACATAACACTTAATTTAGCTTATGTAATTCACCAATAACGGGACTCAAGACGCGTGTATATGTAAAAGACACCAATGATCCTTCGGACCATTGAGCTCTGGACAATACGTAAGAAAACCCCGACTCAACTAACCCAGTTAAGTACGTAATTAAACTGTTTCCCGCTAAGGTAGACTTATAAGTTTTAAATATGTTAAGTCAAATATGCCGGGTGTCACATCATCCCCTTGTTGAAAGAATTTTCGTTCGGGAGATCGCTAAGGTAGACTTATAAGTTTTAAATATGTTAAGTCAAATATGCCGGGTGTCACAGGTTGGGTTGGGTTGGGTTGGGTTGGGTTGGGTGATGAGAGGTGAAAGGTGTGTAGGGTTTTTTTGTAAAGAGGAGAAGGGTTTTTTGGTCTAATTTTCTTTCAGCATATGTGTGTGTCTGTATGATTCAGACTGTAACATTCAGTTAAGAGGTTTGTATTTTTGCAACCAAACAACCAAGCCTCTGTCCGAATAAGAGGCCAGCCTCTTAATGAATCATTAAGAGGGTAAACAAACAGCCCCTAAGTCTTAAAAGTTGTTCTCTTTTTAGTTTTCAAATTTATCAGTTGTTTAATAATACCCAAAATAAGTACATTTTGGTAATATATATCAAATTTACGATCTAGAAAAAAAAAGAGTGATGATAGCTTATTAATTATTTTATGTTTTAGAAACACTATTGAATTAGTAAGTGAACTTGTGTTCTAAAAAAATTAATACATGTTCTTTATATTATATAATATAATATAATGACAACATATAAAATTGAAAATTAGAAACAGATACAGGTTCAATATATAATAATAACTTGCATTTACCAAACAATAAAAAATAACAGATACGTAATTTAAAATTTTAAAGTTTTACACGTGAATATGTATGTATTGAAGAAAGGGTCCTAGGGTTAATACACCCCTCAATGTTAGGATGACATCAGCATATTGAATATACATCATTAAGTTGAGCTGTAAAGTAAACTTCACCTTACCTTTATTGGGAACAAACATATTTGTAGAACCACCATTTGATTATTGATAAGATCTTTGATTCTAATTAATTGCAAATTCTAATTAATGGGTTCAAAATTAACAATATTAATTTAAAAACCACAACAAAATTAATCAACATAACCAAATTGTAATAATCGAACACAGCAAAAAATCGCTGATTCAGTTTTGTATTTAATATTCGTATAATTTTTTAGATAAGACGTCCTAATATTTTTTATATCAGTTTGCTATTTTTGAACTAAAATGTTTAGAATAGAATTACGTTCTAATTCAATTGTTCACACATACGCTCAAATTCAGTTGTCCTAATATTTTTTTTTATAAGGAAAAACGTCATTTAAGAAAAGTAATTAAAAGGTGTTCATAAAGCTTAAAACCGTAGTTTAAAAATGGGTAAATTAAAACTACCATTTTAATGTCGAACTTAGTTACCCTAGTAGACCCTTCTGACCCCCTCTAATTCCGCCACGCCACTATCAATTATTACTGAAACTTGGTTTTTATTTTATGTAAAACAAATAAAATTATATAAATTGAAATAGGTTAGAAGTCTCTTATGCTATTATCACATATTAATTTGCCTACAAAAACCCAGTCACAAATTTTGCGACCGTCACTCCGGTTCTACCATAGTCACAAGTTTTGCAACCATCACTACGGTTCTATCAGTCACAAATTTTGCGACCCTAACTATGGTTCTATCACAGTCACAAATTTTGTGATCGTCACTATAGTTCTATCACAATCATAATTTGGCCGCAAAACAAAATTAGCCCATGTATCTTTCCAGATGTGATCCAATTACTTTGTAGATTCACATTCATGAAAAATATTAAACGCCATTTAGGCAATCATTCAAATCTGAGGATAAATGGGAAAATTTTTAAATCTCAATGGAATTACCTGGTGGGTCACCGACTATTAAAAACTACGAGAAAAACCAGAGATGAGAAAGAGTTGGTTACAAAAGCTACGAAGTATGTGAGATGCTAGTAGCACTGAAAGGAGTATACAGAGGCTTTTTGTGGTTCATTCAATGATGTCTTTACATCGTTGTGTTGGTCGGAGGTGGTAATCAGATGGGAAACAATTCAACATGCTTCTCACTTTTGAATGGCCCTGACCAAATCCCACAAAAAAAAAGATAATTACCAAAAGCTATTTTGAACCGTTATTAAAAAAAATGTTATTTTTAAAAATATAAGTGATGTTATATTTTGAAAACATTATATATACTAAAATACAATTTTGTTATATTTTTAAAAATTATATTTTAAAAAAAATATAATAATATATAATAAAATATATATTAAGTATTAATCCATAAAGAAACATGTAAAAAATAATATGTGATTAATAATTAAAAATTGTATAAAATTCATTACATAGTGTTATAATTAACTAGTGATGTAATGATTGTAACATGATTAGTAATAATTAACTAGGGGTGTATAATTCCTAAAGTAGGGGTGTATGAATCCACAACCCCTTGAAGAAATGATCGGTTTACGTATTTGTTTTTTTCAAAATATAACTGGTTAAAATGTCAGATGATTAAGTAAGTTACTTTTTATAGTTTCAAAGTTTTGTCAGTTTTGTGTTATTATTATTTTTTTGGAAGGCATTTTATGGTATTATTTTATCCTCACTTAGTCACTTTTAAATTCAACCCTCTCTCATGTGTGTTCTATAGAGAACCAGAAACTCCATTATCAATCTCCAAAGCCATAAGAAAAAGAAAAAAAATAACCTTTTAAAAGGAACCAGAGAACGAATACATCATATATCAGGAATATCAACATCACCATCTAAGGATTCCAGGTTTGATCGAGAAAGAATCATCGTGGTCATCCTCATGATTTCAACAACTCGCGCACAACAATGCAAAGCTAATTAGTAATAGAAATCTCGGTTCGGTTTTTGAACGGTCGGTTATCCAGGGTCCAAACCCGAGAACCGACCCGAACCCGAATTATCTCAGATATAAGAACCGAAGACGGGCCTAACTAAAGAATATCGGGTCGGTTTAGAGTATATTCGGTCTTGGTTTTCGGGTATTATCGGGTAAACCCGATTTTTGCTCACCCCTATCTAAGATCTCATTTTGAATTTGAAAAATAAATGAGAGAGAGAGAGGGGAAACAATATATATATGGAGAGAGAGAAGTGGATAATGGAAATGTCTATTGTGCACTTTTGAATATTATATAATATCATAATATCATGGGTGATGTGGCACAACATGGGCCAAGTAATGAGTTTCTTGGGGTTTTTCCATTTAAGGGGGTTTTCTCCCTATACTTCCACTATATATATATAGGGGAGGGTTTAAATGAGAACACTCATCTTTTGTGAGAACCACGAGAACAAATCTCAACCACTCATTTATTTTCTTTGGGTTTTAATTAAAAGGGTAAAGTGGTAATTGTGAGATTTTGAATCAATCCATGTCTTATCATCAGTACCAAAGATGAAACAAATCTAGTTCTACCAAATGCTGATGTCCTACTCCGTCAATCGCCGACGACTAATAACACATAACAACAACGCCCATGGAACAAGTTTAGAAGATCGTTTGCGTCACCAACGACATCTCGTTCTTTTAGAATCATTATCTTGAAACAACTCTTTTTATAAGCTATATTGTCAAACGTAATGAGTTCGTTTAGGTTTTATTATTTTTGAAAGAAGTTATCACTGTTTTTTGTGTATAGATTATTGAGTTGATTTTGTTGATTTTGAATGATAATATTCATTAATTTGATGTTGTTATGGTTCAATATGGTTGTATTGAGTGGAAGTTTCAAATTTTTGTAGAAAGTTTCAAATCTGTACATTGACTTGTTGATTGAGAATATTTATCATCTTGAGATTACTATGCCTGTTTTTAATTTTCTTGGTTAACTCTTTCATCTTCTCTATGTAATTGTTTTGATTTTTTGAAATATGGGGATAAAATATGGGCATGGAAAGGAAATATTGTATCATTTCTTGGTGCACATAACCTGTTTGTTAAAATGCCTAAGAGAGTTTTGTGTTTTGATTACCATTCACATAGTTTAAATGAAGTTCTAGTTGTAATAAACTTGATATAAATTCACTATACTACTAGCTAAAGCAACATTTAGACAAATTTATGTCTATATGTAAGTAATAGTTTGCATCCAACCATTTTTATTATACATTCAAATTTATTTATTTATTTATTATTTGAACTATGTGATATGGTGTATTTCTGGTACAGGAAACGTTACTTTGAAATTGATAAGCATGCAGCCTTGTTCTACTAAAAGAGCTAGAAATTCTCCGCTATAAAAGAGTACTTCACTTACACAAATTTTCAAGATAAAAAAGTTCATTTCGTATGCTTGTAGACTCGAACAATGGAACCGGTGAGCGAGATTATGGCAGGTTAATCGACACGAGTTGTGTTCATAGACTTTTAACATATGCTACTATCGTAAAAGGGCATTTCAATTCTCGAAGATATGAAGGCATGTATGTAGATGTGTGTGATATTTTCAAGCCCATAAGATATTTAGCTGGCTTGCAAGGTTGCATCGGATGAATGAGAATGTTGATGGTGCTGCAAGAATTCTTATGTATTATTCATATCTATGAAAGTGTAATAGTTTATTGTGTATATATAAGTGTATATTGTACATATGTGTAAGTGTCATGTATTCTTGTGTATAAGAGATACGACTATATGTCTTTTCAAGTTCAAAATTCCCAACTCAGACCTCTAAATTCTGATCAGTTAAAATCTAGTTTGTTTTCTTATTCATATAGCTTGCACATTAAATTTGTTTCTTTTTTCTTATTTGTTATCAGATTTATTTGTGTAAGTGTTTGTTTTACACATGTGTAAGTGTCAGTTTTATACGTGTACATATCATGTATTCTTTTGTCTGTCTTACACATGTGTAAATTGTTCGTTGTCACTTATTTTGTATATCTTTTACATATTTTGCATCTGAAATACACATGCGTAAATTGTTTACTTTTGGTTTTTTGTTTCTAACTAATATATATTCATTTTTATTACACATGTGTAAACTATTCATTGTCAGTTGTCTCTATTTTTCATATGTTTAATGTATTACACATGTGTAAATTGCTCACTATCAATTATTTGTGTATGGTTTTCAAATTTGCATCTGAATTACACATGTGTAAATTGAGTAATATCACTTAGGTGTTTCAAGTTTGCATACGTTTAGTTGTATTACACATGTTAGAATTGTTCACTGACAGTTTTTTGCTTCTGTTCGACGGATTTGGATCTGAAATACACATGTGTAAGTGTATGTTTTACACATGTGTAAATCTCATGTATTCTTATGTAATATGTCTTATGTATGTGTAAATTGTTTATAGTAACTTACGTGTATATGTTTTACACATTTGAATACGAATTACACATGTGTAAATTTTATTCACTACCAATTTTTTCGTGTTTTACACATTAGCGATGGAATTACACGTGTGTAAGCTGTGAATTAAACTAAGATAGTATTATGCAAAAATGTTAAGTGTTATATTGACCAATAAGAAGGATTTAAGCCAAAATAGTATTATAAAAAATCAAAACATTAAATTGCCCAACAAGTCAAAATCCTTAACATACGGTAACGATGATAACACAAAAAAATATTATATTGACAAACATCTTAAGTATTATATTGACAACAAGTAGAATTTAAACCAAAATACTATTATCCAAAGATCAATTATGCATTAGATTGCACAGTAAGTCATCATTAAAGACATACACTAACTACGATTACATGAAAACAAGAGTTATAATCCTTGCGCTAAACATGTCGTAATCCATAATATCATCTAGTCTATTTTTTTCTTCTCATTTTGGTCTCTCTCAACTCCAATGTTTTCTTGATCACATCTTCTCGGTGAATATTTCACTTCCAATAGTACTATCTTTGCAGCATATTTCGTTCAAAGCAAGTTTCGTTATGTTTTTTGTCTCTTTCTTTTCCCAGTTTTGAAGCCGCATTTCAAATTCTTCATACAACTTTCCTTTTAACTTTCTATGTGTCTCAATAAAACTCTCCACAATCAATATTGTTTACCGCTCCTGGATGCTTCTGTTAAAGCAATAAAATGTAATTAAATAACATGTGCAGTATGCAGACAACTTAATTACACATGTGTAAACAAACAACTTACACATGTGTGAACAACTTATTTACACAAGTGTAAAAATGTTTTAAGCTTAAGCATGATGATGTATATATGTGTATACCACTCCTTGATGCTTATGTCAAAACATTAGATTGTACTAAACAACATTTTCAATATGTGTAACTAGCAGTTTACACAACTACTTAATTACACTAATACAATAGTAAATTTGATGATTTACACATGTGTATACCACTCCTTGATGCTTCTATCAAAACACTCTAATGTTTTGCAGTACATATAATTAGAAATAAACAAATCGTATTAATGCACAATGTACCATTTTTTCTGAATGTTTCTATTCAAAGTCACAAAATTATAAAACCATTAATTCATTTGTTTTTTAGCTATTTTAAACAAATAACTTGCTTGCTATGCTCTGAAAAAACATCTTGCTCTTATCCTTGCTATTCTCTAATGTTTATGATCTGCAAATAGTGTTTTAATACAAGATATATTAAGCTTACATGATATATCTGGATAATATCTAATATACACTTAGACATTTCATCAAACACTAAATCTACAACTATTCAAACAAAAATAATCCAACAAAATCAACCCAACCGACAAGTAGTCATTAAACCTTTCATCAAACACCTCATATGCGACTACCCAAACACAAGCAATTCAACAAAATCAACATAAGAAAAACTTAGACCCTTAATCAAACACCTCATTTGCACTACTCAAACAAAAATAACCCAACAAAATCAACCTAGCACACACTTAGACATTTCATCAAACACCTTATGTGCAACTACACAAACCAAATATTCCCCTTACATCCTTACCAGATCCAAAACAACATACAACAAACAAATCAATGGAACACCAAATACCCTCAATCAACAATAAAAGATCCAACAAAACAACAATCAATTCAACAATAAAAGACCCGGCAAAATAGCAATCGGTTACCTTGAATATTAAAGGATGAACCAATGGAAAATCAGTTAACCTTAACATTTGTGGAGACAGTATTGAATCATGAGGAAGTAGCCTGTTGAAGAAAGACGTGATTTAGTTTTTTTTTTTTTTTTTTTTTTTTGAAAAAAGGTTGATTACCAGGTTGTGTCATGGAAAGTGTGTTTGAAATGTCTTTTTCCACTATTGCCCTTTTAGGTCTTTTATTTTGTTCCCTCTTCTTATTTAAACTCCCTCTAATCTTAGCCTTTGATTATGAATGATCTATGGATGAAAATGGTTCTTAGTGTTCTCACAAATTTTCTTGTTCTCAAGATAACCCTCCCCTATATATATATATATATATATCTATTAATATATATAAAAGAAAAGCCCTTTGATGACATGGCATTCAATGGAGCAATCCCCCACTTTTTTAATGTGCCATGTGGCATTATATGAGATTTTTTTAATTTTTTTAGTTTTTTTAATAAATTAAAAATATTATAGATAAAACCCTATATCCTACATCCTCTCCCCAAATTCAAATCCTAATTGTTTTCTTCCAAACCCTTTATCACCAACAACCTTTCCCTCTCACTCTATCTCTCTCCCTCTCGGTGGTTTTATCCTAATTGTCAAAGAGTTCGGCTCAAAATATTGTGATCATCGTCCCGAATCAGAAGGTTCCATCTGGTGATAATTGTACTTTTGCATATTATTATTGTTATTGGTAGGGTTTATATATATATTAATTGATGTATTTTTATGTGTATTTATTACTTTAAATCCATCTGTGTACGTATGTAAGATTATTATCTAATAAGCAACTCTATTCTAATTTAGAATAATTGTGTGCATTATTATTATTATTTTAAGTTAAGTATTGAATATTGATATTAGAGTTATGCATTTGTAAGCCTTTATGATAGATTGATAGGTGTTAATATTAAGTAAAACAATATTAGGATTATGATGTTAGAATTGGATTTATAGATTATTTTAGGTTAAGTATTGAATATTAATATTAGAGTTATGTATTTTTTTTAACCTTTATGACATGTATTAATATTAGAGTTATACATTGTTTTAGGTTATGTATTGAATATTGACATTAGAGTTATTCATTTTTTAGCATTTATGATAGGTGTTAATATTAGAGTTATACATTTTTTTATGTTAGATATCAATATTAGTATTGTAAGACTTGGTACATAGTTGTGATAAGTATTTTAATGGTTTCAACTTTCAACTTAAGTGATTGTTTAGTTGATTAGGTTAGGAATTATAGAAGTCATTAGAATGTGAGAGATTAGAGAGATGTAATGAGTTTTTTACTCTAATGAGATAGTAGAGAGATGTTAGAGTTATGTATTTTTTAACCTTTATGACATGTATTAATATTAGAGTTATACATTGTTTTAGGTTATGTATTGAATATTGACATTAGAGCTATTCATTTTTTAGCATTTGTGATAGGTGTTAATATTAGAGTTATACATTTTTTTATGTTAGATATCAATTTTAGTATTGTGAGACTTGGTACATAGTTGTGATAAGTATTTTAATGGTTTCAACTTTCAACTTAAGTGATTGTTTAGTTGATTAGGTTAGGAATTATAGAAGTCATTAAAATGTGAGAGATTAGAGAGATGTAATGAGTTTTTTACTCTAATGAGATAGTAGAGAGATGTGATGAGTTTTTGAATAGTTGCAGCTTACATAAGTGATTCTTTAGATGATTACTGATTAGGTTTTAGGTTAGGGAATACGAGTTATTACTGATTAGAATACTATAGACATGCAATGATTGAGAGATTTGTGGTTAGTTAACTTGAGCCATTTGCAATAGGTTATCACGTCAAATTAGATTTTTCAACCCCGGGATCTTCCCGGGGTAATCAGCTAGTATATATATATAAGGGTTCCCATACAAAAAGTTAATATTGTGAGAAAAATAAGAAAAGCTCTCATCATGACAAGTGTCCCTATGGTAAAGGATACAAAGGTAATTATACTCTAATAATTAAATTATTTAATTTTAATCCTTTTTTAAGTAAGGAGTGATTTTAGGGAATTATTTTTCAAAATGCCGATTTTTTTTTTCTTTTTACTAGATTCATGAATTGTTCTATAATAATGGAGTAATTATAGGAAATTTTTTTTTCAAAATATCATCCTAATATACACATGTGTTTATTCTATAACTTGGTGAACAAATAAATTGCCATGCGTGCTCTTCTTTTTGTGTTTTATATTGATGTATAATTCTACATTGTATTTTATAGTAACATCACTTAATTCCCATTTGTAAGCACACAAAAAAAAGCAAAAAACACAACTATACAAGTTTCTTATGCATTTGTTAAAATTAGTGTGAGTGGTGGGGCCATGATATCATATCTCACCTAAGTGATTCTAAAATGGTTTCTTTGTTGGTAAACCAGTGTCTCCATTGTCAATGGAGAGAGAAATAGACACACTATTCTTATTCTTTTAACTTAATTTAGCAACGGACATTAAATGGCACTGGTAGCCTTTTCTTTTTGTGTATTGTGTTTTAACCCAATAAAATTAACTTTGTGTTTTAAACATAAAACCCATATAAACACAAAACAACCATAAATTGTTAACCTAATGTGTTTTAACACCATTGGAGTAACATAAAACCCAAAAACAGTTAACCAAATATCTACATTGTGTATATTGTGTTTTAACATCATTGGATTAACATAAAACACATCAGCAGAAATAAAATGAGATTAACATAAAACACATCAACAAAAATACATTGTGTATATTCTTTAAACATAAAACACACAAGCATGAAGGCACAATAGGGGTCGAGAAACACCTTTTTTATAAAACAAAATCCTTGAAGATGAACATAAAACACAATAACTTGCTTGTAAAACCAAACAAATCCCGATCATTAATCTGGCGTTCAGACCCATCAAAAAATAGATTCTCTTATTGTTATAGGAGAGAGATAGAGAAGAAAGGGAAAGAGAGATAATTGTGCATAAAAGGAGAGAGGGAGAGAAGAAAGAGAGAATAAAATTAAATGAGATGTAAGAGAGAGAAAATTTATTAATTGTGAGATACGGTTATTATTAAGTGAATTAAATGGGTTTTGTTAATTAAGAGGAGTAATATTACACATCTACCCCTACATCCTTAATTTATCCAATATAATTATAACACATATTACAAATTTGCCACTACTATCATCTCATCCCTCCATCAAGTTGATCCAATGATTATTTTTTCTTCTCACCCTTCTTACAAAACACCTCTTTTGTATGCTAACCCTACCCTATATATATTATATATAGGGGATGGTTATCTTGAGAACGCTAAATATTGTGAGAACCGTGAGAACAAGTAAAAAAATCAATCAAAATCAAATTTTTTTAATACAAACTTCATTATAATTCATTTACTAATGTTGTATTTTGATTATAATGAGGTTTGTATTAAAAAAATTTGATTTTGATTGAATTTTTTACTTCTTCTCACGGTTCTCACGATATTTAGCGTTCTCAAGATAACCCTCCCCTATATATATATTAAATTTACAATCCATTTAAAATTAATAAGTTCCACAACAATGGGCAAGAAAATTTTGTTAGTCTGTAATAAGCTCATTATAATTTCAACGTCTAAAACTCAAACCTATTAGGCTATTAATCCACTTAAGTAACTTAACCATCAGTCCATTAGCCAAGACCCATGAAGCCTAGGTTACGTAAGTTAAAAAAAAAAAAAACTTTGCGAATTGGCGATGATAACTATCGAGTACGAAATGTTGGATATTATAAACTGTGAAGAGTTGATCAATCAGTTTGCTATCAAGAATGCTAGAAGAGCTTCACTCATCCTTGGTTAGCTTATCGCTTATGATGGTATGTCAGCAACTCATTGAATACTATGCTTCTGTTATTTTTGTCATTGATATGTTTATTACTTTACTGATATTACTTTAATTGTCGTTTAAAAAAATAGTTTACGTTATTAATTATTTCGTTAGGCCTAAGCTAAGGGGCACATTTTTCACAGCTTGGCCAGGGCACTTGAATTCTTATGGACAACCTGCCGGTGGGTACCCCCAGGTTGAGAAGGCCACAACCATTTGTTGGGAGGTAGGTGACCAAGGTTCGTACCTAGGTGCCCTGATATGTTGTATTCTTTTCTTAGTGAATTGAATATTAATGACCACCTTGTCCATCAATCTTTTCCTTATATATAAGAGACAACATCTATATATAGAAGTTTGTTACAAATAGGAAATACAAATCTTAATACAATTAATAAGAATAATCAATTACATACATACATACATATGTATTCTATTTATTTAAACAGCCTTATAATTAAGATGAGGTCGATCGTCAATAATATATCTCTGCCATCATCACCTTTGATTGACGAACTTCGATCAGCTAGTGTTAACCATTGCATATATAGATATAGATATAGATGGAGCAGTACGCATTGGAAACCAAGGATGAGTTGTCTATGGATATGAAACAGGACCAGCAGCATGCAACCGCTGAGGATTGGAAGAAGGTGCTGCAGAAGGTTATTCCGGCGGTTGTTGTGCTCCGTACAACTGCGTGTAGAGCTTTCGACACACATTCCGCAGGTTCAAGCCGTGCTACCGGGTTTGTTGTTGATAAGCGACGTGGAATCATACTAACTAACAGCCATGTCGTCAAACCAGGTAGGTCTCTTTGACTTTTTTTTTTTATACGTGCGTGCATCAATATCATGATATTTTGTACGTAGGTCCTGTGAGAGCTGAAGCTATGCTTGATAATCTTGAAGAGATTCCGGTTTATCCGATATATAGAGATCCTGTGAGTTGGTTAATATATAGTTAATTATACATGATCATATATTAATAATAATTAGGTTGATGATGAGTTTGTGGTTTATGGTTTTGCAATATCATCAGGTACATGATTTTGGATTCTTTCGATATGATCCGGATGCGGTTAAGTTTTTGAGCTATGAAGAGATACCTCTTGCTCCTGAAGCTGCTTCTGTTGGACTTGAGATTAGAGTTGTTGGTAATGATAAAGGAGAGAAGGTATCGAGTTTTTTAAAACCAATATGTTAAGTACCTTTTTCTGCTTTATTAATATTAAGTCATATATTTTACTCTGGAACCAACCTGCAGAACTCTATTTTTACTGGTACGCTTGCTCGTCTGGATAGGGATGCACCACGTTATGGAGAGTAAGCTGCTTCACTATGTTTTCCTAATTATTAATTTGTATCACTCCTGAATTATTAAGTTACAGCATTTGCAAGACTATTCATCACATGTTAAGAATAACACATTTTCTTCCTGCAGAGACGCCTACAACGATTTCAATACGTTCTACATACAGGTGACCTAGCTTCCTGCTACTAATGCTAGCTAGCTAGTAGTTTAGGATCTTAATGATTGTTGCATAAATAGTATGGCTGGGCTGACATGCCAACAGTATATTGATCAATATGAATATTAGAATTCAGTTTTTAAAATTAAAGCACTTTGGGATGGGAGATTACCTAGCTAAGTAGTTTGAATTTCTTAGGTTATTTTTCCTCCATAACAGGTGGCTTCAGGTACTAAAAGCGGTTCGAGTGGGTCCCCAGTCATTGATTTGCAAGGAAGAGCCGTTGCATTAAATGCGGGCAGCAAGAATTTTACTTCCTCAGCATATTTGTTTCCTTTAGAACGAGTAAGTACAAACAAGCTAATTAAGGGTGTTTATGGATTCTTAAAACATAAAAATAATATGTTGGAACAAGAAATGTTTTTTTTTTTTTCAAGAAATCCTACATAATGGGTGCAGGGGAGCTTTTAAACGAGGCACGAAATTCTGAAGTTTAAATTTACAGGTGGTGAGGGCTTTAAAAATCTTGCAAAATGGGAGATATTTTTGTCACGATAAACCGGAGGCTGTTACAATACCTCGTGGTACAATCCAGGTTTGGTTTGTAATATTCATTTCTTTATCAACTTCTTAATAACAATATATATATATATATTATCTGAAACTGCATTGCACTGTTACTAAACATAATGTCTTGTTGTTTCTGCTAGGCAACCTTTGTCCACAAAGGATTTATTGAAACCCGTCGGCTTGGTTTAAAAAGTGAAACAGAGCAGGTGTGTTAGTTTTCATTCAAATTTATTTGTTGATTCATTTATAAAACCAAAATGTTAAAGTAATTCTCTAATTATCTTATTTGATTTGTTTTTGGGTTAGTTGGTTCGCGATGCATCTCCACCAAGTGAAACCGGGATGCTTGTAGTTGATTCTGTGGTAAGTTGTTTAGCTTCTGTTGTAACGTTACTGTACATTAAGGCCTCCCGTCGTCATGGGCATGTAACATGTTGTAGGTGCCAGGTGGACCAGCCTGTGAACATTTGGAGCCTGGTGACGTGCTTGTTCGCATGAATGGGGAGGTATGTATTTTATGACTATAATTAGCATATGTTTGATGATGGATACTGCAATTGAAAAATTCAGTTCTTATGAATATACAATAAACAATCTTTATAATTGATTTAGGTGCTCTTAATTATTTGTAAAATTGTGCTTCAATAAATAAGCCTTTCTGCAGGTAATTACTCGGTTTCTGAAGATGGAGACTTTACTTGATGACAGCGTAGGCCAAAATGTCGAGTTGGAGTTTGAAAGAGGCGGCACATCTCTGACCGTTCAGTTGGTGGTGAGTCACCAGTCTCTTACGTCCATGTTCTATGCTTTACAGAGATTTAGCTTATGTTGTTTGTTTCAGGTTGAAGATTTACACTCCATAACACCAAACTACTTTTTGGAAGTTAGCGGTGGGGTTATACACCCGCTCTCGTATCAACAAGCTAGGAATTTTCATTTTCGCTGTGGTCTTGTATATGTGGCAGAACCCGGTAACTTCTTTGATAAAATTGCTCTACTTTTGGAAATGAAATGTTTAACCATTATATTTTATATCTGCAGTTACATGCTTTATAAAGCCGGGGTCCCACGGCATGCCATTATTACGAGATTAGACAATAAAGAGGTTTCAAATCTTGACAAGTTCATTAGTGTTCTATCCAAGCTGTCTCCAGGAACTCGGGTTCCATTGGTATACAAAACTCGCCATACAAGGAAGGTATTCCAATACAAATATATCATTCCTTTTACGTTTTTTTTTTTTTTTTTTTTTTTTTTTTTTTTTTTTTGGATATTGATAGAATCATGTTGCAGTCTTGTTTACTTTCTTCTGGTTGCAGTCTGTTCTTGTTACAGTGGATCGCCATGAGTGGTATGCGTCCCCTCAAATATATACCCGTGATGACACTTCTGGTATTTGGATAGGAAAGCCGGCCTTGCCCTCCAATTCCCAACTTATGTCTTCTGGCATTATACAAGTTGCTAATGGTATTGCCAGCATGGACATTAGTAGCTCTGGACATGTTCAAGAGGAATCCAACAGTGGAACAACAAAGAGTGGAGTGGGCAAAAAAGAAGCATCTGCTGATGGTACTGTGATTGCTGAGGTAGAGGATTTAACATCGCCAGACTCTGGTAATGCTTCTGTTGCAGAGCGTGTAATCAAGCCCACTCTTGTCCAGTGGCGAATCCAGGAGTTATTTTCTAGAGGTTCCTTTCGTAGATTCTCACTGATTTTCACTAAATTTTTCAATTTTTTCCAAACCAAGAGGGTTCCTGGGAGATCCGCCACTTCTCTTGTCAAGCTTACGGTAATTTCTTCAGCATCGAATAACTATTCATTTATTATTAGTTTGATGGGATTGCTATACAATATTTGGAATATTTACTATCAGGTTTATGTACCGTCATCATGTATGGTTGATGGTGTCAAGCAACATTGTATTGGAACCGGTGTGATTATATTTCATTCAGAAGAAATGGGGTTGGTTGCAGTTGACAAAAATATTGTTGCAATATCGGCATCTGATGTCATGCTTTCATTTGCTGCCTTCCCAATCGAAATTCCTGGGGAGGTATGAATCTAATATTAAATAAAAACTCGACCGTTTACTTTTGTTATTTTTGTGTAGTTACTCAAAAGATGGATATAACAAGGTTTGCCTTTTCAGGTGGTGTTTCTCCATCCTGTTCATAACTATGCAATTGTTGCATATGACCCTTCTGTCATTGGACCTGATGGTAATTCAGTTGTTCGAGCTGCCCAACTTCTTCCAGGTAGGAAAACCTGTACCAGATCAACGGTTGAGAAGTTTTTTTTTTTTTTTCTGCTTAATTTTTATTTTGTGACAGAACCTGCATTGCGGCGTGGAGATAGTGTATATCTCGTGGGATTAAGTGGGAGTTTACAAGCAAAATATCGAAAATCTGTTGTTACCAACCCGCGTTATAGAGCAACCAACATGGAAGTTATAGAGCTTGATACCGGTACATACTACATTATCTTATCCACTTTTTGAACGAATCATAAACAAATCAAATATTGATAAATTACTTATTTATGTTGCTTGCTTGCTGTGTATGCAGACTTTGGTAGCAATTTTAGAGGAGTGCTGACTGATGAGCATGGAAGAGTTAAAGCTTTATGGGGAAGCTTTTCAACTCAGGTACGTACTAATCGTAGATCTGAAAAGAAACGGAAGGAATTCTTTTTGAGTTGATAAAAGGTTGACAAAATCTGATGATTAAATCTTGGTTGCAGATCAAATATGGCGTGAATTCATCAAAACAACGTCAATTTGTGAGAGGTATTCCTATACATTCAATTAGCCAAGTTGTTAATGAAATAATATCAGGCGCAAAAGGACCGTCACTTCTAATAAACGGTATCAAAAGACCAATGCCTCTGGTTAGGGTTTTAGAGGTTGAGTTTAGTTGTTCTTTACTTTCCGAGGATAAAAGTTTTGGTCTCGGCAGCAACTGGATCCAAGTATGCATCTCCCAATTTTTACTCTGTTCAATTATTTTCAATGTAATATACATAAATTGATAATTCTATATATTTGTTCTTCATAGGCTCTTTTAAAGAAAGATCCTGTTAGACGTCAAGTGCTACGGGTCATAGGTTGTTTAGCAGGAGCTAAAGCTGAGAATTTATTAAAACAAGGTGATATGATTCTTGCAATCAATAAAAAGCCAGTTACATGTTTTAGTGATGTTGAAGATGCATGCCATGCCTTGGATGTGTATGATGACACGGATGCAAAACTTGAATTGACCATCTTTCGTCAGGTTAATCATATATACAGATACCATTTTACTCTTGTCCACACATTCAGGAAGTAATGTGGGAAATATTATTAATGAATCCTGTTTTATGATTTGCTCTAGGGACATGAAATGGAGGTTCAAGTGGGAACGGATAGAAGAGATGGCAACGGTACCACACGTATATTTAACTGGTGTGGATGTTTAGTACATGATCATCACCCATCAGTACGTGCCATCAAGTACCTTCCTAAAGAGGTCGGCCATGGTGTATATGTCACAAGGTACAGGTTTTACCCGTTTTTGCAGGATACGCGTTGACGTGTTAAACCCTAAAGAATTAAATTTACTCTATTGCAGGGGGTCATCCGGGAGTCCTGCTAATAGATACGGTTTGTATTCTAAACAATGGATTGTGGAAGTTAATGGAAAGCCAATTCCTGACTTGGATGCTTTTGTCAATGTCACAAAGGTATACACATGTTTTTGTGCTTTAGTTATTCTTTGTTTGTGTTTTTCTTCGAATGCAAAGTGGTTTACTCAAGTAATGTGTGTGTGTGTATAGGAAATTGAAGACGGAGAATTTGTTCGTGTAAGGACCGTCGACTTGAATGGGAAGCCACAGGTGCTGACACTGAAACAGGACCTGCACTACTGGCCAACATGGGAGCTCAAGTTTGATCCTGAAACCGCTACGTGGCGCAGAAAGATAATTAAATCACTGGAAACTGGAGATAGCCTATGAACATCGATCGAACACGTATCGCCTAGATGGGATGAAAATTAAGAAAAGCATGAGGACCAAAAGGAATCGAAAAGTAACTTGTTTTTGAGGTGGTCTCTAACGGACCAGACCATAAGTCAATTTTTGTTTACTTTCAATAGTTGGAATCTTAAAACAAGAGGGGAAAAGAATAACCAAACTCTTAAAAAAACAAGTCAAAGCCAAATCTCAGTTACACCCTAAACATGCTCAAAGTTGAGATAACATGTCAAATAGGTAACCATTTCAAAGTGTCTAGTTTTAAATTGGACTGGATCGGTTAATGCTTGACCCTAAATAACTGATCCAAAATACTTGGAGAGAACAAGTGGTTTGGTTTGGTTTGGTGTTTTATCTTGTTTTGATTTTAATTTGTAGTTTAAGCCTTTTAATCATCTATTCACTTAACCGTCCGGTTAGTGACTTTGATGATTAAGCCATTACTAGTGGGGTGCCCGCGCGTTGCGGCGGGAACACAACATTTACTAAAAACAAGCAACAACAAAAATAAATATATGATGATAAATGCAAACAAAGGTATGACATGTATCATATGGTATTGTTGCCGCTTACATGAGACAAAGAAGGACATCTTGACTCATCATGAAGGCTTGGCACGATTAGCAAGCTTCGATATGAGTGTATGTTTTGGTTGACATATAGTAAAGGTTGGAAAAGAGAAATGTTGTCATCTCTTATTATTGTTTTTAAATTTTGTGGGTATCCTTTCTAAATGCTTTATAATATAGTATAGATATAGATAAAATCATATTATGAATTTTCTATTTTTAACTCTTATAGTCATGTATGTACAATTATTGTCCACGTCAGTTGAGAAATTTTTTTAACCATTGTATCTTCCACAAGTAAAAGGAAAATTTAAGCTATTGTATCTTTCATATCTTTAGTTACTACTAAAGATGTATTCTCTTTTTTGCTTTGAATGATATAGTTTTATTGTTTAAGTTCAAATTATTCAATTAAACTAATGGCTCGATTATTACGAATTTATTTTTGATCTATTTTTGGCATTTTTTATTTTAACTCTCATGTTTGTAAAAAATAAACGTAGTTCATTCATTGTTTTATAGACATTGTTTAGGTTCAGAATTATTCAACTTAAACTACCGGCTTGATTGTTACGAATTTATTTTCATTCTATTGTACATTTTTCATTTTAACTCTCATGTTTACAAAACACACACATAGTTCATTCATTAGTTTACTCTACAAGTACATCGTAAGCTTCCACCATTCCATGTCATATTTATTTCTCATTTTATTATAAAAAGTCAAATGGCATCGTCGGTTTAAATAATTAAAAATATATGACATTGATTAATCGGTCCATATGTAAGTCATTGTCCACAATATATGACATGTAATGAATGAGTGTCTTTTGTCATTTAACATGGCATGTCCTTGGAATGAAAAATCTTTGAACTTAATAAAATCAGTAAAAGAAAAAAGACAATATCATCATGTATAATGTAGTTAACTTAATTATGCCTTAATAATCATAAAAACACATTCTTACAATCATGTTTATCAAACTAATCACACACAATTTTAACAATAACCTAAAATAACTCTAAATCTGTGTAGTGACAGAAAACGGTAACTAGTCATAAATTAACACAAATGTAAACAACTAACCAAATGAAAAAAAATTAGATTCAAATGATTGTAGAATTCATGATCATATAACCATTTTCACTAACAAATTCAATAACTTGATAATTGATAATCTAGATTAACATAGTATTGGTACCTGCAGCTGCTGCTATGAAGGAATAGGAGAAACAAAAGTGTTGGTAGATTGGGATGTATATAATAACAACACAATATATGACCACTATTTATAGGGTTCTAATAGAAGGTCAAGACATAAATGAGATAAAAGAGTTAGGAACATGGATAGTCACTACTAATAAGTAATAAGTAACTAGTGGGAATGCCCGCGCGTTGCCGCGGGTACTTATGTTTTGGTGGCGCACATTACGTGGTGGGTTTCACGTAATTTATTTTTAATACCAATTTGCTAAGACATCTAGTATATCAATTCACAAAGAGCATTTGAGTAAAAACTAAAGAATTGATATAAAAACAACAATAAAAAGGACGGTAGACGTATGCAACATAAATTTGGTTGATATCAGTTCGGTTCGCTACAATACTGTCACTCATAATGGAAAGAGCAAAAGAAGGCGGCTCCTTTTCCTAATTCAGTTTATAACATGCTCTTTCAAATAAAATAACAAAAACTAATGATAGTATAATGGAACAGTTGCTTACAATATAAAAAACATGGTAATATTCATTATTTTTATATGCTTGATCCATTTTTACATGATTAAACATAAAGATTGAGAACAGACTATTGAGATTCTATATAAAAAACCCAACTAACATAATACCAATGAATGACATGATATTGATCAAATATATTTGGTAGATGCAATATCCAGAAAGTTACCCAGCTTCAAAAGATCATAATCAATTCAAAACAATGGACAGTTACAATTAATAAACCTGATTTAATTACCCAACCATCAATAAATCAGTTAAAGAAAAAGAATGTCAGCATCAATGGCTATTCTACTACATACTACCACTTAGAAGCACCGTCAATTTAAAAGCACAAAATATAATTCTGATCACCGTAGCAAGCAAAGTAGTTGGTGAATCAATCTGGAAAAGAACCTTCAACAAAATATGAAATATTAGTTTTGAACAAGGTAAGTTCTAAATCATAATTAAGTCTTTTATGTGTATATATGGAAAATCTTAATTCTCATTCCACCCATTTTAGCATAACTTGATCTCCATTAGGATTCCACTGTTAACTTTGACACACAACATGTAATTAGTTTACCTGACCACGAGATGGCTACTGGTGCATCTTAATAGCAGAAGTACTCTTATACCCATTGTGCCTGAAGTGAAGTGCAAATAGTGTCGGATTAATCTTGTCATAATTAAGCCTAAAGAACTGTTTTCCTGAATTGGGTTGTCAGATTATGTTGAATTTAAGTCAACATAAGTATAGGTTAATTGTTAGGATTCTTTAATTGGTTCGAGTCTAAATGGGTTTAGGTTTGGTTACCGCACCATATAACACCCAACAAGAAAATCAAATACCACATAGAAAAGATAACCTTGCTCAGCCAAAGCGAAACAAGGATATGTTGTGCTTGCAAATTCAAATCATAATCTTAAATGGCAAGGAATGAATGGAACGGAACACACCCGTCATAGGTTAGAGGTCGCCTTCACAGATCCTTCCACAACGCAAATCGCACATGTTCTTGAACTTCTCTTCCCGCTTTGCTTGTCCTACACAATCAATTTTACTTCGATCTTGATTATTTACAGTTCAGTTTTATTCTACTAAAACTTACGGTCCAAGATAAATGTCCAAACAACCGACAATACAGTTTTTTTACAGACCTCAAGACAAATGTTTAGCTTTCATCCCATGCTGTTTTGTTTGGACCGATACAAAAAATGTAAAAATCAAGAATGATAGGGAAGTTTTTTACCTTAAACAAAGGGTGGTGATGATGTCGGTTTCGTAGTACAAAGCAAAGGAAGGAACAACACACGAGCTCCAATATATCCAGGAGAATTACGCCTGTTTAGCTGGTAGAAAGACAGTATTAGGAATTGTAAGGTGTCTTCGTAACCAATAATAAAGGATAAAAGTTTGCGTTGGTCATTAATTTAAATAATCGCATGCGCTGATACTGAGTAAACGCTAAACATTTACATCCATATCAGTCAACTTTTCCACAACGGCTATCCAAAAAAGTAAACAAATGTGTAAACCTAAATCTGATGGCTATACATAAAGCAAAGTCAAACAAATTCACATTCATCTTCCCTAAATCGGCATTCTAACAACCTTAAATCTGACAAAGAGCGATTTTCTAACTAACATTTACTCAACTTAGCAAACAAATTACATCAACCACATAACTACAGAACCACAACAAAGCTACATATCATTCAATTCATTCAATCCGTAACTACATATCAAATAAAAACCGGAATCGACATCACATGACAACGTAAGCAGAAGCATTGGAACAAAATGTTTTCGTTAGACAAGGGACCTCATTTAAAGAAAATGTAGATTTCAAGCAAATAACCATAAAAGGGAGTTGAGTGATATAAAAGGGGATGGGGGTTAGGAATTATATAAGGTGAAATTTAAGTACGCATTTAATGGAAGGACCATAGCCGGCGGATGAATTGAATCGGTGCTCATTCAATTGCTGGTGAAGTGCAATGGTAGGGGTAACAGGTGAATTGAATCGGTGCTCATTCAATTGCTGGTGAAGTGCAATGGTAGGCGCAACTTGTTGCCCGTCTACCTTCTATTGTGATGTAACTCTCATATTTTGTTTTAATGAAAGAGGCTAGAAATTATATATAAAAAAATAACCATAAGGATTAATCCAAAAAAAAATAAAAATGACGAATTTATGATGATTAATGCTTGAATTCATGTTAATGCTGAAGAATTACATTACAAAAATATTGAAATCAATGACTTGCATCAGGTAGTTGTAAAATTATCATAAGGGGCATAAAAGAAACAAATGGTGTAAAATATGGAGATGATGGTTGTGTCTTTTCACATGCCATCTTAAAATTGAGAGGAAATTACTAAAGTGGTCATGCCTCCTCCTTAATAATAGACTAGTGGAATGCCCGCGCGTTGCCGCGGGTATGTATTTTTATTCACATTTTAAATTGCCAAAACTTTATACACCATACTGTCATTTATCCAATCCGATCCGTGCTTGATTTTTATTTGCAACATTTAGTAACACATATGAACCAAAGAGCCTTTAGCCTACTGGTTACAAAGTGTTAAATAAGGCTTAGCCTTTTCTTGTGGTGATAATTCAAATTCCATTGGTAACAAAAAGTTAATCCATTAAAAAAAAGTTACATGAATTAATCTATTACTTGTTAATGGTTCTAGGTAACAAAAAGTTAATACATGAATTAAATGTATTGAATGGTGCAATTGATTTGTAGTAGTGACTTGTACATAAGGGCATAGATGAAGAAAATGGTAAAAGTTAGAGATTTATGCATGAGACCTTTTGTATGCCATCTTAAAATGATGGTGAAATTACCTTCTTACCCATCTCTCCTCCTTAATAAGGTAGTAGAGATAACTTATAACCTATAACTTATAACTTATAACTTATAACTTATAACTTATAACTTATAAAGGAGTTAGGAACATGGATAGTCACTAATAATAACTTTATTCTTTTATAATCAACTTAATTGTTAATGTAAAAAGACAACTTCACCCATTTACTACCTTCATTAAGTTATTGTACCATAAGCATAAAATGTAGTATTTACTTAACTTTGGTTGGTATCGTTCCTAGATGCTTTATAATATAGTATAAATAACATATACGGAGGCTAAGACCTTACGGTATGGACGCGGCATAGGGAAGTCATGCCTATGCCGGCCCGGGCAACACCCCCTAGGCCCGGCACGGCATGACCGGTAAGGAGAAGACGTTGATGCAGGGGCTAAAAGAGACGTTGAGCATGCTTTCTAACGGCTATTTGACCGTTAAAAAAAAAGGTTTTAATAATATTTATAAAATACAAACATTCCACATTTTTTCATTCACATTTTTATAAAAGCTCTCTCAATTTATTTAAACAAAACCATTTTCCAAACCCTCAAACAACCATGTCATTATCATCTTCTTTGTCGTCTTCGTCTTCTACGGGTTCATCATCTACAAGCGAAGCCGTAAATTTTGTTATAAACGTCATGGCGCAAGCGGCGCAGATCATTGCATAGGAGGAAGGAGATGAAGTCGACTCGGTACCTCAAACTAGGCAAGCGGCTATAAACAGAGACCGAGAAAGTACGTTTTATATATTTTTTTAGATTATTTATGTATATTATATTTATTTTTTAACATTGTAGTTGTTTATTATATTTAAATTTTTAAGATTGTAGATTTTTATTGTGTTTATATTTTTTTAAAATATGTGTAGGTGCCCATGATAGATTGGCAGCCGATTATTTTGCCGACGAACCCTTATACTCGGCGGCCCTATTTAGGCGTAGGTTCCGAATGAGTAGAAGATTGTTCTTACGTATAGCCGATGATGTGGCGAACTTTCACCCATTTTTTTACCTTATGATACGATGCTAGAAAGAAAAGGGGGTTCACCACCTTACAAAAATGCACAGCGGCACTTCGGCAATTAGCGTACGGGACTAGGCGGATGCGTGGGACGAGTATTTAAAGATGTCGGAAAGAACTGCACGAGAATGTCTGTACAAGTTTAGCAAGTGTGTGGTGAAGCTTTACAGCAAGAAATATTTGCGAAAGCCAAACTCCAGTGAGGTCCAACAATTGTATCAGTTCCATCACCAAAGACATGGTTTTCCAGGAATGCTCGGAAGCATTGATTGCACGCATTGGCCTTGGAAAAACTGCCCGGTTGCATGGCGCGGAATGTTCAAACGAGGGATCAAGATCATCCTTCAATAATCTTGGAGGCTGTGTGTTCACAAGATCTATGGGTTTGGCATGCTTTCTTTGGCATTCCTGGTTCGAACAACGACATTAATGTCATTAACCAATCGGAGGTTTTTGACGATGTCATAAAAGGAACCGGTCCGGATACCAGGTTTACAGTATCGGGGGTGGAGTATAGGTGAGGTTATTATCTTGCTGGTGGGATCTACCCATCTTACGCGATGATCGTTAAAAGTATTCACCACCCGTTCGATGAAAAAATAAAGAAATTTGCCAAGTTTCAAGAGGCGACAAGAAAAGACATTGAACGGTTATTTGGGGTTCTACAACAAAGATGACACATCATTTCAAACCCGACATGTATGTTCACCCCAAAAAGGTTATGTTATTCTATGTACGATTGTATCTTGTTGCATAACATGATACTCGAAGACGAAGGCTCCGCCATCTATGATTATGACAAGAATGCCCCCCGGAGAATACTGTGCCTTTTGACCCACATCAACAAGATTTAAATGAGTTCTCATTACATAACGAGTTCACGCATCATAATCTTCAAGTGGATCTGGTTGAATATATTTGGAACAACGGAGAAGAGTAGATTATTTGTATTTTTTTATGTCGAATAGGTTAATTTAATTTTAGTTGTGTTTTTTTAAAATTATTTGTAATGTTTTTTATGTAATTTTAACTTTTAAATATTAATATTATAGTATTAGCTAATTAAAAAAAACAAAAAGAAAAAGAAAAAGAATTAAATGATGATGGGTCTCCTCCACACCCTTGGACCATCATCTCCATGATGCTCCTACCAACGCTGACGTGGAAGCTGAGGTAGAGGACCACATAAATGATGGGCCTCCTCCACACCCAAGGGTCTAAGTAAGCATCGTGTGCATTCACTACCATATCTTGATGATTTTTTTTTGGAAGGTGATTTTCTATGTTGTGGCAAAGTTCATCACAACCTCCCAGAAGGGGATCCCCTAGCCACTCTACAATGGTCAGACTATGTTCTCTTAACCGGGTCCACGCTGATGCGAGAGAGTGGCCGGCCCACAAGCGAGTCGAGGCTGCGCATAAGGGGCACTAAGGCTTTCACCCGGAAAATCTTGATGATTTAGTTAACAATTATCTCTTAATTTTGTGTATATATTATTAAAAGAAAAAAGAAAAAAAATCTAGGGTTTGTTCGTACAAGGTAATGGAATGGATGAGGGAATGGAATGAACGAGGTAATGAAATGGATCATTACCATTCCATGTCTTGTTTGGTTGTCATGTAGGAATAAAACACAATATTACTTTATGTTGTTTGGTAGGTAGAAAATGACGATGGTGGGTAGGTGACGGTGGTGGGTGGTTATTAGAAGTGATGGTGGGTGGTGGTTAGTAGCGATGGTGGTGGGTTGTTGATGGCGGCGATGGTGGGTGGCGGTGGCGGCGGTAGGTGGATGGCGCTAGTGGTGGGTGGGTGACGGTGGTGGCGGTGAAGGGTGACGACAGCGGTGGTGGGTGGCGGTGGATGGCGCCGGTGGTAGGTGGCAAAGGCGGTGGCGGTGGGTGGTCGTTGATGGCGCCGATGGTGGGCGGGTGATGGTGGTTGGTGGTGGGTACAGCGGTGGTAGGTGGTGGTAAGTGGGTGGCGGCGACGGTGGTGGGTGGTTGTGGGTGGCGGTTGTAACATTTCGCATTGAATTCTTTGTACGTTACGATGATTATTAATAAAACGTCGAATTTTATCATTTATCGTCCTTTTAAAAAATATTTTGTGACGCATTTGGACCCCTAGTACCATACTATAAACATATAATATCATTATATTATTGATATAATTGTCAAAAAATTATGGCATGGGCCGGGATTCGAACCCGAGCCCATGGCCGGTTCAACCCAACACACTCACAACACAAACCAGCTGGTCTACAGCTTCTAGTTGGAATAATACTGATTTAGATTATACTTATATTATGATTGGAATTGCAGTTGACTTGCAAGAAGTCAATCTGCGATCCCAACTTCCTAAAATACTTGATCTATACGCGTGATTATCATAATTGTTGATTGATATGGTTGACTCGCGTCTTATGCACGCTAATTAACAGTTATAACATTCCAAATCTATGTCAATCACGCGATTTTAATCAATGCCTTGAGTCAACTTTCCAATTGTCCAATACGCGTGCAATACTATAAATTGAGGCCTCCACTACAACCTACACTAGCCGATTAACAAACCCCCACAACAAATTCATCCTAACACACCTTCAATTCTGCAATATACCTCGTGTTTGACTTTTTCGTTGACTGTCTCAAATCACACGATTACGTTTTGTAAGTTTCAAATTTTTTGTTGGTTTTGTATATCGGCTATTGAGCAGCAATAACCCCATGAATAATCGGGTTATTGCTTGCTCATTTGGTTTATTGTAAAACTTAGGGTTCGTTCGATTCGAATTGGGGATAATCACATTACTGCAGACTTTGTTATTTATTTAAATAAGAGACAAAACAAACACAACCACTGATCTAGATCAAGTGGTTGTGTCATCTATTTGTATACGAGGGAACGCGGGTTCGAGTCCCGTCTTACCCACCCTTTTTCCTTTCCTTTTATAATGATTATAAATCTGATTCAAATATAACTATATATTTAATTTTAAACCAAGATTAATCGTTCTCAGGGTCCAGACTAGATGGTCTGGACTTGTGATATAAAACATGAACCGGTCACCAGACCCGGGTTCGATTCCTTGCATGAACAAAACATTTTTTTTTTACTTTTTAGATTTATATATATTCACCAATATTTTTAAAAATGGTTTTAAAATACTAAAATTGCTTTATAAATTCTACAAAAATTATGTTATGATATTTTAATAGAAAAGTTTATTATACAATTTTTAGTTTTCCAAAAATTATTTATTTATTATATATAATAAATATTACAAATTTATTCTATTATAATTATAAAATTCTATAAAAATATCAAAACGATTATATAAATTTCCACAAAAATTATTCTGAGTTTATAAAACATTAAACATTTCTGAAATAATTTTTATTTTTGAAAAATCATTTATTTAATATTTTTAATCTATTTTTGGTTATTTTAATCATAAATAAATCATAATAAATTCATTTTTCAATATTTTTACACCAAAATTTTATATAAATTATTTCTGTCCATTTAGAACAGAAATACAAATTTTAATTTAAAAATTATTTAATTTTAATATTTTTAGATATTAAAGTTATATTTTGACAAATAGAAATAAATAGACTAAATATTCTATTTTTAAGAAAATAATTTTATAAAAATTATTTTCATACTTAAAACTTTATAATGTGATCATCTTTAATCTAAGACCTACAAATAAGACTTTTGTTTATTTATTTATCAAATTTCTTTTATTTAATAAACAATTTAATTAATAATCAAACGAATACCAATGTTTTCAGAACCGGACCGGACGTCGAACCAGATCTTTTACTGGTTCACTGGTCGGACCGGTTCAACCGGATTTAGGAACCGGATAATTAATTTATATTTATAATTTAAAATATAAATAAAAAACATTAATATAGTTGTTTTTATATATGTGTAGTAAAATTTAAGGATGGTTAAGCCCATTTACACTTACTTCCTTTAAAATAAAGCCCAACACTTATCCAAATACATAACCACTTTATAATTAGGGTTATAGTTAAATGTTTTTATCTTTCTCTTTGCACCCGTATAGCCTCCACCATAGGTCCATAGCTAAGCTTCTAAAAGTTTTTGAACTGATAAAATATTTGGTTTAGTAACAAAAATCACTTCTGCAAATCGAAGCCCTCTCTTTGATTAATGGTTTTCTCATGCTTCTGCTCTTGTGTTAGATCATGATCGAAGGCTTTGAAGCTGATGGTTATCAAAGGCTTCTGCGAGATCTGTGTAACTTGAAGTATGAACATAATTAATAATTGATGATGATGATGCCTGAAAGAAGAAAGATCGATGTTGATGATGAATTGATGAGGTTATTCAAAGGTTTTTTACAAAAAAAAAAAGTCCGGTCCGGTCCAATAACACCGGTTCCCGGTCCGACCACCCGGTTCCCGGTCGAACTGCCCGGTCCTCTACAACTACGGTCTGTTTGTGTGACCTGGCCCGGCCCACCCTCCGGATCCCGGTCCGACCGGTCGAACTGGCCGGTCCGGTCCGGGTTTCAAAACCTTGACGAATACTTATCCCCAAATTCGAAACCCTAGAAAATACTTGTAGACTAGAAAGACTTAGACTTATTTATTACCTTATACATAGGGTAATACTTGGCAACTTTGGGCTACACATATTCTATTTCTCGAGACTTAACACTTTGCTAAGGTGAGTTTACGTAACCTTGTTTTTGCAATTCTTTATACTTGAAACTTTATACTTAAGCAATTCTACGTACATGTCTAGTTGTAAACTTTAATGCCTCATGACTTAGACAAAGACTATTAGACTTAAACTTCAACTTGCATAATCATTAACCCTGATCAAGCCGGCGGTATACAATGATAGATCTATTGGATTGACAGTCCCACCTAGATTCGTTGACCATCTTTTATGGGAGCGCGGGTGATTGTTATCGTTCCAACGCGATATTAAGGTGAACCGTGGATGACGGGATGGACCTAAACTTGTCGGAGGTTTGATTATGTGCATACTATACTTCATGTTTATTCATGCAGACTTAAACTTACGATAGACATATGAATTGCTAAACTTTTTGTTATTCTTAAACTTAATTGCTTGACATGGCTTATGTATTCTCACCAACTTCTAGTTGACCCCCCCCCCCCATTTTTACAAACTCAACAGGAAATAATGATGCTTGAAGTCTAGAGCTAGCAGGAAGAGACAATTTGAAGTTTATGTTTTGTTTGGCTATTTGATGTATTAGAATTTCATTCAAGACTTGTTATGTATTTTCAAATTTTGGATATTTTCCTTTAAATAAATTTCAATTAAAACTTGAATACCATGTGCTACTGTATACTCATTCTTACGTGACACCTCGATGTTTCCGCCATCGGTTGGGGTGTTACAGATTGGTATCAGAGCCTTGGTTATAGGGAATTCGGTTATCAGAAAAATAATCTAGACTATAACCTTAGGGATTTAAAACAGTACTTGCTTCTCTTACTTGTAACCCTAATTGCTTCCTTAATCCTATCCCTATCCTACGCCTTATACAACCCTAAGTCTTACAAGTTGACTGCTCTTATTCGTCTGCTGCAATCCTGATCCACCATTAGATTAATAGGACAAAATCCTCAGGTTTAGCCTGAACCACCTTGAGATCTCGTCAAAGTTCTAAATTTTAATAACGAACACGTGCAATCTGGAAGGGTGAACGCCGGTATTCTGAGTCTTCTGTCTAGGCTGGCATTGCGCATATATCCCAATCAGACGAGGGACCTGGATGCCTACCTGGGAATTCTCGGGATGAGTGTTCACTTATAGGCTAAAGCATGTCTTCACTATGTTATTAGAATCTAGAATCTTTGATAAGTCAACGTTTTTGTTTATTCGTTTTAATTAATGGATAAATGATTACATTCCTTATATTACCTCATTCATTCCATTGTGTCTCTTACTGATCATGCCTCCACGTCGCAGCACTCGCAATAACAGTGGTGGAAACCATGAGGAAGGGAGCAGCAACCATAACCATAACCACGACACTAACCACAACAATGGAGGTGATGCCCAACTGGCTGCGATCATCTCTCAACAAATGGCGCAGCAGATCGCAAATCTGGTTCCTAACTTACTAGCCCAAGTCATCCAGATGAATGGGAACGGCAACGGAAATGGAAACGGCGGTGGTAATGGAAACGGCAATGGAAACCACAATGGAAACGGGAATGGTCTCCCAGCTTGCACTCTTAAACACTTTAATACCTGTAATCCCCCTAAGTTCAGTGGAGATGAAGGAGCTACGGGTCTTCTACAATGGTTCGAGGGTATTGAGAATAACTTCATTAACAGTGAGTGTCCCGATAACTTTAAGGTCCGTTATGCCATGAGTGTTCTTCACAAACGAGCACTCACTTGGTGGAATGAGGAAAAACGCACCCGCGGAGCTGAAGTTGCACTTGCTATGACCTGGGATCAAGTCAAGGAGATTATGAAAGATGAGTTTTGTCCCCGTAACGAGGTTAAGAAACTGGAGGACGAGTTCCACACCCTTGCTCAGGATAGTGGGGAAAACCTTGCTTATAATACCCGCTTTCACGAGCTCAGTTTGTTGTTGCCCCATAAAGTCACTCCCCTACCTGTAGCCATCGAGAAGTATATCGGTGGCCTACCTATGCAAATTCAGGACACGGTATGGGGAAGGAATCCTGCCACCTTGGAGGAAGCCAAACGCCTGGCGGCTACTCTCACCGATAATCATGTGAAGAACGGTACTCTTTTTCGCAAGAACACCAAGAAGACTGCTGCAAAAGACACTCCTCAGCCCGCTATTGAGGTTAAGCCTGAGACCTCAACCAACAGGAAGCGCAGGGCTAAGAACTACATTGTTGCTACCACCCCACCCGCAGTGCAAACCCCAGCCAAGAAACCTTATGTTGGGAACCACCCTCTTTGTAACACTTGTCAATACCACCATGCTGCTAACAGACCATGCCGCCAATGTAATAACTGTAAGCGGTATGGACACTTTGCTAATACTTGCTGTAACACCCCAACCGATGGCGGAAACATCGGGATGTCACGTATTGACGATTGTTCAGTAGCTCATGGTGAGTAATAAATTCCATTAAATAACTTAAATGAATTATATACAATTGTTCTAGAATTTGTACATCAAATTGAATAAAAACTATACACATATCTTCAAGCATCAATTCAAATCTTCAAGCAAATAGAACCTGAAACATGTTAAGTTGAAAATGTTTTGGGTCAACAAAAGTTGGTGAGAATTACATAGGTTTTTGATAATTGAATAAAATGTTGTGCAATTCATGTGTCATGTCAATCTAGTCCATATGTGAGAACATACTAGAAATAAATCGAGTGCATAATCAACCCTGATGACTGTTATAATGTGGTACCTCCCATACGCTCATGGTTCACCTAAATATGTTATACGATAACAAACACCCACGCTACCTTTGTAGGAGGCACGTATCCGGGTGGGATTGTCAGTCCAATAGATCTATCAATGTATACCGTCGGCTTGTACGGAGTTAATGATTATGCTAGAATGGTGCTTACTCTAATCATGCTCAAGACATAATGCAACATAGAAAAACACATAGACACATTGATGATTGAATTGCATAAATGATGTTGTAACATGTTTCACCCCAAAAATGGTGATAAATAGAAAAGGGGCTATGTAAAACTCACCTTAGCAAAATGCTATGTCTCGTAAAAAAAATAGAATAATGTGTTGTGAATGTATGCGAGGCGAATCCCAAAGACTCAACAACGTAGCTAGTCCAAATTGAAGAAAACGAAAAAGAAAGAATATCAAGCTTCCAATTCGCCAATTACAAGAGCTTATAATCAAAGCTTCAATTGTAGAAGTAATAGACTATAGAAGAAAGGTATGAGGGAAAGTTTAATCGGATTGAAACAATCGATTTAGAGGTGCAAAGTATAATGGGTCATAGGTGGGTTTTTATACTAGTTTTGGAGTCAATTAGCCATTAAAATTGGTCAACACCATAAAGTAAGGTTTTATGATGAATTGACTATTTGACTAAGACTTTGACTGTTTGACTAAGACTTTGACTAGGACATTGACTATTTGACTCAAGGCTTTATTTAAAAAAAAAAAAATCTTGTATATGAAAAAAAAAAAAGAATCATATTATTATTATTATTATTATTTATATACATTTATGTATGTATATAAGTTGTGAGTTAGGATAAATAAAGACTTAGACACATTTGTATAATATTAATGATAAAGGTGTAATAAAAAAAAATATATATATATATATATAAGGGCTTTTTATGTATTAAAATTTTGGGGAAAATTTTGCGATGTTACAGTCTCCCTACTTTTAGGAACTTCGTCCCGAAGTTAAAAGAAAAACACCAGGTATACAATTGGTCAACTACCGAAAACCTTGATAAAATTTCTCACTACCTTAACGTACCTGTAAATTCATGATTACGTTCCGGACCGTAATTATCAATTTACCTTACATTAGGGTTTTGCGTCCTTTTATGACTCTACCGATTGTTGAGCAGGTTCGATAGTCTCCACCAGTCGTTGAGCAGGTTGTAGGGCCTCTCCCGACTGTTGGAAAGACATGATGACCTCTACCAATCGTTGAGTAGGTTGTTTGGTAGTCAACTAATTGTTGTACAAGTAAGCAAGTATGATTATAGATATAGCAATTAGTTCACATTCAAACAAGCATGCACTCAGATGTTATGATAATACTTGAATTTATTACTTGAATCAAAAAGTGTCAATACATAGAATTAAAAAGTAGACATCATTCAAATGGTGGGGTTTGCTGTTAAGTAGCTGGAGGGTCTTGATCTCGGTTTAGTTTAGGGCATCGGTTTACGGTAATGATTTGGGTTTCCACATTCATAGCATTGACCATAGTTGTATTTACTAGGACGATCAAGATTAGCAACCTGAGCAGGGTTGGTTGGTTGGTTGGTATTAGGGTTTGGGGTCTCACGACATGTGTTGACCAGATGGCCATACTTACCACAATTGGTGCACAGGCGATACATTGAAACAGTGGGGTGATGTCGATTGCATGTGTTACACAATGGAAAGTTTCTTGTATAGGGTTTCTTGTTAGAAGCTTGTGTAGTGAGGTTTACATTAGGATCCCTGGTCTTGCGCTTCTGGTTCTCGGTAGTTACCGCGGCCACAATACTTGTTTTCTCGCCTTTCCGAACTAAGGTCCCGTTCTTTATGTGATTTCCATCGCCATTTCCATTTCCATTGCCGTTCCCATTCATTGGGATGACTTGAGCCAACAAGTTAGAAACCAGAGTTGTGATTTGTTGCGCCATTTGTTGGGAAATAATCGCAGCCAGTTGGGCATCAACACCTTTGTTGTTTTTGTTGTTGTTGTGGTTGGTGTTGTGGTTGTTGTTACTTTCCTCTTGGTTTTCACCACTGTTATTGCGAGTGCTGCGACGTGGAGACATGATCTATAAGGGACACAATGAAGGTTCAATGTGGCATGAAATGAATGAGGTGATATAAGGAATGTAATCATTTATTCATTAATTAAAACGAATAAACGAAAACGTTGACGTATCAAAGATTCCAGATTCCAACAACATAGTGAAGACATGCTTTAGCCTATAAGTGAACACTCATCCCGAGAATTCCCAGGTAGGCATCCGGGTCCCTCGTCTGATTGGGATATATGCGCAATGCCAGCCTAGACAGAAGACTCAGAATACAGGCGTTCACCCTTCCAGATTGCACGTGTTCGTTATTAAAATCTAGAACTTCGACGAGATCTCAAGGGGGTTCAGGTTAAACCTGAGGGTTTTGTCCTATTAGTCTGAGAGTAGATCCAGTGATGGAGAGCAACCTTCTTGTAAGGATGAAAGTAGGGATAAGAAGTAGGAGGGAGATAGAGAATAGCAAGTAAAAGAAGCAAGTACTGGTTAAATCCTATGGTTATAGACTAGATTATTTTTCTAATAACCTAATTCCCTATAACCATGGCTCTGATACCAATCTGTAACACCCCAACCGATGGCGGAAACATCGGGATGTCACGTATTGACGATTGTTCAGTAGCTCATGGTGAGTAATAAATTCCATTAAATAACTTAAATGAATTATATACAATTGTTCTAGAATTTGTACATCAAATTGAATAAAACTATACACATATCTTCAAGCATCAATTCAAATCTTCAAGCAAATAGAACCTGAAACATGTTAAGTTGAAAATGTTTTGGGTCAACAAAAGTTGGTGAGAATTACATAGGTTTTTGATAATTGAATAAAATGTTGTGCAATTCATGTGTCATGTCAATCTAGTCCATATGTGAGAACATACTAGAAATAAATCGAGTGCATAATCAACCCTGATGACTGTTATAATGTGGTACCTCCCATACGCTCATGGTTCACCTAAATATGTTATACGATAACAAACACCCACGCTACCTTTGTAGGAGGCACGTATCCGGGTGGGATTGTCAGTCCAATAGATCTATCAATGTATACCGTCGGCTTGTACGGAGTTAATGATTATGCTAGAATGGTGCTTACTCTAATCATGCTCAAGACATAATGCAACATAGAAAAACACATAGACACATTGATGATTGAATTGCATAAATGATGTTGTAACATGTTTCACCCCAAAAATGGTGATAAATAGAAAAGGGGCTATGTAAAACTCACCTTAGCAAAATGCTATGTCTCGTAAAAAAAATAGAATAATGTGTTGTGAATGTATGCGAGGCGAATCCCAAAGACTCAACAACGTAGCTAGTCCAAATTGAAGAAAACGAAAAAGAAAGAATATCAAGCTTCCAATTCGCCAATTACAAGAGCTTATAATCAAAGCTTCAATTGTAGAAGTAATAGACTATAGAAGAAAGGTATGAGGGAAAGTTTAATCGGATTGAAACAATCGATTTAGAGGTGCAAAGTATAATGGGTCATAGGTGGGTTTTTATACTAGTTTTGGAGTCAATTAGCCATTAAAATTGGTCAACACCATAAAGTAAGGTTTTATGATGAATTGACTATTTGACTAAGACTTTGACTGTTTGACTAAGACTTTGACTAGGACATTGACTATTTGACTCAAGGCTTTATTTAAAAAAAAATAATCTTGTATATGAAAAAAAAAAAGAATCATATTATTATTATTTATATACATTTATGTATGTATATAAGTTGTGAGTTAGGATAAATAAAGACTTAGACACATTTGTATAATATTAATGATAAAGGTGTAATAAAAAAAAATATATATATATATATAAGGGCTTTTTATGTATTAAAATTTTGGGGAAAATTTTGCGATGTTACACTTGCCAAGCCCCTGCCACTCAAAGCAATCCTGCCAGAAATAACCCAGCTCCCAATGCTCAAAATGGTAGGCCTGTTCGTGGCCAGTGCTTTGAATGTGGTAGTACGGAACATTATAGGGATGCTTGCCCTAGACTTGGAAACCAGAATCAAAACCAAAACCGCAACCAAAACCAGAACCGCAACCAGAACCAAGGTGCTCGAGGTCGTGCATACAACCTCAATGCTAATCAGGCCCGCGACAACAACGAGGTGGTTAATGGTACGTTTCTTGTTAATAACCACTATGCTTCTATATTATTTGATTCGGGTGCTGATAAGTCATTTGTATCACTAAAGTTTGAACCCTTACTTAACGTACCCCAAACTAACCTAGAGGAACCTTTAGTGGTAGAGGTAGCTAATGGGAAGTCTATCTCGATCGATTCTATTATTCGTAACTGTGTGTTGAACCTTGATGAGCATACCTTCTTTATCGATCTCATTCCTATGCATCTTGGAAGCTTTGATATCATAGTAGGCATGGATTGGTTGTCAACCCATCGTGCTGAAATCCTATGTTTTGAGAAAGTTATTCGCATTCCTCTCGAATCTGGTGATATTTTGAAGATCTATGGTGAGAAGCCTTGCGGTGAGCTTAAACTCATGTCTTGTACTACTACTCAAAAATACTTACGAAAGGGGTATATGGCTTTCTTAGCTAACGTGATAGAAAAGAAAGACAAGGGCAAAAGTATCCAAGACATCCCAATCATTCGGGACTATCCTGAAGTCTTTCCAGAGGATTTACCTGGTTTGCCACCTGCTCGACAAGTGGAATTTAGGATCGATCTTGTTCCTGGTGCAAATCCTGTCGCCAAAGCTCTTATCGTCTTGCACCCTCTGAAATGCAAGAACTTGCCAGTCAACTACAGGAACTTTCTGATAAAGGTTTCATTCGCCCCAGTTCTTCTCCATGGGGAGCCCCTGTTTTGTTCGTTAAAAAGAAAGATGGATCTCTCAGGATGTGTATCGACTATTGTGAACTCAACAAACTCACCATCAAGAATCGTTATCCCTTGCCTAGGATTGACGATCTTTTCGATCAACTTCAAGGAGCAACCCACTTCTCGAAGATTGATCTTCGTTCTGGTTATCATCAGCTTAGAGTCCACGAAGAAGACATTCCCAAGACAGCCTTTTGTACATGTTATGGTCATTACGAATTCATGGTCATGCCGTTCGGATTGACCAACGCTAATGTAGTGTTTATGGATCTAATGAATCGGGTTTGTAGACCCTACCTTGACAAATTCGTGATCGTCTTCATCGATGACATTTTGATTTACTCGAAATCAAAATCCGATCACGAACAGCATCTTCACTCAATTTTGGGTCTCCTAAAGAAAGAACAACTGTATGCCAAGTTCTCGAAATGTGAATTTTGGCTTAAGGAAGTTCAATTTTTGGGACACGTCATTGATGAGAACGGAATTCATGTTGATCCCGCGAAGATCGAAGCTGTCAAAGATTGGGGTGTTCCTAAAACTCCAACTGAAGTTCGTTCTTTCCTTGGTTTGGCTGGTTATTATCGTCGATTCATTGCCAACTTCTCTAAGATCGCTGTTCTTCTCACTGCCTTAACTCACAAGGGTAAACCTTATGAGTGGGGACCAAAACAAGAGGAAGCATTTGAAACTCTTAAGCTGAAACTCTGTGAAGCTCCTATCCTGTCTCTACCTGATGGTAATGATGACTTCGTGGTCTATTGTGATGCATCAAACCAAGGTCTTGGTTGTGTTCTCATGCAACGAGGCAAGGTTATTGCTTATGCGTCTAGACAGCTTAAGGCCCACGAAAAGAATTATACCACCCATGATCTTGAATTGGGCGCTGTCGTCTTTGCTCTTAAGATTTGGAGACACTATCTTTATGGAACCAAATGTGTGGTTTTCGCGGACCACAAAAGTCTCCAACATGTCTTCGACCAGAAAAATCTTAACATGAGGCAACGACGTTGGGTTGAGTTACTTAACGACTATGATTGCGAGATTCGCTACCATCCTGACAAAGCGAATGTTGTGGCTGACGCACTCAGTCGTAACGAGCGCATCAAACTTCATTGTGCGAGAGTTCGTACTGATCTTCAGGATCGTATCCTCCAGGCTCAACATACTTCAGTCACCCAAGGTAACATGTACGAGGAAATGTCTTGTGGTGCTGAGACTCAACTTGAAACCAAACCTGATGGCCTACTTTATTTTCTCAATCGACTTTGGATTCCTGACCGTGATGATCTTCGTACCTTCCTTATGAACGAGGCTCATAAGTCTCGTTATTCTATTTATACTGAAGCTGACAAGATGTACCAAGATCTTCGTTATTCGTATTGGTGGCCTGGTATGAAGAAAGATATCGCTCTTTTCGTTGCAAAATGCCTTACTTGTTCAAAGTTCAAGGCTGAACATCAACGACCATCTGGTAAGCTTGAACAACCAGAAATTCCTGTATGGAAATGGCAGAGCATAGCAATGGACTTCATCACTAAACTCCCTCGTACACCCAAAGGTTTGACAGCATTTGGGTAATCGTTGACCGTCTAACCAAGTCAGCCCATTTCTTACCTATTCGTGAGAAATATTATGTGGAAAGGTTAGCAAAGATGTACATAAGTGAAATCGTATGTCGCCATGGTATACCTTTGGACATTATCTCTGATCGTGATGGTCGTTTCACTTCTCACTTTTGGGATTCTTTACAAGACGCTTTGGGTACCAAGTTAAACCTGGGTACTGCTTATCACCCTCAAACAGATGGTCAGACCGAACGGACCATCCAGACACTTGAGGATATGCTCAGGGCATGTGTCATCGATTTTGGTGGCGCATGGGATTCTCATCTTCCCTTGGTCGAGTTTTCATACAACAACATTTATCATGCCAGCATTAACATGGCTCCTTTCGAGGCATCCTATGGTCGTAAGTGTCGTTCACATGTCTGTTGGACTGAGGTTGGTGAAGCCCAGATCACTGGACCCGAACTGATCCAGGAAACCACAGATAAAATCCAACTCATTCAGGATAATCTTCTCAAGGCTAGAAGTCGACAGAAGAGCTATGCTGATAAACGTCGAAAACCCTTGGAATTTCAAGTCGGGGACCTTGTACTTCTTAAGGTATCCCCTTGGTGTAACATTTCGCATTAAACCATATGTACGTTACGATTATTGTTAATGAAACGTCAATTTTTATCATTATCGCATTTTTTTAAAATGTTTCGTGACACATTTGGACCCCTAGTATCATACTATAAGGTTATATTATATATATATATTAGAGATATAAATGTCAAAAAAATTAATGCCTGGGCCGGGACTCGAACCCGCGCCCTAGGCCGGGTCAACCTACACACACAAACAGCCAACCAGTTGATCTACACCACATATCTGTCAAACCTTCCACGCGTTTTATTTTATATCGTGCTTAGAACCTAGCAGTTGACTTAGAAAGTCAACTGCAAAGACAATCAACCATAATTATCATCAATTCGTGTTACAATTCAAATATGGTAAACTGAGAATGACGCGTCTGACTTATTCGCGTATTATACAAGCATAATTAACATTAAAACATTCCAAAATCGAGTCCAATCACGCGTCAATGTTCAACACGAGTCAACCATTACCCAATTTAAACCCACGAGCCTCCCACTATAAATTGGAACCTCCTCTACAACCTACACTCGCCGAACATACTCTCTCTTTCCTCAATTTCCTCTGATAAACCCGTTTTGATCATCATTTGCTCGTGTGTTAACTTTCCTAGTTGACCGCTCAAAATCACGTAAAAAGCTTTGTAAGTTTCAAATTCTTCTGTTGGTTTTGATCATCGGCCCTCCTACAACAATAACCCTATGTTTAATTGGGTTATTGTTCGTTAAAATTGTTGATTGATAAATCTAGGGTTCGTTCATCTTTAATTTGGGGATAACACATTTGCAGACCTGTGTATATATATATTGCAGAACATAAATCATCACCAACTGATCTACAGATCAGTTGGTGTGACTCTCATACTTAAAACACGAACCGGCCGGATGGCCAGGGTTCGAGTCCTACAACGCGCGACCATTTCTTTTACTTTAAAAAGAATTATAAATCAGTTCCAGTATAACTATATATGAAATTTCAAACCGAGTATTTTCGTTCTAAGGGTCCAGCCCAGTTGGTGGCTGGGCTTGTGATAAAACCCTATGTGACATCCGTCACTTTTCTTTTATTTTATTTTTGTATATAATAATAATAATAATAATTTTCAGGTTTTATTTAGAAGAATATATATATATATATATATATATATATATGGAAGTATATTTATGCCTTGTTCTACCTAATCATAAATCCATAACCAAACATGTTAAAACCCAACCATTCCTTGTGGATTTTCGGAGCCCAGATGCCCAGCCCAAAACAAAGGCAGCCCATCAGCCGGCCCACTCCCTCTCTGCAGCATTAAAAAAAAAAAAAAGCCTATAACCAGACTCGAACCCGAGTCTGGTAACGGCTCAAACACAACACACACGCACAAGACCAACTAGGCTACACCTCACTTCTGAATTAATCCCAACCATTATTATATAAAAGCCCAAATTACCCTGCTATCCCTTCTCCTTCCCTGTTGCTCGCTGCAGACCCGAAGACGAGTCAAACACGTGTTCAACCATTCTTTTTGGAAACCTTGACCAAGTTAAAGGATGAGTATGAACCGGCAATTAATTTCCGCACATCTTGGACACGTTTACAGCCCCATAATCACGGGAATTATAGCATCTAATGCTCGTTTTTGACCGAATTCGAAGCCATCATCAAGACCTTCCAAAGATACAATATTAGTATAAATTGAAAACGTGTATGGCTTCTGAATGTGCCGAAATCTATCTCTTCACTCTCAATTTCTACTAAATTCTAGTAATTATCAAGTATTGCTCGTAGTTTGACTTTTGTGTTGACTCGTTTATATCGACCGTTTTGCAAACTGTAAGTCTAATTCAAGCATTCTAGTTTGATTATTATTACATACTGATCATTAGCCCTCTATTCGTTGTTCGTTTCTGCAATGAATTGATGGGATTAGAAAACCTAGGGTTCTAAGGTTTCTTTGGGGAAGATGACCAATTCACGTAACTAATAAGTATTTTAAAAACTAAAACATATACAAATCTGATGTACAGACCAGTTGGTTGTGGTGTTTGGCTAAAAAACATTGAACCGGCCATAAGGCCAGGTTCGAATCCCACAAGTGACAAACATTTTTTTACCCCCTTTCATTTATATATTTAACCTCTTAATCTTTTAAAATAGTTTTAAAATACTAAAAGTGCTTTATAAATTCTACAAAAATTATCTTTAGTTATTTTTATGATAAAGTTTATTATCCAATTTTTAGATTTTCATAAAATCTTTTATAAATTATATAAAATAAATATTACAAGTTTATTCTATTATGATTATAAAATTCTATAAAAATATCAAAACGACTATATAAATTTCCACAAAAATTCATCTGACTTTATATAACATTAAACTTTTCTGAAATAATTTTTATTTATGAAATATCATTTATTTAATATTTTTTATCAATTTTTGTTAGTTTTTAATCATAAATAAATCATAATAAATTCATTTTTCAATATTTTTGCACCAAAAATTTATATAAATTATTTCTATCCATTTAGAACAGAAATACAATTTTTAATTTAAAAATTCTTTAATTTTAATATTTTTAAATATTAAAGTTATATTTTGACAATTTGAAATAAATAGTTTTAATATTCTATTTATAAGAAAATAATTTTATAAAATTATTTTCACACTTAAAACTTTATATTGTGACCATCTTTGATTTAAAATTTACAAAAAAAGACTTTTGTTTATTTATTTATCAAATTTCTCTTATTTATTAAACGTTTAATTTATTAATCAAACGAATACTTATCCCCAATTCGAAACCCTAGAAAATACTTATAGACTAGATAGACTTAGACTTATTTGTTACCTATTACATAGGGTGATACTTGGCAACATTGGATTACACTTATTCAATTCCACAAGACTTACCACCTTGCTAAGGTGAGTATTACTTATCCCCTTTTTCGTTTTTACACTTTGGGGTGATTCATGCACAAGTATACAAAATTTTCACATTCAGTTACACATACACATTCTTCATTTACAATTCATATGCGTGTCTTGTTTATCTTGTGCCTTATGTTTGAACATGAATGTAGCTTACGTACAAAATCATACATCTAGACATAACTTATGTTATGGTGCTCTTTACATATAGACGTAACTTATGTTACGGTGCTCATTTAGACATAACTTATGTTATGGTGCTCTTTTAGACTTGACACGTGTTAGGGTGCTCATTATCAATTTCATCTTATCAACTTTACATTTGATCTTTGTCTTGTTTGGTTACTTGCGTGTTTACATAATGCCTTGGTGATGCTAGACACATGAATTGTACTACTTTTCAAACTTATACTATATGTACAAAGCTAGGTAGTACTCACCAACATCATATGTTGACAAAATTTATTTTCGTGCATGTTTCAGGATAAGCTGCTTGACGCTTCATATAGGACTTTGGACTTAGACTAAATAAATCAACTATCTCAATTTTTGTTGTGTATTCATTTTCACATGTTGTAAAACAATATTCAATAATCACATATTTACATTTTAGTACCATGAGCTTTTGAACAATCGTCACTACATGACACCTCGATGATTCTGCCATCGGTTGGGGTGTTACAGATTGGTATCAGAGCCATGGTTATAGGGAACTAGGTTATTAGATGAAATGGCCTAGACTATAACCGAACTTCAACTTTCATGCATAATATTTCCTAAATTACCTTACCCCTCATTTCCCTCTACTTTCCTTCCTCTATCTTTCCCTTCTTCTCTATTTCTTCTCATCTTTCATCATGGTGCATAGAGATGGTGCCCTACAAGGAGTGGAAAGTCTACATCATCATGGAACGGGAGCAGTACCTTTCATGAAGACACTCTTAGGCATAATGCCTACTCATATTCTGCTCCTTCAAAGTTGTTGAGCTCTAATGAGTGTGATGGAACACGTGCAATCTGGAAGGGTGGATGCCTGTACACTGGGTTTTCTGGCATAGGCAAGCATAGCGCATAAATCCAATAACGGACCTGTTATGCTTACCTGGGGATTCCTGGAGTGAGTGTCCACTTATAGGCTAAAGCATGTCTTCTTTGATCACCATTGGGTTCAATTCCTTTGAAAAGTTTACGTTCTTGTTGGGCTTTACAGCTAGACAAGGGCACTCCGAGCAATTTATGCAAGTTTTTCAATAATACTCTCTCGTTTCATATACAATATTTTGTATTTCATGATTTTTATAAATTGCTTACAAGTTCATACTTTCATAATCATCTGTACGGTTATACACTTACATTTTTCTAATCTCATGATTCTTCATTGACTGCCTCATAGATGTCTGCTCGCCGCATGCTCCGTGATGCCAGCCAACGCACTGTTCGTGCTCCTGGACAACGTTCTGATCGTCGCCTCGCATCCTTAGTCGCTGAGCAAATTGCTGCAGTGATCCCAAACCTTATCAGTGAGTTGACCCAGAATAGCAACAGTGCCAACACAGGAGGTGCAACTCAATTTCGGTGCACTTTCAAACACTTTAACTCCTGCAACCCCACAAAATTCACTGGTGAGGAGGGTGCTACGGGCCTCCTCCAATGGTTCGAAAGTATGGAGAGCACCTTTGTGAACAGCGAGTGTCCTGATGAACTCCGCGTTCGCTATGATACCAGTGTCCTTCAAAAGGGGGCGCTAACATGGTGGAATGGTGAAAAGCGCAATCGGGGAGCTGATGTTGCTTTATCTTTGTCTTGGGCTGAGGTTAAGGAACTCATGATCGCCAAATTCTGCCCTAGGAACGAAATCAGGAAACTGGAGGATGAGTTTCGTGAGCTCAAACAAGACAGTGGTGAGAATCTTGCGTATAATACTCGATATCATGAACTCAGCATATTGGTTCCACACATGGTCACCCCGGTCTCTTGAGCAATCGAGAAATATATCGAGGGATTACCTGACCTAATTCAAGACGTTGTCACTGGAGGAAAATCCACTACGGTGGAAGAAGCCATCCAGCTTGCAGCCACTTTAACAGACAAACACGTAAGGAAAGGAAACTTGGTTAGGAAGGGCACCAAGACATCTACTGAGAAAACCACCAATGCTGTTGAACGATCTAAGGCTGTTTTAGCAAAGGCCGCCACTAATTCTTCAAACTCTAAGAAACGAATGGGCGATAATCAGAACCACGCTGTTGTGGATCCTGTGACTCAACCCCCTATCAAGAAAGCCTACACGGGAATCCATCCTCAATGCAACACTTGCAAGTATCATCACCCTGCAAATCTTCCATGTCGTCAATGCACTAGATGCGGAAGGTTTGGACACTTTGCCACTACTTGTCGTGTAACGGTTAGGACACAGGATAATCATCAAACAGCTGCCCAGGAACCACTGCCGATTACTAACGGCCGGGCATGTTATAATTGTGGAGACCCTAACCACATGCGACATCGATGCCCTGAATTGAATAATGTAAACCAGGTGGCACATGGACGAGCCTTCAATATCAATATCAATGAAGCAAACGGTCAGAATGACGTTAATCCCACTAGCTAAGCCATGGATGGAATCTTCTTAAGACTCGAGAATCCAATACCTGTGTTTTCATTTCTTGAGCTTATTATCATTTTGTACCCAATTATGTCGTACTCATAAGCATATAACATCTAGAAATTCCTTGCATACTATTGTGTACGAACGCAGGATGGAAATTTATCATATTTGGTTACATTTATTTTAATCATAGAAGTTTAAAGACTCTACCTTACATTTTGTTGAAACAATTGGACTTGATTTCCATGAAATTAAACCACTAAAAACTCGATACTTGATCCTACAGAACTTTTCTAAAAACATCATTGTTTGTTATATGAAACTTGATTTTTCCCTTAATTTGACTATTCATTGAACATTTAATTATTCATGATACTCGTAAACATGGCTGGCCAAATATGAACTATTTCTATAGGCCACTAAGATAACACTTATACTTAATGATTGTCGTACCTATAAACTTGCTTGCATGTGTGTATTATCAATTTGCATGTTGATCTATGAGAGACAACTACTACATTTATCCACTCAACTAAAACAAACATTTCACTTAAAGGGCTCCCCGGGTGGGTGGTAGCCCATACTTAAATTTTGTTATGCCTACAAGTTGTTGCAAACCAATGTAATTGACCTCATTATTTAGCCTCATTTCGTTGATAACGTCTCATTGTAACCCAACGTGTTTGTTGTGAAACTTATTTGTTTTAATGTGTTGTTAGATTAGGATCATAGAAGGACATAAAACCCTAATGTAAGGTAAATTGATGATTCCGGTCCGGAACGTAATCATGAATTTACAGGTACATTAAGGTGGTGTGAAATTCTATTTGAGTTTTTGGTAGGCGTCCAGTACGTTTTCAATGTATCAAAGGTGTGGTGGGTTAGCTGCGGTACACCCTATATATAAACACTAATGACGCATCGAAAGTGAGACTGGGAGTCGAACCAGGAACAAACTCTAGATACTTGGTAGTTCATTTAGTCTTTCTATAGTCGATCAACTCATGCATTTATTTTAGAATTTTCTAAAACTTGAAGTTTAGTGTTTTACTAGATTCTTATTCTCCTTATTACTCGAGACGAACCTAATCCAATCCTTAACTCACACCTATTAAACCTCTTATCCAAATCATTCGAAACAGTTTACTTTGTTACCATAAATTCACGACGTGCCTTAACTCAAATTTTCCAAACCACAGTTACCTTAATTTCTACCCAAACATCCATAACCCTATGTTTCTAATAACTTCGGGACGAAGTTTCTAAAAGTAGGGGATACTGTGACATCCGTCACTTTTCTTTTATTTTATTTTTGTATATAATAATAATAATAATTTTCAGGTTTTATTTAGAAGAATATATATATATATATATATATATATATATATATGGAAGTATATTTATGCCTTGTTCTACCTAATCATAAATCCATAACCCAACATGTTAAAACCCAACCATTCCTTGTGGATTTTTGGAGCCCAGATGCCCAGCCCAAAACAAAGGCAGCCCATCAGCCGGCCCACTCCCTCTCTGCAGCATTAAAAAAAAAAAAAAGCCTATAACCAGACTCGAACCCGAGTCTGGTAACGGCTCAAACACAACACACACGCACAAGACCAACTAGGCTACACCTCACTTCTGAATTAATCCCAACCATTATTATATAAAAGCCCAAATTACCCTGCTATCCCTTCTCCTTCCCTGTTGCTCGCTGCAGACCCGAAGACGAGTCAAACACGTGTTCAACCATTCTTTTTGGAAACCTTGACCAAGTTAAAGGATGAGTATGAACCGGCAATTAATTTCCGCACATCTTGGACACGTTTACAGCCCCATAATCACGGGAATTATAGCATCTAATGCTCGTTTTTGACCGAATTCGAAGCCATCATCAAGACCTTCCAAAGATACAATATTAGTATAAATTGAAAACGTGTATGGCTTCTGAATGTGCCGAAATCTATCTCTTCACTCTCAATTTCTACTAAATTCTAGTAATTATCAAGTATTGCTCGTAGTTTGACTTTTGTGTTGACTCGTTTATATCGACCGTTTTGCAAACTGTAAGTCTAATTCAAGCATTCTAGTTTGATTATTATTACATACTGATCATTAGCCCTCTATTCGTTGTTCGTTTCTGCAATGAATTGATGGGATTAGAAAACCTAGGGTTCTAAGGTTTCTTTGGGGAAGATGACCAATTCACGTAACTAATAAGTATTTTAAAAACTAAAACATATACAAATCTGATGTACAGACCAGTTGGTTGTGGTGTTTGGCTAAAAAACATTGAACCGGCCATAAGGCCAGGTTCGAATCCCACAAGTGACAAACATTTTTTTACCCCCTTTCATTTATATATTTAACCTCTTAATCTTTTAAAATAGTTTTAAAATACTAAAAGTGCTTTATAAATTCTACAAAAATTATCTTTAGTTATTTTTATGATAAAGTTTATTATCCAATTTTTAGATTTTCATAAAATCTTTTATAAATTATATAAAATAAATATTACAAGTTTATTCTATTATGATTATAAAATTCTATAAAAATATCAAAACGACTATATAAATTTCCACAAAAATTCATCTGACTTTATATAACATTAAACTTTCTGAAATAATTTTTATTTATGAAATATCATTTATTTAATATTTTTTATCAATTTTTGTTAGTTTTTAATCATAAATAAATCATAATAAATTCATTTTTCAATATTTTTGCACCAAAAATTTATATAAATTATTTCTATCCATTTAGAACAGAAATACAATTTTTAATTTAAAAATTCTTTAATTTTAATATTTTTAAATATTAAAGTTATATTTTGACAATTTGAAATAAATAGTTTTAATATTCTATTTATAAGAAAATAATTTTATAAAATTATTTTCACACTTAAAACTTTATATTGTGACCATCTTTGATTTAAAATTTACAAAAAAAGACTTTTGTTTATTTATTTATCAAATTTCTCTTATTTATTAAACGTTTAATTTATTAATCAAACGAATACTTATCCCCAATTCGAAACCCTAGAAAATACTTATAGACTAGATAGACTTAGACTTATTTGTTACCTATTACATAGGGTGATACTTGGCAACATTGGATTACACTTATTCAATTCCACAAGACTTACCACCTTGCTAAGGTGAGTATTACTTATCCCCTTTTTCGTTTTTACACTTTGGGGTGATTCATGCACAAGTATACAAAATTTTCACATTCAGTTACACATACACTTTCTTCATTTACAATTCATATGCGTGTCTTGTTTATCTTGTGCCTTATGTTTGAACATGAATGTAGCTTACGTACAAAATCATACATCTAGACATAACTTATGTTATGGTGCTCTTTACATATAGACGTAACTTATGTTACGGTGCTCATTTAGACATAACTTATGTTATGGTGCTCTTTTAGACTTGACACGTGTTAGGGTGCTCATTATCAATTTCATGTTATCAACTTTACATTTGATCTTTGTCTTGTTTGGTTACTTGCGTGTTTACATAATGCCTTGGTGATGCTAGACACATGAATTGTACTACTTTTCAAACTTATACTATATGTACAAAGCTAGGTAGTACTCACCAACATCATATGTTGACAAAATTTATTTTCGTGCATGTTTCAGGATAAGCTTCTTAACGCTTCATATAGGACTTTGGACTTAGACTAAATAAATCAACTATCTCAATTTTTGTTGTGTATTCATTTTCACATGTTGTAAAACAATATTCAATAATCACATATTTACATTTTTAGTACCATGAGCTTTTGAACAATCGTCACTACGTGACACCTCGATGATTCCGCCATCAGTTGGGGTGTTACACCCTACCCGGTCTCAGACCTGGGTTCGAACCTTGGCATACACAACTCTTTTTTTTTAAAACCTTTACTTTTATATATTCTCTATTATTTTTAAAAATGGTTTTAAAATACTAAAACTTCCTTATAAATTCTACAAAAATTATTATACGTTATTCTAATAAAAAAGTTTAACATACAATTTTTAGTTTTCCAAAAATTATTTATTTATTATATATAATAAATATTACAAGTTTATTCTATTATAATTGTAAAATTCTATAAAAATATCAAAACGATTATATAAATTTCCACAAAAATTATTCTGAGTTTATAAAACATTAAATATTCCAGAAATGATTTTTATTTCTGAAAAATCATTTATTTAATATTTTTAATCGATTTTTGTCTTTTTAAATCATAAATAAATCATAATAAATTCATTTTTCATTATTTTTACACCAAAATTTTATATAAATTATTTCTGTCCATTTAGAACAGAAATACAAATTTTAATTTAAAAATTCTTTAATTTTAATATTTTTAGATATTAAAGTTATATTTTGACAAATTGAAATAAATAGATTAAATATTCTATTTTTAAGAAAATAATTTTATAAAAATTATTTTCATACTTAAAACCTTAAAATGTGACCATCTTTAATCTAAAGTTTACACAAAGACTTTTGTTTATTTATTTATCGAATTTCTCTTATTTATTAAACAATTTAATTATTAATCAAATGAATACTTATCCCCAAATTCGAAACCCTAGAAAATACTTGTAGACTAGAAAGACTTAGACTTATTTGTTACCTTATACATAGGGTAATACTTGGCAACTTTGGGCAACACATATTCTATTTCTCGAGACTTAATACTTTGCTAAGGTGAGTTTACGTAACCATGTTTATGCAATTCTTTATACTTGAAACTTTATACTTAAGCAATTCTACATACATGTCTAGTTGTAAACTTTAATGCCTCATGACTTAGACAACTACTGTTAGACTTAAACTTCAACTTACATAATCATTAGCTATGGCTAAGCCGGCGATACTCAATAATAGATCTATTGGATTGACAATCCCACCTAGATTCGTTGACCATCTTTTATGGGGAGCGCGGGTGATTGTTATCGTTCCAACGTGATATTAAGGTGAACCGTGGATGACGGGATGGACCTAAACTTGTCGGAGGTTTGATTATGTGCATACTATACTTCATGTTTATTCATGTAGACTTAAACTTACGATAGACATATGAATTGCTAAACTTTGATTATTCTTAAACTTAATTGCTTGACATGGCTTATGTATTCTCACCAAATTCTAGTTGACCCCCCCCCCCCATTTTCACAACTCAACAGGAAATAATGATGCTTGAAGCCTAGAGCTAGCATGAGGAGACAATTTGAAGTTTATGCTTTGTTTGGCTTTTTGATGTATTAGAATTTCATTCAAGACTTGTTATGTATTTTCAATTTTGGATATTTTACTTTAAATAAATTTCAATTAAAACTTGAATACCATGTGCTATTGTATACTCATTCTTACGTGACACCTCGATGTTTCCGCCATCGGTTGGGGTGTTACAGATTGGTATCAGAGCCTTGGTTATAGGGAATTAGGTTATTAGAAAAATAATCTAGACTATAACCTTAGGGATTTAAAACAGTACTTGCTTCTCTTACTTGTAACCCTAATTGCTTCCTTAATCTTATCCCTATCCTACACCTCATACAACCCTAAGCCTTACAAGTGACTGCTCTTATTCGTCTGCTGCAATCCTAATCCACCATTAGAATAATAGTACAAAATCCTCAGGTTTAGCCTGAACCACCTTGAGATCTCGTCGAAGTTCTAGATTTTAATAACGAACACGTGCAATCTGGAAGGGTGAACGCCTGTATTCTGAGTCTTCTGTCTAGGCTGGCATTGCGCATATATCCCAATCAGACGAGGGACCCGGATGCCTACCTGGGAATTCTCGGGATGAGTGTTCACTTATAGGCTAAAGCATGTCTTCACTATGTTATTAGAATCTAGAATCTTTGATAAGTCAACGTTTTCGTTTATTCGTTTTAATTAATGAATAAATGATTACATTCCTTATATTACCTCATTCATTTCATTGTGTCTCTTACAGATCATGCCTCCACGTCGCAGCACTCGCAATAGCAATGGTGAGAACCATGAGGAAGGTGGCGACAACCACAACCATAACCACGACGCTAACCACAACAACAACAATAACAACAACAACAATGGCGTTGATGCTCAACTGGCTGCGATCATCTCTCAACAAATGGCACAACAGATCGCAACTCTGGTTCCTAACTTACTGGCTCAAGTCATCCAGATGAACGGAAACGGCAACGGAAACGGCATTGGAAACCACAATGGAAACGGGAATGGAAACGGGAATGGTCTCCCAGCTTGCACTCTTAAACACTTTAATACCTGTAATCCCCCTAAGTTCAGTGGAGAAGAAGGAGCTACGGGTCTTCTACAATGGTTCGAGGGTATTGAGAATACCTTCATTAACAGTGAGTGTCCCGATAACTTTAAGGTCCGTTATGCCATGAGTGTTCTTCACAAACGAGCACTCACTTGGTGGAATGAGGAAAAGCGCACCCGCGGAGCTGAAGTTGCACTTGCTATGACCTGGGATCAAGTCAAGGAGATTATGAAAGATGAGTTCTGTCCCCGTAACGAGGTTAAGAAACTGGAAGACGAGTTCCACACCCTTGCTCAGGATAGTGGGGAAAACCTTTCTTATAATACCCGCTTTCACGAGCTCAGTTTGTCGGTGGCCTACCTATGCAAATCCAGGACACGGTATGGGGAAGGAATCCTGCCACCTTGGAGGAAGCCAAACGCATGGCGGCTACTCTCACTGATAATCATGTGAAGAACGGTACTCTTTTTCGCAAGAACACCAAGAAGACTGCTGCAAAAGACACTCCTCAGCCCGCTATTGAGGTTAAGCCTGAGACCTCAACCAACAGGAAGCGCAAGGCTAGGAACTACATGGTTGCTACCACCCCACCTGCAGTGCAAAACCCAGCCAAGAAACCATATGTCGGGAACCACCCTCTTTGTAACACTTGTCAATACCACCATCTTGCTGACAGACCATGCCGCCAATGTAATAACTGCAAGCGGTATGGACACTATGCCAATACTTGCCAAGCCCCTGCCACTCAAAACAACCCTGCCAGAAATAATCCAGCTCCTAATGCTCAGAATGGTAGGCCTGTTCGTGGCCAGTGCTATGAATGTGGAAGTACGGAACATTATAGGGATGCTTGCCCTAGACTTGGAAACCAGAAGCAGAACCAAAACCGCAACCAAAACCAGAACCGCAACCAGAACCAAGGTGCTCGAGGTCGCGCTTACAACCTCAATGCTAATCAGGCCCGCGACAACAACGAGGTGGTTAATGGTACGTTTCTCGTTAATAACCACTATGCATCCATATTATTTGATTCGGGTGCTGATAGGTCATTTGTATCACTAAAGTTTGAACTCTTACTTAACTTACCCCAAACTAACCTAGATGAACCTTTAGTGGTAGAGGTAGCTAATGGAAGTCTATCTCGATCAATTCTATTATTCGTAACTGTGTGTTGAACCTTGATGAGCATACTTTCTCTATCGATCTCATTCCTATGCATCTTGGAAGCTTTGATGTTATAGTAGGCATGGATTGGTTGTCAACCCATCGTGCTGAAATCCTATGCTTTGAGAAAGTCATTCGCATTCCTCTCAAATCTGGTGATATTTTGAAGATCTATGGTGAGAAGCCTTGTGGTGAGCTTAAGCTCATGTCTTGTACTACTGCTCAAAAATACTTATGAAAGGGGTATACGGCTTTCTTAGCTAACGTGATAGAAAAGAAAGACAAGGGCAAAAGTATCCAAGACATCCTAACCATTCGGGTCTATCCTGAAGTCTTCCCAGAGGATTTACCTGGTCTGCCTCCTGCTCGACAAGTGGAATTTAGGATTGATCTTGTTCCGGGTGCAAATCCTGTCGCCAAAGCTCCTTATCGTCTTGCACCCTCTAAAATGCAAGAACTTGCCAGTCAACTACAGGAACTTTCTGATAAAGGTTTCATTCGCCCCAGTTCTTCTCCATGGGGAGCCCCTGTTTTGTTTGTTAAGAAGAAAGATGGATCTCTCAGGATGTGTATCGACTATCGTGAACTCAACAAACTCACCATCAAGAATCGTTATCCCTTGCCTAGGATTGACGATCTTTTCGATCAACTTCAAAGAGCAACCCACTTCTTGAAGATTGATCTTCGTTCTGGTTATCATCAGCTTAGAGTCCACGATGAAGATATTCCCAAGACAGCCTTTCGTACACGTTATGGTCATTACGAATTCATGGTCATGCCGTTTGGATTGACCAACGCTCCCGCAGTGTTTATGGATCTAATGAATCGGGTTTGTAGACCCTACCTTGACAAATTCGTGATCGTCTTCATCGACGACATTTTGATTTACTCGAAATCAAAATCTGATCACGAACAACATCTTCACTCAATTTTGGGTCTCCTAAAGAAAGAACTATTGTATGCCAAGTTCTCGAAATGTGAATTTTGGCTTAAGGAAGTTCAATTTTTGGGACACGTCATTGATGAGAACGGAATTCATGTTGATCCCGCGAAGATCGAAGCTGTCAAAGATTGGAGTGTTCCTAAAACTCCAACAGAAGTTCGTTCTTTCCTTGGTTTGGCTGGTTATTATCGTCGATTCATTGCCAACTTCTCTAAGATCGCTGTTCCTCTCACTGCCTTAACTCACAAGGGTAAACCTTATGAGTGGGGACCAAAACAAGAGGAAGCATTTGAAACTCTTAAGCTGAAACTCGGTGAAGCTCCTATCCTGTCTTTACCTGATGGTAATTGTCACACCCTCAAATTTTCACTGCGGGTTTATACCGCGAGGCGCATGACAAACCAGGATCCCATAGCCATAAGTCACAGGAACGAACTCTAAATGCCCAAACCATTTAGTTCGTTTTCGAAAACCAAGTTTAGTTAAGCTGCGGAAGCGTAAACCAAATTTAAACCTTTTTAAAAAAACTATGCGCAAAACAATGCGCCCAAATTAAAACCATACGAAAGCATAATATATAATTTGTGTGTATGCCCGAGAGCCCAAATGCAGTGAAGTGTACAGTGCTTTCTAATCCTGGCACCGGAAGCTAACTACCTGCAAAAGCATGTAAATCGTGTGTCAACATAAAGCTGGTGAGATCACAAAGTAAAGTAATTTAATATGCAAATGCGCTGGTTTCCAAAACCACGTAAGTAAGTAAGTTGTGTTGGTGCCCCGCACCGTGTAACCACTAGTTCATCGCATGTCAAGGGTAGCTAACCCATTCATGATAACTAACCGAATATACCGAACTGCTATGTACGTGTAGCCACACAAGTGTGCTGCATGCCTGACATCATTGTCTATCCACAATGATAATGTTTCGTTAAGTTATAGTTCACGCCCGCGCTCCCCGAGCCGGTGTGAGGTTTGTAAGACCTAATAGCGCTATCAACTAATAACCCGCTTGCCAACCCTGGCAACTCATTCGGTACGTGAGGACTTACAGATGATAGAAATGGTTTAGTTTATCAAGGACACAATTGCGAACTAGCAAAGTAACCGACCCTCATAAGGATCCATGGCATCCCAACCCGGATGTGTAAGTAGTCCCAAACCGGACTAGAAAATGTTAAGTAAAGTGTCTCATACCTGAGACGCATGCTTTTGAGAAGAAGAGTAGTGAAACTCACCTTAGGTTGCACGTGAATGATCCAAATCCCTCAAACAGTAACGAGCTACCGACTCCCTATTACAAGTGTCACTAGGTGAGTATATGTGCATAACCAACACACCATATAACTCGTTTATCCGAGACCTTTAAATGTTCAAAACCGTGTAGTGACACCTAATGACTCTACATGCTCAAGTATGTCCTACGTATCCCGTTGGTGATCATAGTGATTATTATCAGTTTAATACATCAATTACATCTCATACAAGTTTTCACACAAGTACATGTCAATTACATACCACATAAAACTCCAAATAGTCACATAAAGACCCCGTACACAATCTGCGTTTTTAGGACAGATTGTGCGCTGTGAAAAACAATTTATTTAAAATACTTAACGAATGAATTAGAGTCCCAAAGTTTTACTGAATTTTATTTGGGATTCACTTGACAATACCTATTTTTTTTTTGTCTTAATTCCAAACACAAAAATTATGAAAATTCGTACAACACAGCTATGTCCAGAAAATTTCCTCAACAGGTCAGTTTAGTAGAAAAATTCTCAAAAATTGTGTATTCATCCAAACGGGATGAATCCACTTGTAAAAGCTCTATTTTTCCAATATTGACCTTCTGTAAAAATTTCATAACCTAACTCCTTGTAAATCTCAAGTTATGACCATTTAAAGTTAACCCAATTTACAAATCCGAAAATCTGATATGACCTCTAATCAATTAAAATTCCAAAAACGACTCAAACGATGTCCAAATCTGATGGTTTTGCCCATTATGAAAAGCTAAGACCTTGTACATTACAATCATGCAAAGAAATCATCAAAACAATCAATTTACCAACCCATTACAGCCCCTACAAAACACTGGCGAAGCTTACTAGGGGCCGGCGGGGGCGGCCGACCCCCCCGAATTTTCGCGTAGAAGTGCCGATTATATAGTATTCGTATAGAAAATTTTGAAAATATAGGGTTTCGACCCCCCGAAACTGGATTTCGACTCCCGAAATTAGTGACTTCCGACCCCCCGGTGACTTCCGACCCCCCGAACCTTCGGGTCAAGCTTCGCCACTGCTACAAAACGTTCAACCGAATCTGCCAGAATCTTAAACTTGCATCCCAAGTAATCTACAAACCCTAATTTTTCATGAACATCCCTAATACATGTATAACACCTATAGTACTGATTAAACACCATATTAATCATAGCAAAACACATATGTTATCATGTGAAAACCCTAATCATGGCTACTAATAACAATCATCACCAAATCATCAAGAGCATCCAAGAACTCCTACACATACATACATGCGATTCTACATATATTATTTTTAGAGTTTTTAAGGTTTTTCAAGTATTATAATTCATCAGAAATCATAAGGATGTATACCTTGCAATGCTAAAACTCCTTAGAGCCTTGAGATTAAACCCGAACTAGCTTGATTAGTGAAAGATTACTTGATTGCTTGAAAGCCAAGAGAGAAGGGGGTGGGGTTTCGCACGGCACAAACAAGAAGAAGAAGTAGGGTTTTATCTTTTTCTTGCCTCCTAATTATAAGAGGGCCTTGCTTGTTCCCCAAGTAATTGGGTTTTAGGGCCCTTCTAGTCCATTAACTTGACCTTTTAATCATGTTATAGCCCAATACCGGACCCAATAATATTAGTCACCCTAAATTGCATAGAAACCATTGTTTTCATTATTACATAACATATTAATCATGTTGCGCACGTAATTTACATAATCTACGTATTATCTTTCAGTTAGGCGATCATTCACAAAAACATGTAATTCACATAAGCACGTACTTCATGTTCACCATAATTCAATTGTACGTATTACTGCTATGTATGCCACATAATTCACCAACGTTTGGGATACAGGACTCATGTGTGTGTTTAACAAGGATTTTCCTACGTATAACATATGTTAGCATCTTCTAACACATGTTAACCTACTTAACTAACCCTAGTTAAGTATCTAGCCATGTATGAACATGTAAGTTTACTAGAGTTCAGTAAAAGTATTTAACCTGAAAATGCGGGGTGTCACAGTAATGATGATTTCGTGGTCTATTGTGATGCATTAAACCAAGGTCTTGGTTGTGTTCTCATGCAACAAGGCAAGGTTATTGCTTATGCGTCTAGGCAACTCAAGACCCACGAAAAGAATTATACCACCCATGATCTTGAATTGGGCGCTGTCGTCTTTACTCTTAAGATTTGGAGACACTATCTTTATGGAACCAAATGTGTGGTTTTTACGGACCACAAAAGTCTCCAACATGTCTTCGACCAGAAAAATCTTAACATGAGGCAACGACGTTGGGTTGAGTTACTTAACGACTATGAATGCGAAATTCGCTACCATCTTGGCAAAGCGAATGTTGTGGCTGACGCACTCAGTCGTAAAGAGCGCATCAAACTTCATTGCGCGAGAGTTCGTACTGATCTTCAGGATCGTATTCTCCAGGCTCAACATACTTCAGTCACCCAAGGTAACATGTACGAGGAAATGTCTTGTGGTGCTGAGACTCAACTTGAAACCAAACCCGATGGTCTACTCTATTTTCTCAATCGACTTTGGATTCCTGACCGTGATGATCTTCATACCTTCCTTATGAACGAGGCTCATAAGTCTCGTTATTCTATTCATCCTGGAGCTGACAAGATGTACCAAGATCTTCGTTATTCGTATTGGTGGCCTGGTATGAAGAAAGATATCGCTCTTTTCGTTGCAAAATGCCCTACTTGTTCAAAGTTCAAGGCTGAACATCAACGACCATCTGGTATGCTTGAACAACCAGAAATTCCTGTATGGAAATGGGAGAGCATAGCAATGGACTTCATCACTAAACTCCCTCGTACACCCAAAGGTTTTGACGGCATTTGGGTAATCGTTGACCGTTTGACCAAGTCAGCCCATTTCTTACCTATTCGTGAGAAGTATTCTGTGGTAAGGTTAGCAAAGATGTACGTAAGTGAAATCGTATGTCGTCATGGTATACCTTTTGTAACACCTGAAATAATAAATATCCTTTAATTACGATTAATTAAAATAATTACTTTACGTTATAACTAATCCGGCCTAATAGATAAAACCCACCCGATAACATAAGCCCAAAATATATTAGACTAATAATTGGACCCTAATTGTACAAGCCCAATACTTCTTTGGCCCATTAAGATTGTTTGGCCCATTTAATATCTTAGCCTATTAAGAGTATTCGGCCCAATACCCTCCAGGCCCAATCCTTCATTCTTGTTTGCTGCACATTCACGCACCATAAGATATATACATATACTCATGCGTTGGTGCAACGCTGGTTCATCACCTTCAGTCTCAAGACCGGTCGTCTTCTCCGGCCAGTTCTTGGTCTCCAGCGAGCATCACAATAAGAACCATCATAATAACAACCACCTATATAAGCTTTCTTCTCCGGTCACTCTTATTCATAAGTAACCGGGTCTTGATCGTACCCGACAAACCATACCTTGTAAACACTAACAGTCGAACTCCATCACCTCTCCGTCATCGCTTCATCTCCTCCGGTTGAGTTTAGCTCGACGACAACTACACTAAATAACATAATCGTTAGTTACAGACAACTTACCACCTTTATCTTTGATCCCATATGAACCTCCAACGCCCGACCATTCTTTCCGGTCTCCTTCTCAGGCGGAGTTCGTCTCCTCTGGTGCCTTCGCCGGCAACAACCAATACAACCACCACGATCCTCACCCTCCACCCTCTCTATAGCTTCGATAACCATCAACATAACCCTTCTATTTGGATAACATAAACAACCACCAGTTATCATCTAATAACCATTGATCATCTCCGGCTGCCGCCTTCTTCTCCGGTAGCTCTTCATCATCAGCGACAACCCGCCACTCCCTGTTCCAGTACTTGGACTAACCACCAGCCTTTACCAGTTCTGTTACAGAACTCCTCCCCGAACCGATTATACAGTTATCTCTCATCCTCGTCGTAACACAGTTATAACCATCAAACTAGTCATCCTCGCGGGTATATATATATATATATATATATATATATATATATATATATATATATATATGTCTGGATACCTGCGAAGAGGTATAATATGTCTCTGTTTACCCAAGGTCCGAGTTACTCTCCGACTGTTTATAAAACTGACAAACCACTACTTCCTTCTCCGGTTGATGTATCATCTCATGTTAATCTTTGGTCATGTTAGACAACTAATAACTGTCAGCGTACACTGGTCGTCACCCAAGGAGTTGCTCTGCTACGACACCACGGATCGTCTTCTCCGGTCACCTGCTATCATCGGTGACCGGTGGTTTCAGGCGGTTTCCGGTGGTTCCAGGTGTCCCGAACCTAACTACCAGAAGGGTTCAGGTTATGTTTCAGTTAGAATCAGCGGGAATGGTTCCATGGATATTGCAAACCGGTTAACTCAGCTTTCGGGTTGACCCAAGATCAAAACCGGATTGTGAAACTGTTCAGAGTATGCATGGAAATCAGGAGGTTATTAATTATTGTTATTAATTATTATTATTATTATTATTATTACTATTATTATTATTATATAATTATTATAAACTGTGACGAGTGGACAATAATATTAACCCGACAATATTAGCCAGAATAACGATAATAAACTGAGTAACAAATATATATATATATATATATATATATATATATATATATATTTATATATATATAAAAGAATATAAAGAATATAATATTAAAGGATTGTCCCCGCGTTATCACGTGCACAAGCCTTGCACGCGCTAATGTTATAAAATATAATAGGTACAATTTATTTGGAGAATATATCGTTACGGAATAGACTACAGGATCTGGGAGAATATAATAGAGGTGAGTACATGACCTTTTCCCTTTTAAAGCCTTTGGGCTGGTTACATGCTTGTCTAATCGTTATTAAGTATTTTATACGGTTTATATTATAAAAGTGTTATCGAGTTGTTAATAGAAATAATAGAACTCGATCGAATAGAAACTACGTAGAGTGGATCCATTCGGTATCATAGAGTATAGCCTGGACCAATTAGAGGTTACGGGACCATATATAATTGATCTATACTCACGGGAATATATTTATCTAAACCAAGTAGAGGTTTAGAACCACAATAAGCATTTGTATGGTGCTTCATCGATAATATATTCCACCTTAGAATGACCGAACTATATAGAAAGAGTTGTATGTTCGTTAAACTCGAGTTATTATTATAGTATGTCTAAATTCGGCATGTCTCACTAGTATGAAAATACTAATGTACTTTAAGCATGTGGTCAGGTACTTATACGAAGTATTAAAGAGCAAGCCGAAGAATAGAAGATCTGGATAAGAAGAGGATACTATGGTTACATTTTATGTATTTCATCGGTATTGAAATTCAGTTTAATGTAATCATTACAATTAAACCTGTTAATGCTAATCCGCTGCGCCACCTGGGTCGTTACAGGTGGTATCAGAGCAACAGGTTTAATTAATAGAAATCCTCTTCTGATCCAGATCAACCAAAAGTATATTAGAAAGAAATTTATGTTAATAGAAATTATAAGAAAGTATAGAAAAATTATCAAGGAAATTACTAGAATAATATTGTGAGGTAAATTGACAATTTTTAATGGCCAGAAAATTGTGAATTTACAGGCACGATTGAATTCTAGAAAATTCTTTGGTGATATAAAAAGTTATAAAATAATAGAAATATAAGAAATACGAATAAACAAGAATTATACAAAGTATAAATAAGTTATTATAGAAGTATTCCTTTAATCGCTAGTATTAGTTAAAAGAATATAAGAGCAATATGTTAAGAATAAGACTGCGATTATAAGTTTCATACCCTATCACATGAAAATTTATCAAATCTTTTATATCTAATTGAAATATAAGATAATTAGAAGAAATTTATGTTTAAAAGTATTCGAAATCAAACATAATTAAAAGAATATATCTGATTAATAAAGAAAATTTATAAATCTGCACAAGTATTGTACTTCTACTTGAGCATTCCTATGATCAAGTTTCTAAATAGATATGATTTCCTCGACGAAATTCGTTCTGCCTATCGCTTATGTGAATTCCCTTCTGATAAAAACCAAGTGAACATAAATATATTCTATAAGAATATACTAGTCCGTATAACCTATCATTTGAAACTATCAATGCAGATATTTTCATAAATATATCCGGAAATATATATTCTATAATTCCTTTTGAACTTCGTTTTATCCGTCTGGCAAGATTATTTCTTGAATCTAGAAAAGTATTTTCAACTTAGAAATCTTATAATAAGTCGATAAAAGAATATCAGAATCCAAGTCATATTATCAAGAAATAGTATCAGTGTCATATCAATCTGAACACATCAATAGAAGTAATATTAAAGTTACATTAAATCGAGACCTTTAAGAGATACTTCCATTCCATCTGAAACAAAGTTAAAAGTCCGGCTCGTTAGACTTGAAGTGTCACATGAAGACTTCCTTGTATTTCAATTCGAAAACTGATCGATATACAATTTGAAACAAATTCTATAGTTTAAAGTTCAGCTCGTTGGACGTAATGTTTCACCTGAAGATTTCTTAGTATTCCAATCTGAAAACATATCAGTGTACAATCATTATACAATCACGTTCCTTTCCACAAGTTTTGGGATCACTAGTATGACGAGACACGTGCAATCTGGAAGGGTGAGCCCTGTATCTTGAGTTTTCGGTCTAAGGTTAACATTCCTTCGTGTTTAGCCCGAGATCAAGTCTCAAAACTCTTCAAATAACTTTTGATTCTGTCACGAGTTATTCCCTGACTTTATTCGTAATATAAACCTTCACGATTTTGTTTATCGCCAAGTTTAAAAGATCGATTATACAACTCTATTTATGATTATAAACAACCTAGTACTACTAATTCATTACCTCAGAAATCTTATAAAGTATCCCAACCTGTTCAGTTAAACTTTTATCACTTTAACATCAAAAGTTGAAACTCGATCTTAACGACTTTATACCTCAGTTGTCAGCATCATTATCAATCGTTACTTCAGTATCCTAGAAACTATCCCCACCAGATTGTTATTACTACTCAAACCCAGTGTATTATATTCTTTACTTCATAGAATAATACATATGTCGAACTACTTCATATCTTTTCAGTAAGGTTCTACAATCTACTGAAGATGATTAACTCATTTATATCCGACTTACGATACTTTGGTTTTTCTTTAAAAACCAGTATTCGAGTTGTAAACTCCAACTAGAATATTAACCTCACAGATAATCTAACGACATGTTAATTTCTGGAAATTTATAAGTCTCCCTGAGACAAATTAAGTTTCCAAACATGAAATTGGTTATTTATTCTAAGAATATAAAGAAAAATATGTATATCCTAGAGTATACCTATTTTCTTTAATATTAGTGGAAATCAAGTTCGAAGACTTGAGAACCTAGTAAAATTTTGAGAAAGAAAGAAACGGTATTACACCAATGGTACTATCACTACTATCTCTATTAAAGAAATTTGGAGAAGTTGTGGACGATTATCATACTCAATATTCTCAACCATTGAATCACGAAATCTGAAACTTGTGACAATGTGATGAAAGAATTTTGATTATACTGAAGGTGTAATATATCGTAATGATAAACCATCATCTATAAATCGAGATTCTGTAGAGCGAGCACGCCCATGGCAGCCTAGACCTCAAAAATCAGAAACTCTTTATAACCAGATTCATCTATATACAGAACTGATTAAAAATCTAGCGATCAAATCAGTATGTAGAATCAAAGATGGCTATATGTCCTCTATGCATTCCCTGGGGTAAAAGAGATCCAGACCCTTATGAGAGGTATATCCGGACGTTTCCACAGGATTCTGTGTAGGGACATATGATATTATAAAGGAAAAGACGCATTATCCAATGTTGGAGAGAATTCTTGCACTTTCCAGTACAGATGTTGCTAATACCTTAAGAACAGTATCAAGAGATCTTTTAGTTGGTCAACATAATATCTATATTTTATTCGATATAAGAATGGCCTATTCCTAGATTATCAAGTATCTTACTAATAGATTGACTTCCTTCGGTCATATTCTAGTCATTTCACATCGATAAGAGAACTCTATCGTTCGAATATACTATAAATATCTTACATGATAGAGATCATTTTCCAGTATATACTCGAATGTTTCCTGACAGGTCTCCTGAGATAGATTATTCTCAACATCACGAATTATTGTTCTTGGTCTTCATCATCCGGGTTATTTACAAGATATTTAGTATAAGAATTACTCATTAAGCCAGCTCGATTCGATCACAATTTGACCATTTTCAATGGAAAAATTTATCACGATCATTTCCATACATAGAGAATATGTATTGAACCTCTTTCCAGTGTGTATATATATATATAGATATGTATGACATTGACGAAGTATTCCCAGATAGTTCTCTTGACATCATATAAGTTTCGACGTATTATCTTCAATGATATTCGTTCTGGATTCTGCTTCGTAAATCCCTTGAGAATTATTTACACGTTAAATATATCTCACTTAAGTAGAAATGATTCTTCTTAATGACCTATTTTATACGGTTATTCATTTGAATTTCTGCGAAACTTAGTCTCAACCCGAATATTTACTACAGATCGAAAATATTTATAGCTCGTTGCTCCTGAAAATACTTGTTTATATTTATCGAACTCGAATAATCTAATAAGTGACTTTCCAGTACTTCCTTTTCAGGACATATAAAAGAAGTTTAAATTTTATAAGAGATTAAATAATTCCAAGAAGTAAGCCTTTCAATTTAGCTATCGAATATTCGCTATTAAAATATAGAATATACTTTAAAATGTATTATAGAACAAAATTCTAAGAAAACAATCTATTATAGAATGTAAAATATTTCAAAATGACGAGTACTATCATGAACAACTAGAGAAAACTATAAGAGAGATAATACACGTAGACTTAATATTTATTGAGCAGTTATTATAAATAGAAAAGAATTAAGATATAACGATATCTTAACACCACCAGAAAATCCGTAATAAGAATTGATGCGGCCAAGGGATTGGCCAAAAATAAATGATATTATGAGAAACCATCGAGAATAGAAGCCATTTAAAGTTTTATAAGCTTGATTTATATAACACTAAGAGGAAACTCTAGAATTAAGCGTCTAAGATTTTAAACCCGTCTTTACAAGGTTTAGAATTTATTATCAGAAAAATAAGTGGGAGACAAATTCTATAGGTTGGGGAGAATCCGATAATAAGTATTATAAAATAAAGATTATCAGAAATAATAACTAAAAGATATTTATTAAACATTATAAGACAAATCAAATCGAATCTCAAGGACGAGATTCCAATAGGTTGGGGAGAATGTAACACCTGAAATAATAAATATCCTTTAATTACGATTAATTAAAATAATTACTTTACGTTATAACTAATCCGGCCTAATAGATAAAACCCACCCGATAACATAAGCCCAAAATATATTAGACTAATAATTGGACCCTAATTGTACAAGCCCAATACTTCTTTGGCCCATTAAGATTGTTTGGCCCATTTAATATCTTAGCCTATTAAGAGTATTCGGCCCAATACCCTCCAGGCCCAATCCTTCATTCTTGTTTGCTGCACATTCACGCACCATAAGATATATACATATACTCATGCGTTGGTGCAACGCTGGTTCATCACCTTCAGTCTCAAGACCGGTCGTCTTCTCCGGCCAGTTCTTGGTCTCCAGCGAGCATCACAATAAGAACCATCATAATAACAACCACCTATATAAGCTTTCTTCTCCGGTCACTCTTATTCATAAGTAACCGGGTCTTGATCGTACCCGACAAACCATACCTTGTAAACACTAACAGTCGAACTCCATCACCTCTCCGTCATCGCTTCATCTCCTCCGGTTGAGTTTAGCTCGACGACAACTACACTAAATAACATAATCGTTAGTTACAGACAACTTACCACCTTTATCTTTGATCCCATATGAACCTCCAACGCCCGACCATTCTTTCCGGTCTCCTTCTCAGGCGGAGTTCGTCTCCTCTGGTGCCTTCGCCGGCAACAACCAATACAACCACCACGATCCTCACCCTCCACCCTCTCTATAGCTTCGATAACCATCAACATAACCCTTCTATTTGGATAACATAAACAACCACCAGTTATCATCTAATAACCATTGATCATCTCCGGCTGCCGCCTTCTTCTCCGGTAGCTCTTCATCATCAGCGACAACCCGCCACTCCCTGTTCCAGTACTTGGACTAACCACCAGCCTTTACCAGTTCTGTTACAGAACTCCTCCCCGAACCGATTATACAGTTATCTCTCATCCTCGTCGTAACACAGTTATAACCATCAAACTAGTCATCCTCGCGGGTATATACATATATATATATATATATATATATATATATATATTTCTGGATACCTGCGAAGAGGTATAATATGTCTCTGTTTACCCAAGGTCCGAGTTACTCTCCGACTGTTTATAAAACTGACAAACCACTACTTCCTTCTCCGGTTGATGTATCATCTCCGGTTAATCTTTGGTCATGTTAGACAACTAATAACTGTCAGCGTACACTGGTCGTCACCCAAGGAGTTGCTCTGCTATGACACCACAGATCGTCTTCTCCGGTCACCTGCTATCATCGGTGACCGGTGGTTTCAGGCGGTTTCCGGTGGTTCCAGGTGTCCCGAACCTAACTACCAGAAGGGTTCAGGTTATGTTTCAGTTAGAATCAGCGGGAATGGTTCCATGGATATTGCAAACCGGTTAACTCAGCTTTCGGGTTGACCCAAGATCAAAACCGGATTGTGAAACTGTTCAGAGTATGCATGGAAATCAGGAGGTTATTAATTATTGTTATTAATTATTATCATTATTATTATTATTATTACTATTATTATTATTATATAATTATTATAAACGTGTGACGAGTGGGACAATAATATTAACCCGACAATATTAGCCAGAATAACGATAATAAACTGAGTAACAAATATATATATATATATATAAAAAAAAGAATATAAAGAATATAATATTAAAGGATTGTCCCCGGCGTTATCACGTGCACAAGCCTTGCACGCGCTAATGTTATAAAATATAATAGGTACAATTTATTTGGAGAATATATCGTTAAGGAATAGACTACAGGATCTGGGAGAATATAATAGAGGTGAGTACATGACCTTTTCCCTTTTAAAGCCTTTGGGCTGGTTACATGCTTGTCTAATCGTTATTAAGTATTTTATACGGTTTATATTATAAAAGTGTTATCGAGTTGTTAATAGAAATAATAGAACTCGGTCGAATAGAAACTACGTAGAGTGGATCCATTCGGTATCATAGAGTATAGCCTGGACCAATTAGAGGTTACGGGACCATATATAATCGATCTATACTCACGGGAATATATTTATCTAAACCAAGTAGAGGTTTAGAACCACAATAAGCATTTGTATGGTGCTTCATCGATAATATATTCCACCTTAGAATGACCGAACTATATAGAAAGAGTTGTATGTTCGTTAAACTCGAGTTATTATTATAGTATGTCTAAATTCGGCATGTCTCGCTAGTATGAAAATACTAATGTACTTTAAGCATGTGGTCAGGTACTTATACGAAGTATTAAAGAGCAAGCCGAAGAATAGAAGATCTGGATAAGAAGAGGATACTATGGTTACATTTTATGTATTTCATCGGTATTGAAATTCAGTTTAATGTAATCATTACAATTAAACCTGTTAATGCTAATCCGCTGCGCCACCTGGGTCGTTACACCTTTGGACATTATCTCTGATCGTGATGGTCGTTTCACTTCTCACTTTTGGGATTCCTTACAAGACGCTTTGGGTACCAAGCTGAACCTGAGTACTGCTTATCACCCTCAAACAGATGGTCAAACTGAACGGACCATCCAGACACTTGAGGATATGCTCAGGGCATGTGTCATAGATTTTGGTGGCGCATGGGATTCTCATCTTCCTTTGGTCGAGTTTTCATACAACAACAGTTATCATGCCAGCATTAACATGGCTCCTTTCGAGGCACTCTATGGTCGTAAATGTCGTTCACCTGTCTGTTGGACTGAGGTAGGTGAAGCCCAGATCACTGGACCCGAACTGATCCAGGAAACCACAGATAAAATTCAACTCATTCAGGATAATCTTCTCAAGGCTAGAAGTCGACAGAAGAGCTATGCTGATAAACGTCGTAAGCCCTTGGAATTTCAAGTTGGGGACCTTGTACTTCTTAAGGTATCCCCTTGGAAGGGAGTGATTCGCTTCGGTAGAAAGGGAAAACTAGCTCCTCGATACGTAGGCCCGTTCAAAGTGCTTGAAAGGATTGGAAAAGTGGCTTACAAACTTGATCTTCCACCTGAGTTAAGCAATGTTCACCCAACCTTTCACATTTCGAATCTCAAGAAATGCTTAGTAGATGAGAACCTCCATGTTCCTCTTGAAGATGTGCAGATCGATGAAACTATGCACATTGTCGAGAAACCCGTTGAGATCGTGGATACTGGAGTCAAGAAACTCAAGCGCAGTCGCATTCCTTTCGTTAAGGTTCGTTGGGAATCTAAACGAGGTCCAGAGTTCACTTGGGAACGCAAGGACCAGATGAAGTCTAAGTACCCACATCTTTTTCCACCAGACTCTCCAACTTCAACTTCGGGACGAAGTTCCTAAAAGTAGGGGAGACTGTAACATTTCGCATTAAACCATATGTACGTTACGATTATTGTTAATAAAACGTCAATTTTTATCATTATCGCCTTTTTTTAAAATGTTTCGTGACACATTTGGACCCCTAGGGTTCGTTCATCTTTAATTTGGGGATAACACATCTGCAGACCTGTGTATATATATATTGCAGAACATAAATCATCACCAACTGATCTACAGATCAGTTGGTGTGACTCTCATACTTAAAACACGAACCGGCCGGATGGCCAGGGTTCGAGTCCTACAACGCGCGACCATTTCTTTTTCTTTAAAAAGAATTATAAATCAGTTCCAGTATAACTATACATGAAATTTCAAACCGAGTATTTTCGTTCTCAGGGTCCAACCCAGTTGGTGGCTGGGCTTGTGATAAAACCCTACCCGGTCTCAGACCCAGGTTCGAGCCTTGGCATACACAACTCTTTTTTTTTTAAACCTTTACTTTTATATATTCTCTATTATTTTTAAAAATGGTTTTAAAATACTAAAACTTCTTTATAAATTCTACAAAAATTATTATATGTTATTCTAATAAAAAAGTTTAACATACAATTTTTAGTTTTCCAAAAATTATTTATTTATTATATATAGTAAATATTACAAATTTATTCTATTATAATTGTAAAATTCTATAAAAAATATCAAAACGATTATATAAATTTCCACAAAAATTATTCTGAGTTTATAAAACATTAAATATTCCAGAAATGATTTTTATTTCTGAAAAATCATTTATTTAATATTTTTGATCGATTTTTGTCTTTTTAAATCATAAATAAATCATAATAAATTCATTTTTCAATATTTTTACACCAAAATTTTATATAAATTATTTCTGTCCATTTAGAACAGAAATACAAATTTTAATTTAAAAATTCTTTAATTTTAATATTTTTAGATATTAAAGTTATATTTTGACAAATTGAAATAAATAGATTAAATATTCTATTTTTAAGAAAATAATTTTATAAAAATTATTTTCATACTTAAAACCTTAAAATGTGACCATCTTTAATCTAAAGTTTACACAAAGACTTTTGTTTATTTATTTATCGAATTTCTCTTATTTATTAAACAATTTAATTATTAATCAAATGAATACTTATCCCCAAATTCGAAACCCTAGAAAATACTTGTAGACTAGAAAGACTTAGACTTATTTGTTACCTTATACATAAGGTAATACTTGGCAACTTTGGGCTACCCATATTCTATTTCTCGAGACTTAATACTTTGCTAAGGTGAGTTTACGTAACCATGTTTATGCAATTCTTTATACTTGAAACTTTATACTTAAGCAATTCTACATACATGTCTAGTTGTAAACTTTAATGCCTCATGACTTAGACAACTACTGTTAGACTTAAACTTCAACTTACATAATCATTAGCTATGGCCAAGCCGGCGATACTCAATAATAGATCTATTGGATTGACAATCCCACCTAGATTCGTTGACCATCTTTTATGGGGAGCGTGGGTGATTGTTATCGTTCCAACGTGATATTAAGGTGAACCGTGGATGACGGGATGGACCTAAACTTGTCGGAGGTTTGATTATGTGCATACTATACTTCATGTTTATTCATGTAGACTTAAACTTACGATAGACATATGAATTGCTAAACTTTGATTATTCTTAAACTTAATTGCTTGACATGGCTATATATTCTCACCAACTTCTAGTTGACCCCCCCCCCCCATTTTCACAACTCAACAGGAAATAATGATGCTTGAAGCCTAGAGCTAGCATGAGGAGACAATTTGAAGTTTATGCTTTGTTTGGCTTTTTGATGTATTAGAATTTCATTCAAGACTTGTTATGTATTTTCAATTTTGGATATTTTACTTTAAATAAATTTCAATTAAAACTTGAATACCATGTGCTACTGTATACTCATTCTTACGTGACACCTCGATGTTTCCGCCATCGGTTGGGGTGTTACACTTGGAAGGGAGTGATTCGCTTCGGTAGAAAGGGAAAACTAGCTCCTCGATATGTAGGCCCATTCAAAGTGTTTGACAGGATTGGAAAAGTGGCTTACAAACTTGATCTTCCACCTGAGTTTATCAATGTTCACCCAACCTTTCACGTTATGAATCTCAAGAAATGCTTAGCAGATGAGAACCTCCATGTCCCTCTTGAAGATGTGCAAATCGATGAAACTATGCACATTGTCGAGAAACCTGTTGAGATCGTGGATACTGGAGTCAAGAAACTCAAGCGCAGTCGCATTCCGATCGTCAAGGTTCGTTGGGAATCTAAACGAGGTCCAGAGTTCACTTGGGAACGCAAGGACCAAATGAAGTCTAAGTACCCACATCTTTTCCCACCAGACTCTCCAACTTCAACTTCGGGACGAAGTTCCTAAAAGTAGGGGAGACTGTAACATTTCGCATTGAATTCTTTGTACGTTACGATGATTATTAATAAAACGTCGAATTTTATCATTTATCGTCCTTTTAAAAAAATATTTTGTGACGCATTTGGACCCCTAGTACCATACTATAAACATATAATATCATTATATTATTGATATAATTGTCAAAAAATTATGGCATGGGCCGGGATTCGAACCCGAGCCCATGGCCGGTTCAACCCAACACACTCACAACACAAACCAGCTGGTCTACAGCTTCTAGTTGGAATAATACTGATTTAGATTATACTTATATTATGATTGGAATTGCAGTTGACTTGCAAGAAGTCAATCTGCGATCCCAACTTCCTAAAATACTTGATCTATACGCGTGATTATCATAATTGTTGATTGATATGGTTGACTCGCGTCTTATGCACGCTAATTAACAGTTATAACATTCCAAATCTGTGTCAATCACGCGATTTTAATCAATGCCTTGAGTCAACTTTCCAATTGTCCAATACGTGTGCAATACTATAAAGTGAGGCCTCCACTACAACCTACACTCGACGATTAACAAACCCCCACAACAAATTCATCCTAACACACCTTCAATTCTGCAATATACCTCGTGTTTGACTTTTTCGTTGACTGTCTCAAATCACACGATTACATTTTGTAAGTTTCAAATTTTTTTGTTGGTTTTGTATATCGGCTATTGAGCAGCAATAACCCCATGAATAATCGGGTTATTGCTTGCTCATTTGGTTTATTGTAAAACTTAGGGTTCGTTCGATTCGAATTGGGGATAATCACATTACTGCAGACTTTGTTATTTATTTAAATCAGAGACAAAACAAACACAACCACTGATCTAGATCAAGTGGTTGTGTCGTCTGTTTGTATACGAGGGAACGCGGGTTCGAGTCCCGTCTTACCCACCCTTTTTCCTTTCCTTTTATAATGATTATAAATCTGATTCAAGTATAACTATATATTTAATTTTAAACCAAGATTAATCGTTCTCAGGGTCCAGACCAGATGGTCTGGACTTCTGATATAAAACATGAATCGGTCACCAGACCCGGGTTCGATTCCTTGCATGAGTAAAACATTTTTTTACTTTTTAGATTTATATATATTTACCAATATTCTTAAAAATGGTTTTAAAATACTAAAATTGCTTTATAAACTCTACAAAAATTATGTTATGATGTTTTAATAGAAAAGTTTATTATACAATTTTAGTTTTCCAAAAATTATTTATTTATTATATATGATAAATATTACAAGTTTATTCTATTATAATTATAAAATTCTATAAAAATATCAAAACGATTATATAAATTTCCACAAAAATTATTCTGAGTTTATAAAACATTAAACATTTCTGAAATAATTTTTATTTTTGAAAAATCATTTATTTAGTATTTTTAATCGATTTTTTGTTATTTTAATCATAAATAAATCATAATAAATTCATTTTTCAATATTTTTATACCAAAATTTTATATAAATTATTTCTGTCCATTTAGAACAGAAATACAAATTTTAATTTAAAAATTCTTTAATTTTAATATTTTTAGATATTAAAGTTATATTTTGACAAATAGAAATAAATAGACTAAATATTCTATTTTTAAGAAAATAATTTTATAAAAATTATTTTCATAGTTAAAACTTTATAATGTGATCATCCTTAATCTAAAACCTACGAAAAAGACTTTTTTTTATTTATTTATCAAATTTCTTTTATTTAATAAACAATTTAATTAATAATCAAACGAATACTTATCCCCAAACTCGAAACCCTAGAAAATACTTGTAGACTAGAAAGACTTAGACTTATTTATTACCTTATACATAGGGTAATACTTGGCAACTTTGGGCTACACATATTCTATTTCTCGAGACTTAACACTTTGCTAAGGTGAGTTTACGTAACCTTGTTTATGCAATTCTTTATACTTGAAACTTTATACTTAAGCAATTCTACGTACATGTCTAGTTGTAAACTTTAATGCCTCATGACTTAGACAAAGACTATTAGACTTAAACTTCAACTTGCATAATCATTAACCCTGATCAAGCCGGCGGTATACAATGATAGATCTATTGGATTGACAGTCCCACCTAGATTCGTTGACGATCTTTTATGGGGAGCGCGGGTGATTGTTATCGTTCCAACGTGATATTAAGGTGAACCGTGGATGACGGGATGGACCTAAACTTGTCGGAGGTTTGATTATGTGCATACTATACTTCATGTTTATTCATGCAGACTTAAACTTACGATAGACATATGAATTGCTAAACATTTTGTTATTCTTAAACTTAATTGCTTGACATGGCTTATGTATTCTCACCAACTTCTAGTTGACCCCCCCCCCCCCCATTTTTACAAACTCAACAGGAAATAATGATGCTTGAAGTCTAGAGCTAGCAGGAAGAGACAATTTGAAGTTTATGTTTTGTTTGGCTATTTGATGTATTAGAATTTCATTCAAGACTTGTTATGTATTTTCAAATTTTGGATATTTTCCTTTAAATAAATTTCAATTAAAACTTGAATACCATGTGCTACTGTATACTCATTCTTACGTGACACCTCGATGTTTCCGCCATCGGTTGGGGTGTTACAGCGGTGGCTGCGGCGGTGGTCGGTGGTCGTTGATGGTGGCAATGGTGGATGGGTGATAGTGGTTGGTGGTGGGTTTTGGTGTTTTTAATGAAAACTGAAAAAGGTGATGGAATGAAAAAAAAATGGGGGTTATTGGAATGGTTTTGAGGGGTGGATGAAAACATCTAACTAAAAGATAAATACGTATCATAATAAACCCAATAGTCAACTCAAGAGGTCATCTGGGTCTAAAAACCCATTAACTTTGATGATTATGTAACCTGTGACACCCTAGGAAAAATACCACATCAGCCGTGGCCAGGAGAGATCTTGGTTCATAACTAATGTCTTGCCTCTTAAATTACCAACGCGTTTTGGGGCTTAATGTTAGTGGATGAGAGGAGAACTCCACAGTTAAGCGTGCTCAGGTGGGAGAAATTCTAGGATGGGTGACCTCCTGGGAAGTCTCCACCGGGGCAACCAAAAACAAATCCGTGAGCTCTGGATGTGCAACCCTTCGGGGCAAAGCGGACAATATTGGTGATGAGAAGGGCCAGATGTTATATAACCTACCTAACTAATACAAAAATGAATGTTTGGAAAGTTTACCAATCCTACCTCTTCTAATTAAAATCATTAAAATCAGTTAATTTTCTAAATGGAATAAAGCTATTATTAGCAAAACTTAATTCCATAAATTAGAATATCATTTGAGATTTGGTTAAGCGGACAATATTGGTGATGAGAAGGGCCAGATGTTATATAACCTACCTAACTAATACAAAAATGAATGTTTGGAAAGTTTACCAATCCTACCTCTTCTAATTAAAATCATTAAAATCAGTTAATTTTCTAAATGGAATAAAGCTATTATTAGCAAAACTTAATTCCATAAATTAGAATATCATTTGAGATTTGGTTGAATTACCTAGAGGTATTCATAATTAAACTAGATCCGAATGAGAACGTTACATGATACGATTGATTACGAAAGGTTATACTTAAGAGGGAAAAAAGTATCAAAGAATCTTCTTAACTATCTTACAAAAGATTTCTTTGAAGTTCATTACCGTCCTAGTAGCCCATAATAACTAAGAGCCACGTTAGATGGACATTAAAACAACTTTACCTAACAATGACCTACATGTTCATTAAACAACTTGAAAGTTCTAAACTGAAGGTTAAGAACACTTAGTCTGTAAGTTAATAAGATCCATATATGGGTTGATGCAAGCATAAAACGTGTTGGAATCATAATGAAATTCTCTTCATTAAGAACTAAGTGGATTAAAACACCTACCTCAAGATGAGTGGGAGCAACTAATGAAAACTTGTCGTTAAATAGATGACATTTCTCTTGACAAGTATATGTTACCTAAGTCAAAGCATTATGCATGCATAATTTTGACATGATGAATATCGGGAATTCCTCTTACATGATAGGAATCAAATACACCGAGATAGACCCAACGGGATATTAGCTCCATCCCAAAAGTTTTACTCTAAGCGGGTCCTTACATGTGTAACATACAACACTGCTCTCCTTTAGAGGATAATATGATAAATGGGATTATTACCTTATGATTCATTAATTTAGAAGTCTTATGTATTTAAGTCTATACTTGTTTATGATATTGTTCATATTGCTTAACACTAGACTTGTCTAGATTACTGAAAAGCATCTAATGGAACATTACGATATCTTTAAGAAACAAGAGACTATAATCTAAACAAGAAGTGAGAACTTAAAGTGATTAACTACTCTTATTCTAACTTTGTTATATTCAAAGGAAATTAAGTGTCAATTTTGGGGTATATCTTAATGTCAGCAGACATAACTATCTCATGGGATAGTTATAAAGGAACTGTTAACAACAACACAAGTTATCATGACATAATGTGTTGCTGATGACAACAAAGTGGTCACTAAATGTTGTTGGTAAATTTATCAGTAGACTCATAATTTAATAACTCCTTTTGAATGCTATATTGAAGACTTACTGTGATAAAGTCAGCTATCCTAATTTCTCGAACAATAATAGTTTAAGAGAAACTACATTAGAGTTCGATAGGAAATTATCGTTCACTTATTTTTAAGAACTAGAGGAAATTAGAATTTTTGTATCGAATGCATCCATGATATGCTAACTAAAGGTCTATTACCCAAAAGTCTCACTAAGAGCCAAATAAGAGAAAAGAGTTTTACTAATAACAATGTACAACTGCATATCATACTATAAATGACTAACGATTAATGTTAAATTTTTTCCTCATTCATTTTGAATTTGTAATGTCTCTAAGAAATACGTTTAGCATGCATAATGGCGTATAGACAATTATTATACAAATCATCGATTAAGGGCATAAGCATGAATTGATGCTAATGTTAAGTTTTAAATATGGGTGTAGTATGATTAGTGGGGGTCATGAGTTGAATATAGACTCAACGACTGTATTTCTCTAAAACATTCTTGGTTTAAAACTAAAATGAGTATTAATCTGCAGACTAATGTAATACTCATAATAAATTATTACTCGGCCAAGTGGGATAATATTAGAATAAATATAACCTATGTTTGTTATATTTATTTTATAGCCATCACTATCATTTTTATAAAATTGATCAATTACTATAATATCCCTAAGTTAATAATAGGTTATTATTTGATGTACAGAATTGCCCTTACTAACATTATTAGGTTGTCCCATGAATGTATATATATAGAGAGCTTATTATGAGATTAGGGTTGACACAACATAACACCTCATGACTCACGAAATCATCCCTCTCATCTCATCTCATCTCTCTCTCTCTCTCTCTCTCTCTCTCTCTCTCTCTCTCTCTCTCTCTCTCTCTCTCTCTCTCTCGTGTTCATAACTCAAGAACACATAATCCCATCAGAACGATACACCCTAAAAGAAACTCGATCAAGATGATGGTGTCTTCCATTACTACGGTTCCTGAACAGGATATCATATCAGGTACACATAATTGAATCTACCTGATTAGTTTTATGTTTTACTCATAGTCACATAGTTCGAGGTACGATCCGGTACGGATCGTGGAACGGGAACGCAATTCGCTTGGTCTCCAAAATTCGGTACGGACGGGGGTAGGCTCATTTCGGATCGCTTCGGTACGATGTACCATATAAACTATAAATAATCTCCATTTACAACATAAAAAATATATAAACATATTAAATAAGCACCACTCTTAATAAAAGAAGAAAAAAAATAAACAAACATAGTTTAAGGTTAGAATTGAAAAAAGTAAAAACATTGAGGGTGTAACTTATAAAAGGGTATTAGGTTAAAAATGAAAAAAACAACAACAGCCGTCACTCATCTTTAACTCCAAAATCTGTCTTCATCTCCATTGTATAACTTCATCTTCATCGTTGTTCTTCATCATCGTCACAGGTAAGCTTCAATTGCTTCATCTTCATCTTCATTCTCTAAACATAAACCTTAGGTTTCATATTTTCAACATGACTCGGATGCTTTGTGCCTTCGCTTTCACAAGAAAAACGTTGCAAGCTGGGAACGTCTTAATCATGTACCGAATGGCGATCCGGACCGAACCTGGAACACGTTCGTACCGCGTTTCGGTACGGGCGATCTGGAACGGAGAACGTGGCATGTATAGCGAACTATGTGACTATGGTTTTACTCATGTTCTTATTAATATAATCAGCACATTTCACCATCGTACGTGTAGCAAGGTGCCGATGTCCTTTAGTTTGTGTACGTTTTTTTTTCAGCGGTTGTGTTTGCGTTAAAAATAAAAGAAAAGGCTAAGAGAAGATGAAGCAGATTATTATCTAGTTTATTGACGTTGTTTCTAACTTAAAAACAAAACAAAATAAGCAAGCTACACATTTTGGTTATGCTGTTGTTGCAAACGAATTTTTAGAAAAAGAAAAATGGAAATGCAGGTCGTAGTACACATGTGCACCACATAGAAAAAGAAAAATAGAATGACGATCATATATGGGACTTTGCCTATCCTACCATACACTAGTACACATGTGCACCACATATTTTCCTTACTATTATTTTCAAATTGTTTCTCTCAACACACATTTGTCATACGCACGTTACACATACATACCTTTTTACTTTTCATAAAATAAATTTTATTTATTTATTATATTATTTTATTATAATTAGTTCACATGGTTTACTTATTTTTCTCTTCTAACTATTAAAATAAAATATAGATTTTTTAAACGTATAAATTTACTATTAGAACAAGTTTATTTTTCTCTACGTTTTAACTCAAGTTTTATTAACAATGGTGTAGCGCCAAAAGCAACAGATGTTAATATAGTTTACAAATTTTATATATATATACAGGGGGAGGATCATTTGAGAAGAAAAAGAAGAAATAACATTAAATACTTTAACTCATTTCACATTAGTTATTCAATTATTACTTTTAAATATTTTATCTTACACACATCAAAACTTGTCTTACACATATCAAAATTCATCCTACACACATTGAAATTGTCATACTTTTATCCTACACATATCGAAATTATCATTAGGTTTATCCTACACATGTAGAAATTCATCCTACACATACAAAAATTTATCCTTCACTATAATTTATCTTGACTTTAAAGATATATATTTAATGATGAATTATGATTTCATTTATTTAACTAGTTTATGGGAGTTACAAAAACTTAAAAATTTATTTAACATTAAATACAACTATTAAAATAGAAGATTTCTATTGGTCTAAATTTCTTCTTTTTTTCTTAGAAGAAAACTTCTTCTCATTTAAACTCTCCACTATATATATATATATATATATATATATATATATATATATATATATATAGGGGAAGTATATGGAAGAAACCCTCCTTAGATGAAAAACCCCAAAAAACCCATTCCTTGGTCCATGTTTTGCCACATCATCCTAGCCAAACTCTCTTAATATTATATTATAAAGGATACAATAGTCATTTTACCTTTCCCCCTTCTTTTTTCAATTTTTGAATTATCCCACCTCCTATATAAACAAACTCTTTCTCTCTCCTAATCCCATATCATGTTCCTCTTTCTCCTTTATCTCTCTATTCAGAACCTGAACCATGAACCAGAAGCAACATCTAAAACTCCATCTCTTTGTAATCCTTCCCCTTTCTCCCAAACATTCTCCTCAACTACCACTCCACTGTTACACTAGGCAGCCATCTGAACCAAGGATTGAAAGAAAAACAATGATGTTTGTGTCTGCAATAGGACGATGAACAACGGACTCGTGTCGATACCTCTGGCTGCTCTCTGGTACATCAGACTCGAAACAGAGCATATGTTAATCGAGTTTCACAGTCGACATCTCCACCAACAAAACATAGTTCATGGTCCGGTTCCTCTCACTCGTATTAGGTGAAACAGAGCAGATCCAAACAAAACAGAGCAGATTTAAACTCAGATCGTGTGTGTAACTGTGTGTTTTAGGGTTGTTGCTGCTTCTCCGGCCAAGCACTTTTGTTTATCCATCCAAGAAGCAGAAAACATCGAAGGTTTTATTTTCCCCCAAATAAATCTGATGATTTACTATGTAATTATGCAAAGTGAAATTAAAAATAATAATAATATTATTATATAATAACGGAAAATTAGATTGGTCGAGGGATCTGAATCTTACGAGGATAATGAATGTTGAAAGTTTCATTTTTTTCAACTTCATCGTGGTTTAGTATGACAACTGAAGTAAACAAAAGTGATATTATAACTTTCTTTTCCTTTTAAGTTATTATTATGCTTTGATTTTTTTAGAATAATAATAATAATAATAATAATAATAATAATTTTGGTTATAATAATAATAATAAGGTGTTACGTTTTGATTTGTGCGTTTTGTGTTACGTTTTGATTTTGTTAGGTTTTGGGTTTTGTTAGAAAAATAATAATAACAGTTTGGGGGATAGTTTTTTGTTGCATACCAAGTGTTTGATCAAATGCTTGAATGAAAAAAACAAAACTTATGTTAAGTTTTTTGATTTTTTTTGATTTTTTTATTTTGTTTATGTTAGATTGTTATTGGATTGGGGACATGAGGTTGATAGATCACATGTACTTGATAAATAAATGTGTAATCTTTTTATGTTAGTGTATGCTAACACATGTAATTGATGAATAAATGTGTAATCTTTTTATGTGTTTAAGGAGCCCAACTAACATGTGTTTCTGTTCTAGTGTTGGTTTTCAGGTGTAGGAATGTAAGCTATAGGAAGAAGGCGGTGTTGGTGATGTGGCATTGGTAAGTGATGTTTTTTTTATAAAGATTATGAATTTTTAATCTTTTGGTGAATGGGATGTTCAAATAATTTTTGTATTCTATTTAATAAATTTTTAATCTCTTGGTGAATGGCAAGTGAAATTGTTATGAACTCGTATAGGGTACATGTCTATTTTTTTTATTTTTTTTGGTGAATGGCAAGTGAAATTGTTATGAACTCGTATAGGGTATATGTCTATTTTTTTTTTTTTTTTTTGCGGTCCGAGTCTTGTATGCTCACACACGTTAGTGATGCTAACACATGCTAGTATATGCCCAACTAACAGGTGTTAGGGTCCATATGACATACGTTATTTTTTCAGTAAACACGTGTTTTAAAAATGCTAACACATGCTACTGATGTCTTTTATTATATTATATATTTCATTAATATGAGGATAATATTTTGGTATATGGATTTGGATTGGTTTTGATTTGATTTTTTTAAATTTATTATTGTTTGGATTTCAAACCCTATTAATCGTATTTGAGTAGTTGTATTAACATAGTTATAAAATTGAGTATGATACACTTGGCACTACAGATTTAGTGTTGTTTATACACATGTTAGTAATGCTAACACATGCTAGTATATTCCTAACTAACAGGTGTTAGGATTTCAAACCATATTAATCATATTATCATTAATATATTATTATTATTATTATTTAAAAGCCATGTGATTTTTGTGTCGAGCAGGAACCACTTAGAATTGTGTCTATTTTTTGCAGTCCGGGTCTTGTATGCTCACACACGTTAGTGATGCTAACACATGCTAGTATATGCCCAACTAACAGGTGTTAGGGTCCATATGACATACATTAGTTTCATTAAAACATATGTTTTAGAATATGCTAACACATGCTACTGATGTATTGTTGGATTTCAAACCATATTAATCGTATTTGAGTAGTTGTATTAACATAGTTGTAAAAATCACGTTTAGTGTTGCTTATACACATGTTTGAGTATTATACACTTGGCACTTCAAATTAAGTACGATACACATGGCATTGCAGATTTTGTATTGTTTATACACATGTTAGTGATGCTAACACATGCTAGTATATACCTAACTAACAGGTGTTAGGGTTCATATGACATATGTAGTATATGCCCAACTAACGTGTGTTAGGATTCATATGACATACGTTATTTCAGTAAAACATATATTTTTAGAATAAACTACACATGTTAGTGATGTCTCATTATATGTTTCGGAGAGCCCAACTAACACGTGTTATCTTTTTTTGTAGGTGAAGAGATGTTTTGTGTTAAAGATGAAGATGGGTATCAAGAACGAAGCATAGCTAGATCTTTTTTATGTTGTTATGATAGTTTTTTATCATTCACAAATAATTATGTATGTATGAAAAATTTTTGATACATTTTTAGTATTGATTGTAATGATCGTTTTTATCATTTATTAAATAAATACACATTTTATGTGATCTTTTATTATGTTCTTTTAGTATATGCCTGGTAACACATGTTACCGATGTCTCACACGAGGTCAGAATTTTTGCATCACAACACTAACGTATGTTAAATTTTCGTGCTGGAGAAAGTGTCATAAAGTAGGAGAGAGATGACTTGACAAGTGTCAAATCAACCTTTTTAAACCTAGGATTCAGAAAATTAAAGTGGCCCACTTGCTTTAGTAAGATTACCATATTGCCCTTTATCTAATTTTATATTATAGTGGCTCACTTACTTTTGATTATTAAATAGAAATTAATCATGGACCATTGATCAAACTTGATCAATGGTCACAATAGAGTTTCTAAGGTTTTTCATGAAGATGAGGTTTCCTATATATCCACCCCCTATATATATATATATATATATATATATATATATATATATATATATAGGTTTAGGATCATGTACAAAACCTATTTTTTGTGAGAAGTGTGAGAACCAATAATAGTGCGGCCTATTTTATTATATAGAAGGGTAACATTGTAAATTGCATTGCTAATCTTATTTTAGGAGATAATGGCTAATTAATTTCGCGTTTAATTTAGGAGCATTCTTAGGGATTTTGTTTCACATCTCACGAATTTTTATAGAGTTTTTATTAACATTCAGCACATTATCATTCATTTACTGAATTATATACGACCAAAACAGCATTCATATTGGTGTGTTTTACTGATGTGAACATATGGTGTTTTACTGGTATATCATAAGGTTTGAAGGGTATAACACACCTTTTGTGTTATTGTTATAAGGAGTTTTACTGATGCAAAAAATATGGTTTTTTTATGCACATTGGTGTTTTATTATAGTCTTGTAAGTTGCTTCATCAACAAGGTGTTTTTACGTTCATACCCGTGTGTTTTATCACCATATTCTCAACTTTGTGTTTTAAACAGTCCCGTGTGTTTTATCATCATCTTCTCCATAATCCAGTGTGTTTTATCTTCATCATACACAATCAGTAACACATTCAAAAACACAACTATACATACATTTAAAATGTGTTTTAAATTCAAAAAACACTAAACCACACAAAAATCCTTTGAACATAAAACACAACAATATGAATGTTGTTTAAAATAATCCACCATAAAACACACTGATCCATTATCACCTCATGTCGTCTTTATCTTCATCCCTAAAAAAAAACACTCCGATTATTTATGTTTGTGATGGTGGCTGTCAAATGATGGTTCGGTTGATGGTGGTGGTTTGTGGTGGTTGATGGCGGTTGTGTAGGTGGCGCAGGGAGAGAGAGAGGGGAGAAAGAGAGAGAAAGAGAGCGAGAGGTGAGAGACACTTAAATGTGAATTAAATGGAGGACGTAAATAGGAAGATTGAATTTATTAGGCCTTCCATATTTTTAATTAGACCTTTTAAATGTGAATTAAATGTAGGGTGTGTTTTACCATTATACCCCTAAGTAGCCTAATTAGTTATTATAACTATAACATTATTTACACTAATGCCACTCATTAAATCTAAACCATTGATTAAGATGATCTAATGGTCCAAAACACTTCTTACCCTTCTCACACAAAACACACTTTGCACAGGATCTCGACCATATATATATAGGATTAGGTTCCATTGAAAACCCACTCTTCATAAAAGAACTAGAAAACTAAATTAAGCCAATAATAACATGACATGTGTCCTTGATTTGTTTTTATTATAGAAGGGTAATTATGGTAATTCATCAATAACCCACCCCACCCCATACCCACCCCTACTCTCTCTCTCTCTCTTATTTCCCTGAACATATTCTTCTCTCTCTCTCTCTTTCAAACTCACTTTTTCTTATTTCAAACTCACTTTTTCTCTCTCTCTCTCTCTTTCTCATTCATATCATCAGATCTATATCAATAATAATAATAATAAACTAACAATAATGAACAGGGGGATGAAGTTGGTGATCGAACTAGGGGGACGAAGATGTTGGTAGGTGACGGTAGGAAGGGGACGAAGATGGTGGTGGTGGTAGGTGACGGTGGCGATGGTGGTAGGGGGAACGAAGATGGTGATGGTGGTAGGTGACGAAGATGGGGATGGCGGTGGGTTTGGATCCAGATCTGTGACCATACCTTCAACACCGGGATTTATGGCTTAGGCACCATCGATAGCCTTAACCACCACCTCTGAAACCACCCATAGATCTGGCAGATCTAGTCCAGTACGTTTTTTCTTTTATTATTATTATTATTATTATTATTATTATTATTATTATTATTATTAGTTATAAATCTCATAAAACCATTGTAAAAAAATTGTGATATTGGAAAAAAAAAAAAGAAGAAGAGTAATTTATGTTGATGAAGCTGGATTTGTTTTCTTTTTTTGTTTAAGGTGTTTTGGGGGTTATTATTTCACTAAAAGTGTATATTCGACAAATGCAGGCCTTATTTAACTTTTGAATTTTTTCCAACACTAGGTAATAATTCCATGTTTCAATGTTTTTTTGGGGGGTGTTTACACTGATGTAAACTGTTTTTTTTTTTTTTTTTTTTTTTTTTTGTGTTTACACTGAATGTAAAAGTGTTTGAATTTTTTCAACGGTAGTGTTTCAATTTGTTCAACAGTAGTGTTTCAACGTTTTTTGGGGGTTTTTTCAATAGTGGTGGATATGGGTCATGAATAGGACTTGATTTCAATGGTTTTTTTGTGGGGTGTTTACACTGATGTAAACTTTTTTTTTTTTTTTTGGTGTTTACACTGAATGTAAAAGTGTATTGACCATTCCCCTTTTTTTGAGGTAATTTGCAATATTCATTACATTGGTGTAAAAAAAATAATTTCTTTTATTAATGTCAATGGGGGGTTTTACACTGATGTAAACTGTGTTTTTAAAAATGTAAACTGTGTGTCTACACTGATGTAAACTGGAAAATGGTGTAGAAATGATTTGTTTTTGTTGTAAAATAATAAGGTTTTTTTCATATAAGAAGACGATGGTGATGTTGTTTTTTGATGTTGAATACTAGGAGTGTGTGAATTAAACTGCTTCTTTTACATAGATGAACAAAAAAAATGCTACTTATATTTTTACATCGATATGTGGGTATGTAAATACTTTTACATAAGCAAAGTTGTATCAATTTTTTTTTATAGAGGGTCGTTGGTAGGGGGTATGTTTTGACAGTGTTATGTTGTATGTTAAATGTAAACACTGATCTAAACACTGGTGTAAATTCCTACATTTTTAAGTCAAAACGTTTTGTATGTGTTATGGGGTGTTTACACCAAAGTAAACGGTTTGTGTCATTTGTATTTAATCATTGTGTCATTTTGTTTACACCAATGTAAACAGGTTTGTATGTGTTATGGGCGTTTAGCAATGTGGTTGTGTGTAACATGGTCTTTTTTGGATGTGTAGGGGAGTAACCAGTGAATTCAGCGATGGTGGCCTAAGGTTTTCTGGTGGGTTTATGGCGGGTGAAGGAGACGATGGTCAGGGTGAAGGAGACGTCGGTGATGGTGGGGGTTTATGGCGGATGTCATGGAGGACCAAAGCGCCTCGGATCTTGCCTACTAGGTATTATTACATTTGTAATTTTAGTCGGTATTGTAGAGTTTTCGTTTTGGACGAACAGAGATGTAATTAGATTTCACTATGTAATTTTGTTTTACATGTTGTAATTGTTATTTTGTATACACTGATGTAAATGGAATAAAAAAAATTGTGGATATTCATTCTATAAATGAAATAAAAAAAAATCTGTGCATAAAAATGGAAACAAAAAATCTGTTCATAAATTGAAATTAAAAAAAATCAGTATTTTTTTGTTTTTTGGATGAGAGAGAAAGTGGTTATTAATATTATTATAAAATTGCAAGTGGTGTGGATAAAGGGGGAGAGAGGGAGTGGTGAAGATTACAATAATACCCTTGATAATATTTTAATAGCATCATTTATAATATTAAATTGCAAGTGGGTAGATAAAGACAAAAAAAGCATGTGGCACATTCTTAACCATTAGATCATGGTAGATCAATGGATATAAATGGTTTCCGGTGTTCTTTCACGAAAAGTGTGTTCTCATTTTACCCTTTCCCTATATATATATATATATATATATATATATATATATATATATATATAGGTTTAGATTCTTGTACAAAGGACAAAAAGTGTGAGAAGTGTAAGAAGTGTTATGGTGGTGACAAGTGTCCATTATCAATATTAATGAGTAGGGTTATAATTGTCATTTTGCCTAGCATAATTTTAGGAAATCTCAAACTCAATTATTATCTTTCAATTTTAATTCATAAATAACATACATCCTATATTTTGAGATCAATATTCCATATCTGCTGCAAGCATTGTAATACAATTATATTCTAGATAATATAACACACTGATATGAATGTAATACAATAATCCACCATGAAAATATAACACGATTCTAGATTAAGATAACACACTGATATGAATATAATACAATCATTCTGGATGAAGATAAACACGCTGATGAAGATAAAACACACTAATGAATCGTGATATAAATGTAATACATCTGATGAAGGTAAACACATTGATAAAGATAAAACACACCGGTGAAGAAAAAACACACTAATGAATCGTGATATGAAGACAGTGGCCGATATGAATGTAAAACACACTGATGAATCATGATATGGAGACGATGGCCGATATGAATGTAAAACACACCGATGAAGATGGAGATAAAACACATTGATGTTATTTACACCATGCTGTTTGATGTTCGTATGCACCTTTCATTACAATCAGACATGGCACCCCTCGACTTCTCATCCATCAACACAATATCTGCAAATCAACACATTTTTTAGTTTAAAGATTTCATATATAACACTCTAAGTTAAGGTTATTTAAAAACTCATCTTTCATTATTTGGTTTTCATTTGCTTTTATTCCTCCTTTATGATGTACCGATATCGTCCTTTTAACACTCCGATGAAGCTTTCTTCATCCTAGTACCTGAACATGCAAAAACAATTAAAAAAACCCCAAAATGTTGGTCGATGATAGACGACTAAAGCACATTAATGAAAAAATTATGGTTTTTAGTAATCTTACTTTTGTATGTGAGCCCGATTTCTTGGGTTGCTTGTGATTGTGGAAGATTGATTTCCATATTGATGGTTTTAGTGGAAGGAAAGAGAATGTCATGAATGCATATTTGTAGGAGATAAATTTGTTTTCTATCTTTAAAACCCCCAAAATGTCTATTATAGCCCTACAAGATCAAATCAATTACTTAATTATGTAACACTTATTACTATTTTGCCATAATCTAATATCAACCATTCATTTCAAGATCTAAGGGTCCAAAACACTTCTTACACTTCTCACACAAAACACCCTTTGTACAAGAACCCTACCCTATATATATATATATATATATATATATATATATATATATATAGGATTAGGTTTCAATGGGAACCTACCTTTCGTGAAAGAACCATAGAGACCACTCATAACCATTGATCAAATTAATCAATGGTTGTGATTCAATCTAGATTTTTTAGGTATAAATGTAATTATCTTTTGGATGGAGGGGCAATACCGTCTTTTTCTCCCCCATGTCCTTTCCTATCTTTTTTTAATACTATCATCTCTCTGTCTATCTCTCTCTCTCATCTCTTTACAAACATCATCATCATTCATCAGATTTCTAAACTCCCCTCTCTCTCTATTTTTTGAAGATCAAAAAACACAAAAAAAAAAACCCTTTGATTTTCAAATCAAAATCATCCAGTTCAGATAAAAAATCATATCTCGTTCATGGGTGGTTATCGGTTAGATGGTGGTTATTGGAGGCGACAAAGGGGTACAGTGGTTGTGGGGGGAGGGGGTGTAACACCCCAACCGATGGCGAAAACATCGGGATGTCACGTATTGATGATTGTTCAGTAGCTCATGGTAAATAATAAGTTTCAATAATTAATTAAAAAACTTACATACATTGTTCTAACAGAATTTGTACATCAATGGGAAATACTAAATACAAATCTTCAAGCATTAACTCTAATCTTCAAGCAAAGCTATAACCCGAAACATGTTAAGTTTGAAAATATTTTGGGTCAACATAAGTTGGTGAGAATTACATAGGTTTGAATAAAAAAATGTTGTACAATTCGAGTGCCATGGCTAGTCTAGTCCATATGTGAAAACAAAACTATGAGGTAAATCGAGTGCATAATCAACCCTTGTGACTAGAATATTGTGGTCCATCCCATACGCATATGGTTCACTCGATTATGTTATGTGTTCGATAACAATCACCCACGCTACCTATGTAGGAGGTACACGTATCCGGGTGGGATTGTCAGTCCAATAGATCTATCATTGTATACCGTCGGCTGATCAATGTTAATGATTATGCTAGAATAATGTGCTTACACTAGTAATGTTTAAGACATAATGCAACATAGAATAACACATAGACACTTATGATTGAATTGTAAATTGAATGTTGTAACATGTTTCACCCCAAAATAGTGAATGGAAAAAAAGGGGCTATGTAAAACTCACCTGAATATCACTGTGTAAGTACTAGCAAGTAGCAACAAGTCTGAACTTGGATTAATTGAACTCTTGTATCCTATTACAAATAAACGATGCCTTAAATTCTAATGCAAATAAGTTGATTTTGTTTCATGGTTGTGAAGATAGTTTATCAAACTACCTAGACTCGCATTGAACGAATGCGCGTCTTAAAGTGTGCATGACTTAATGAACCGATAGTATTTGGTTTAGTTTCTCGAAAGTATGCGTGTATGTATAGTTATATGAAATATATACGTTAATATGATATGTTCAGAATCGCGACTTGAAACTAGTTGTAAAAGAAGCACTCAGGATAGTGATAATAATGTACATGTAACATGTGTACATATTATGTTTATACACGTACTAATAAATATATTTTTTATGCGCATTCCTATCATGACGAAGTAAAGTTTGGATAGTGTCTATTTGTAAAAATTTGGGCAGAGTTTCCTCTGTTTTTGTATAAAAACCAGACAACCCATGTTGTCTATATTTTCCCAAAACAACAATAGCCTAAACAAAACGCGATACAATTTATCAAGTCTTTATACGCGACAAAAGGTTTAAGTTATTAAGATTATAATAAGCGAGAACTATATGTTTTGAACAAGTAATATACATATGTATATATATAGTCCAAAGTTTACCAACGCTTTAGAAACTTTAGCTACTATACGACTCGCTTAATGTTGTACTTGGATATATTCATAAGTATATTTCAAATAATTCAATAGTTCGTGTCGGGAACATGTTCAGAAGTATATATGCCTACATTTAACCATTCCTTTTACAAATGTCTCATTACCATTCTAGGCGTTTTCTTTACAAGTACGTTCGGTTCGTTACGCACGTATACACCGTTAATGTTTTCATTTAGAATGCACTATATATATATATATGTACTCGAAATGAAACACCCGAAAAAAAAAGGAAAACAAGCGCGCGATGTACCTTCCCGTTTTTTGCTTACGAATAGACACGAACTCGTCTCGAAATACGTGTTGACCAGCTTTGGCCGTATCTGGAATGTTTGACCGAAGGTTGACCAAATCTGAATGTTGACTGGAGTTGACCACGTTGACTAACGTTGACCAGAACCAAACTCGGCTCAATGACCGGATCTGTTGACGTTTGACAGAATGACTTGACCCGAGATGATAATAAACTAATAGAGACCAGCATTCCTTGTCTACCCAAGATCACCACCATCAAGGCTGAACCGGAAAACAACACCCAACTGAACATCCCCATTGTCGCTACACCGAAACAAAACTGACCCGGGAGATGACTAATCTGACCCGAAAAGTAGATAAACGAGATTTCCAGTCCCAACCCCAACATTATTATTAATATTGTCAAGCCACTAAGGCCACTCCTCGGCTAGGTTGACCATCTCCGGTCATCGTATTATTACCGAACCACACATCTCCATTGGCTGTAACCACCAAAACCTCGAACCAAATGAACCCGAGAGAAAGCAAGTCATAACCGGGCCTGAACCGAGCACGACCATCATCACCACTGTTGAGGCTTCACGACGGGGCTTTCTTAGTCCCCGGTGGTGTTAACTGATTGGGAAAGGAAGGGGTTCATTAGGTTGTTGGGGGGTTAGGTGGTGGTCAGCAGCGGCGCCGCGTGACAGGGGCAGAATGGGGTGAGGTATGGTGGTTGCTGGTGGTGTGGCTGTGTGCGTGGAGGTGTTGGCAGCAGAGAATAGATGCTGCACATTATTGTTCGTTGATGGGTTTTTTTTTCTTTTTTCTTTTTTGAAGGCAATAGGAGGAAAGATGAGAGGTGTAGGAGAAGTAGAGTGATGGTGACTAGGGTTTTGGAAAAGAATGAAGGTGGAAGAAGATGATAAGATATTATATAGGTAGGGTTATGATAGGTGGGTTAAGTGGTTGGGTACCGCGTATACGAGCCAGTCACTGACTCGGTCTCGTTTAAATTACATAACTTGTTTAACCGTTAAAATAGTTATCTTGTTAAATTTATTTATATAAACCGACTAAAACGAGTGGTTGAACCATAAATATATATAAGAATTTACTAAGTGTCGGTTATTTGGCACGTTTTTACTTGTAACAAGTTATTACTATTTTCAAATATTGTAAGAGCGAATTTAAATAATTTAATTTATCCATGAATGAAAATTGTATTTCTTGTTAACGAAATATTGTTGCTAACGAATTTAAAAATCGTTTTATGATTATAGTATTTTTTTTTCTTTAATAAATCTTTAGAAAATAGCTGGGCGTTACAAGGGGGTGAAAGGAGGCAGAGGTGTACGAACAAGATGATGTGAAAAAGATGGTGAGTTGGGTGTGGTCAAAGATCTATAACACATCGGCTACGGCCGACCTACACAAAAAAACACCACCACCTTCAACCATGCTCACTGACATCTATAACACACACCACAATAGCAACATACTTTATCTTATCACTTGGATCAAGGATGGTTGACTTCCAAAACTCCCAAACATGCTCCCAAAGTTGGCCCTGCCATTCCCAATATTAACTTCACTTGTTTCAAGGTCAACACATTTCACACTTATGGAAAACACCTTTTCATCACTAGATTTCATGTGTGTTGACTTAGCACAAGTGCACAAGGCCATCCACACTCCCCTTCCTCTCTCCCAGCAATTATAAAACTGACCCAAGGACCCTCACATCAAAACACCACACAAAGCAAAGCCAAACACTTGCCCATTGAACTATAACCCTCGGCCGAACCATAACACACCCAAATCAACTATTTCTTTATCATATATCACCTCAACTGACTCTTACCTAGCATGGATCGAACCCAAGGGTCGTGGATTGGAAGGAAGCAGCTGGAACAATTCGATTTCTTTCGGTTTCTCACTATATAAGTTGTGGTATGGTATCTCAAACTCATTTACTTTATATCTATTGTTTTCGGCTAGCATTTGGTGTGACACTAGTCAACAATCCAGGTTAATATCCGTACGCATTTTACTTATTACTGTCATTTCATGTGCATAATTAGACACTTTTGCACACATTATACCCCCAGTCTAGTAAAACTTGAGTTATTGTAGAAATGCAATAGATTATCCGTTTATGCATACAACACCCGAAATATCCGAGACAATTGGTGTTGAACAATCAAGCCAATCACACGCTCAACAGAGAGCAATCGGATACCCGATTACCGCACATGAACAAAACAACAATACACGTGATAATACCTAAGTGGAAAACTACACAATCCATTCAAACCCAAACAATTTACAATGTGTTTTGTGAGGTTAACACTCAAACAAATCATGAAACACTACCAAGGAACAAACATGTGTTATCACAAGTTAATAATGCCAATAACATATGTATACATCTTACATGATCACAAATATTATCATATATTAACATCCAATAATGTGTGTTCATGAACCTATAACTTGTGAAAGTTAATACATGTTAATATCGTTTTCAACATTCATATAACATAAACAAGGCAAAATTACATTTCGGCATGAATGATCGATTATATCCTATGTTAACTAATGTTTTTATCCAATAACATTATGCCTACTCCCACAAGTGTATACAATCGAATTACACTATAATGGAGATCAAGATTCAAGGATAACACATGGATACATAATATACATACATACATTCAGCATATACATACACATATACACATGCACACCCACGAATCACAAAGGGAAAACAACAAGAGATTGGACACAGTCCAGTTGTTTAGTTGGTGTATGGGTGCATTGGCCCATGGCCCAATTATGGGTGGATATTTGTTATAAGCTAGTCTTGGTCGTTCATTGTGATGAGATCTTCCATTGGATTGAGTCAGTGGGAAGGTTCCAGAGCCTGTTATAAATATCCTCTCTCTCTCTCTCTCTCTCTCTCTCTCTTTCTCTCTCTTCTCATTAACTGATTTCGTTCACTTTCTTTGTTGAACAGTCTTCTTTCTCTCTGTACTTTAGGGTTCTCTCTCTTAGATCTTGAATTTTGTACTTGTTTTGAGTCTGTAATCTAGTGTTCAGTTAGATCTAGTTGTGGAGATCATCTTTCTGTGATCTCTATCTTTACAGAGTTTTTGAGATATTTGTTTATATTTTTCCAGATTGTGTTTTAGGGTTTGAACATCTGGGTTGGGTTGATGAAAGGGAAAATCATCAATATAAACATTAACCAACCCATAATTACCAAAATAAACATATGAAAGGTCTTAAGTTTAGAGACTTCACACTATCCAACACTACTCAGAATATGACACGTGTATCAAGAGTCTTAAATAAAGACTTTTTAGCTTGTACCGGTCCCACAAACCAACCAATTAAATGATGACACGTGGGTGAAAAGGCTACTAGACGCTCGAGTTTTGTAGAGTCTTTATCCTAGACGCCAAGCCTGAAGAGTCTTTAAGAAAACTCTTAAACGTCTATGTCAGACTTAGTGTCTTGGCTAAGACCTATACAACTCAGCTAAGACTCTAGACGCTCCCGTACGTTTTTAAAGCTTTTCGTGCAAAACAAAGACCCTTCTGTACAACACTAAGACTCTAGACAACTATAGCGTCTTAGCTAAGACTGACATAGACGTTTTAGAGTTTCTTAAAGACTCTTTAGGCTTGGCGTCTAGAATAAAGACTCTACAAAACTCAAGCGTCTAGTAGCATTTTTCACCTGCGTGTCATTATTTAATTGGTTGGTTTGTGGGACCGGTACAAGCTAAAGAGTCTTTATTTAAGCCTCTTGATACACATGTCAGATTCTAAGTAGTGTTGGATAGTGTGAAGTCTCTAAACTTAAAACCTTTCAAATGTTTATTTTGGTAATAATACATTAGTCAATGTTTATATTGGTGATTTTCCCTTGATGAAATACATTTTGAGTTCTTTTATTCAATGTTTGTGACATGTATGCACAAAAAAAAAAAAAATTATATGAATAGTTGAATACTATATAATCAGAACTTCTGAACGAAAATTTCGGGGGGTCAGGTGCCCCTTCCCGCCCCTATAAGCTGCTCAGACATGCACAGATGGTGCCGACCATTTGTTTGTCCACTGGTGCCAACGGTATGTTTTGTGGTGGTGGTTGTAGAAAGAGAGAAAGTAGACATGCTTTCAAAAATGAAAAACATGGATGGTTTTAGCCCACATGTTGCTCTGCTACACATTTACTTTTTCTATGAGTAAATTACAAAAATGCTCCCTAATAAAGATTCATAGTCATCAACTTACGATTTGACAACGCATAATATCATTCTTTGTCCTTTTCTGTTGCTATTGAGAGAACATATTAAAAAACGTACGGCACAAGTTAGAAATAAGTATACGATAGCAATGTAAAAAAAACGCATTAAAATTTGTAAGATTTTTTAGGTTGGTCACAAAAGCTTAAAAAAAAAAATAACTAGTTAATAAGGAACTCGCTTTTTTAAATTACAAAAAAAAAAAAAAAAAAAAATACGTGACTTTGCTTTGCTTAGTTTTTTCTATTTTTTGTTTCAGCATTCCGGTGCAAATAGAGTTTCGTTTGTTTTTCATATATGTTATATGAGTGTCGGTATTGTAGCAGTACCCTGAAAAACTAACCGAAAAATTGTTTTTGAATGATTTAAATCACGAGTTGATATATATTTTGTTCATAAGACGATTTTATTAACGAGTGCCGGTAGCATAACGAAACCAATTGGTACCGATTACGTTCTTACCACGTAGCATGGTGAATCCCCCGACGTAACACGCCGGTTTTAGTAACACTGGTTAGAGTAAATATTAAATTAATTTAGCCCACAATTAAGGTCCACGTGTTAAATAGGCGCAACTCAAACTGTATTTAATATATAAGTTGGCCCAAATCAATCGGTATACATCTAATCCTAGCCCAAACAAATTAATAACTTAATCTTATTATAAAAAAACCAAACCCACACTCCAGCATATCCCATCTAGATTAATTTCCATCATGTTCAACAAAAACGACAAGCTAACCCAATATCACTAACTAAGCTGATAACACTAAAATTACCAAGAGTTCTTTATAGATATCAATGTCATTGTAATTGTAACTGTAATTGTAATTGTAATCTTTGGTTGTGTTCTTAATAAGAAAACTTTAGTTATAGCCCATGAACATAGGTCAACTAAGATCGAACCACGTAAACTTCTTGTTTTGCGTGTTTATTATTTTCTCATTTTCGTATTTATATGGTTTGTACCATGTACCGATTCCATTGGGCCACTTGGTACCTAATAAAAATCTAATAAATATCTGGTGAGAAGAACGGTGCCGCCGGTTTTATTTACCGGCTCTCACAGTTGCCAAGTTGGCATCTATTACAAAATAGGAAATGCAAATTTAATGCAGTCACTAAGAATATCTAAAATATCTAAAATATATAGATATTCTACTAAAAAGGCTTCTAATTTTATTATTATTACAAAGAGGAAATACAAACGATATAGAATTAATAAGAATATTTTTAACTCTCTCTCTCTCTATATCTATATCTATATCTATCTATATATATATATATATCTATACATATAATAAACCAAAGCATTTTTAATGACATGTCATAATATTATGCAATCTCTCTTTTGAAAGATGCAACATAGGATGTGATGTGGCAACTCTAGACCAATTATAAAAAAATAAATAAATATGGTTTAAATATGATTTAACATAATCTATTAAATACTTAATCTACTAAATATAAATATTAAAACTTTATTATTTTATCTCTCATGTTTCCTCTCATAACTTTTAAATGTTAATATTTTTTATATACGAGATTTTTAAAGAAAAAAATTACACCAAATTAACGAGTGTTTTAGTATCTTTCCAACGAGTACCATAGTGCTATATAAAAAACGGAGAAAAAAAACGACTATTTTTTTGTAACCCGACATGTATTGTGTCAGGTTTGGAATTAATTTAAAAAAAATTGTGGGTTTGGGTCGGGCCTGGGATTAGGTGATACCCGACCCAATTACCATTTTTTTTATATTAGAATATGATAACTTATGACAGAGATTTGTTTAAAATAATAATAATAATAATATTCATTAATCATATATTAGCAGATGCCATTTTTATAGTTTAGATACTTCTAATTTTATTCACTTACTTAGATTTCTCAACTTGGTACACTCCCAAGGTATAAACTAGTATATATATAATCTAGTAAAAGCAACGGACGCCTGACGAATAATAATAATACAACTATACAACTTGGCTGTGCTCCTCACTCCCACCATCACCGGAGTTTCAATATATAAAGATCACCACCTCCTATATATATATATATATATAAACATATATATATATATATATATTAAGTATTGCAGAGATGAAGGATGAGGTGTGTATGGATATGAAAGAGAAGCACACAACCGCTGAAGACTGGAGGAAGGCGCTGCAGAAGGTTGTTCCGGCGGTTGTTGTGCTCCGTACAACTGCGTGTAGAGCTTTTGACACTGAATCCACGAGTTCAACCCAAGCTACCGGCTTTGTTGTCGATAAACGCCGTGGAATCATACTAACTAACCGTCATGTCGTCAAACCAGGTCTCTTTGACTTTTTTTTATACGTGCATTATATATGATATTGATGTCAATGACTTTAACTATTTTTTCAATAGTTAGGTTCAATATTGGGTGTATATATTGTGTAGGTCCTGTAACAGCTGAAGCTATGTTTGTTAATCGTGAAGAGATTCGGTTTATCCGATATATAGAGATCCCGTGAGTTTGTTAACACGTATCATTCATGTGCTTGTTTATTTACACTTTGTGGTGATTAATTAGTTAGAGTGTTATGGTTTTGCAATTTCAGGTACATGATTTCGGATTCTTTCGATATGATCCGGCTGCGGTTAAGTTTCTTAGCTGTGAGGAGATACCTCTTGCTCCTGAAGCTGCTTCTGTTGGACTTGATATTAGAGTTGTTGGTAATGACAGTGGAGAGAAGGTATCTATCTATCTATCTATATATAGCTGTTATAATTAAGTATAGGATTAACATTAACATGCATGTATAGTTATTTTTAAAACCATGTCTTTTACTCTGGAACGAACCTACAGATCTCTATTTTGCCTGGTACGCTTGCTCGTCTCGATAGGGATGCACCACAGTATAAGAGGTGGGTATGCTGCTTCACTATCTTTTCCTAATTATTTGTATCACTCTCCTGAATTAGATTGGTAGTTGTGAAGTTATGTTATAGCATTTGCAAGACACTATTCATCACATATATAATAAGACATATTCTTCTTGCTGCAGAGATGGCTACAACGATTTCAATACATTCTACATACAGGTGTGTTTCCTGCTATAAAAATAAATGGGAAAAAGTAATGCTAAATATAGACGATTAGACGGTAAGGTTTGCTTGACCTGCCAACGTTATATTTAACACGAATACATACAAGTTAATTGACATTAGAAGTTTAGTTTTTAAAATTTAGGCACTTTAGGAGATTACCTATCCAAGGTTAGGTTAATAATCCCTAATATATCTACCATTATTAGGTAAATGGATTGAAATGATACATACACCAAATAAGTAGTTAGAATTTGTTATGTCTGTTCATGATTTTCGTTGCACAACAGGCAGCTTCAGGTACTAAAGGCGGTTCGAGTGGGTCCCCAGTCATTGATTGGCAAGGAAGGGCAGTTGCATTAAATGCAGGCGGCAAGACTTCCAATTCCTCCTCTGCCTTTTACTATCCTTTAGAACGAGTAATAATTTGAATATGTTGGAACAGAACAAGAAGAGTTATGTTTTCCAAAGAAATAACCATACAGATTACGTGTTATATTTTGCAGGTGGTGAGGGCTTTAAATATCATGCAAAAGGGGAGATATTTTTGTCAACATAAATGGAAGGCTGTTACAATACCACGTGGTACAATCCAGGTTTGTTTTGTTATATTCATTTCTTTACCAACTTCTTAATAACAATATATATATATATTATTTGAAACTTCATTGCACTGTTACTAAACTTAATGTTCTGTTGGTTCTGCTAGGCAACCTTTGTCCACAAAGGATTTAATGAAACCCGACGGCTTGGTATGCAAACTGAAACAGAGCAGGTCTGTTACTGTTAGTTTGTACTCAACTTTAGTTGTCACTACGTTTGTAAAACCGAAATTTTAATGGTTTTGATTCTCTTATTTGATTTGTTTTTTTGGGTTAGTTGGTTCGCGATGCATCTCCACTAAGTGAAACCGGGATGCTTGTAGTTGATTCTGTGGTAAGTCTTTCAGTTTCTATAGTAAGATTGCGCGCTATCTACAAGCTCAGCTGGTACATTCATGCCTCACATCATCATGGGCATGCTTTAGGTGCCCGGTGGCCCAGCTTATGACCATTTGGAGCCAGGTGATGTGCTCGTTCGCATGAACGGGGAGGTATGTCTTAACTCACCATATTGTAACTTCTTGCAATTGTGGTCACCACATTGACCATTTTAGAATTTATGTTATATTTTTATTGTGTCTTTTCTTTATTTTCATCATTGTGACTTTTTTTCTTCGGCATTGTGTTATATTTATTGGCATTGTGTTATATTTTATGACTCGTGTTATATTTCATGATCAATTGTGTTTTTTAATCTATCTCACCCTTCTTATTTTTGTTACACTGTGTAGGATAACTTGATCCACAATAATCTACATATGTCTGATCGTGGATTCTATTAGCCGATGATTATGTGTGTATATTAGGAATGGATTAGATTGATATTATTCCTTGTAACCTGCCTAGATATATTGTTTCCTATTTTACGATTGTGTGATCCCTATTTAAAGGTCTTGTATTCTATGGAAAGCACACAAGAATTATTTACCGTAAACACTTTTATGGTATCAAAGCTTCACTTCTGAAACCTGGTACGATTACTCCTTCTATCATTTCTAAAAAGGAGCCAGATGTTATTCATGTGTATTCAAGGAGGGGTAAAGGTGTCATTCCTAAAAGTGGTAAAATATCATGTTAAGAATTAGTATAAATAAGTAGTGTATGAGATGTAATAGTCACTTCAGAGTTTGTTAGTGTTGTGGCTCCTGTTTGGAGAGAAGGCTTAGCCCTGGGTTGTTAATTTCTGAACATTCTAGAATAATAAAAGTTTCCCGTCTTTTCCTTATTCTTTTGTTCATTCATGTAACATCCGGTCCCTCTCACCATCAATATTTTCCGTTTTGCTCTGATGGGTTGCCCATCCCGAGCTTGCGAATTTGTTTTTGGTTGTCCCGGTGGAAACTTTCCATAAGGTTACCGATCTTGGTACTACTTTCACATGAGCATGCTTAACTGTGGAGTTCTCCTCTCATCCACTAACATTAATCCTCAAAACGTGTTGGTAATTTAAGGGGCATTGGATTACATATGAACCAAGGATCTATCCTGGCCATGGGTGATGTGGGATTTGCCTAGGGTGCCACATTCACCCCCCCCCCCCTTTAGAGTCTCATCGTCCTCGATGAGGTTTGCCCCACCATCTCGAACAACACAGGAGTGGCTCTGATACCATCTGTAACATCCGGCCCCTCTCACCACTAATATTGTCCGCTTTGCCCCGATGGGTTGCCCATCCAGAGCTCGCGGATTTGTTTTTGGTTGCCCATGTGGAGACTTCCCAGAAGGTCATCCATCCTGATACTGCTCCCACCTGAGCATGCTTAACTGTGGAGTTCTCCTCTCATCCACTAACATTAATCCTCAAAACGCGTTGGTAATTTAAGGGGCATTGGATTACATATGAACCAAGGATCTATCCTAGCCATGGGTGATATGGGATTTGCCTAGGGTGCCATATTCACCCCCCCCCCCCCTAGAGTCTCATCGTCCTCGATGAGGTTTGCCCCACCATCTCAAACAACATAGGAGTGGCTCTGATACCATCTGTAACATCCGGCCCCTCTCACCACTAATATTGTCCGCTTTGCCCCGATGGGTTTGCCCATCCAGAGCTCGCGGATTTGTTTTTGGTTGCCCAGGTGGAGACTTCCCAGAAGGTCATCCATCCTGATACTGCTCCCACCTGAGCACGCCTAACTGTGGAGCTCTTCTCTCATCCACTAACATTAAGCCCCAACGCGTTGGTGATTTAAGAGGCATTGGATTACATATGAACCAAAGATCTCTCCTGGCCACGGTCGATGTGGGATTTGCCTAGGGTGCCACATTCAACCCCCCCCCCCTAGAGTCTCATCGTCCTCGATGAGGTTTGCCCCACCATCCTGAACGACACAGGAGTGGCTTTGATACCATCTATAACGTATGTCCCCTCTCACCACTAATATTGTTCGCTTTGCCCCGATAGGTTGCTCATCCAGAGCTCCCGAATTTGTTTTTGGTTGCCCCGGTGGAGACTTCCCAGAAGGTCACCCATCCTGATTCTGCTCCCATCTGAGCACACCTAACTGTGGAGTTCTTCTCTCATCCACTAACATTAAGCCCCAACGCGTTGGTGATTTAAGAGGCATTGGATTACATATGAACCAATGATCTCTCATGTCCATGGCCGATGTGGGATTTGCCTAGGGTGCCACATTCACTCCCCCCCCCCCCTTTAGAGTCTGATCGTCCTCGATGAGGTCTTCCCCATATCCAGAACGACACAGGAGTGGCTCTAATACCATCTATAACATCCGGCCCCTCTCACCACTAATATTGTCCGCTTTGCCCCGATGGGTTGCCACGGATTTGTTGTCGGTTGCCCGATGGTGTAACACCCCGCCCCTCTCATCACCAGTATTGTCCGCTTTGCCCCGATGGGTTGCCCATCCAGAGTTCACGTATTTGTTTTTGGTTGCCCCGGTGAAGACTTCCCAGGAGGTCACCCATCCTGATGCTGCTCCCACCTGAGCACACTTAACTGTGGAGTTCTTCTCTCATCCACTAACATTAAGCTCCAAAACGCGTTGGTGATTTAAGATGCATTGGATTACATATGAACCAAGGATCTCTCCTGACCACAGCCGATGTGGGATTTTCCTAGGGTGTCACATTCACCCATGTTAGAGTCTCATCGTCCCTGATGAGGTTTGCACCCACCATCCCGAACGACACAGGAGTGGCTCTGATACCATCCGTAACACCCCGCCCCTCTCATCACCAATATTGTCCGCTTTGCCCCGATGGGTTACCCATCCAGAGCTCACGGATTTGTTTTTGGTTGCCCCGGTGGAGACTTCCCAGGAGGTCACCCATCCTGATACTACTCCCACCTGAGCACGCTTAACTGTGGAGTTCTCCTCTCATCCACTAACATTAAGCCTCAAAATGCGTTGGTGAAGTAAGAGGCATTGGATTACATATGAACCAATGATCTCTCCTGACCACGGCCGATGTGGGATTTGCCTAGGGTGTCACAATTCACTATTCCATTCCTCTATATTTCATTCACACAAATTCACTATCCTTATCATTGGTCTAACCTGCCCTGACCTGTCGCAATCCATGGAAACACGTAATACTTCTTGTTTAGATGCTCAGGAGAATCAGATTAAGCAGTTGCAAGCTGATGTTGTAGAGATTCATACCACCTTAAATACACTGGATGATAATCGTGTTGAATCCAGTGAGTTTCGAAAGGTTGTTTTAGCTTGGATGAAACAACTGGAGAATAAGCATGTTGTTGGTTCCTCTGGATCTGTTTTTTCAGAGATATTTTCTCTTCTTCTGGACCGTCGGTTGCTACTACAGATCCTCCGTCTGGCCTTCCCTGGGCCGTGAAGAAGGTAAAACTTCCAGAGTTTTGTGGTTTTGATCCTTAGGGTTGGATTAAAAAGGCAAGTCTATATTTCGATATTAATCAGACACAAGACACAAGATCCAATATGTATCTGTTGGCTCAATTGAGTATGGTGGGGATCGCACAACACTGGTTCTCAATTATCACACAAGTTCGTGATTCTTTGTCATGGACTGATTTTCAATTTGAATTTCTCCAACATTTCAGTGGATTGGAGATTCATAATCCATATGAACAGTTAGCAATTATTAAACAAGTTGATTCGATTCATGACTATTTTGATGATTTTAAGTATCTGTTATCATTGGTTCCTCTTTTACCAGAATCCCAAACTTTAGGACATTTTATTGCTGGGTTGAAAGAAGATGCTAAAAAGTGGATTCGGTTACATTGTCCTCAATCCTGATTAGATGTGACGTATCTAGCTAAGGATGTTGATGCTATGCTCAAGCCCCTTCCAATAATAGTTCTGTTTCTCGCTTTCGTTTTTTGAATCCTTATGGGCCCTACTCATGTTGGGTCTAATTCTAGGCTCAATACTTTAGGCCATTCTGAGCCCAGTTTTGTTTCAGCTCTAAACCCGGTGATAGGATTTCTTCTTTTAGATCTGATTCCTCTCATTCTTCTACTGTCAAAACACCTTTACATGTTTCCACTTATTCTAGTCAAATTCTTTACTCGTGACAGAGGGGTTCGATGTCTCTCTCGCTCTGAGTGGGAGGACCGTCGACGGAATGGTTTATGCTTCCGTTGTGCTCAACAATATGGTCCAACTCATAAATGTCCTGAGGGTAAACTTCGTGTTTTATTTATGGTACCAGAGCTTCGATTTTAAAATCCCCCTCTTTCTTTGTCTTTTTCTTTTTTCCGATCAGCAGCCTTCAAACCCTAAAGCCATCAGATTTCGATCATGGGCAAGGAAGACATGACTCTGATTCTTCCTTCTCCTCTTCAACCAAACCGGATGCCCTTCATCCTGCGTACTCTGTTACAAGCATCCAGACCAAGATCCGTACACTGGACGACTCTAAACTCACAAATGCATCCTACACTAAATTATTTAAACTCCATGTCGGCGCATACAAGATCCTGGATCACATTGATGGCTCGGCAGCCCCCAGAACCCACAGCTGAGACCTTCCCCATGTGGAAAGAACTTGATGCTTTAGTGCTGCAGCGATCTACAGCACTATCTCGGATGATTTGTTGGTCTGAGTCCTTGATACCGAGTCCACCACCCGTGCTGCCTGGGTAAAACTTGAAAAGATTTTCCTAAGTAATAAAAAGGCTCGCGCGGCTGTACGTGCACAAAAACTCTCATAACACAAGACTCAAGTATGATCTCAATTCCCTCATCATCTACTGTACGCGGTCAATTTTTTGTTGGCAATGGTAATTGTATACCAATTAAGGATCAGGAACATGTTTTTGCAATTTACCAAACAACCTATATCTTACCCAACATCCTTTACAGAAGACAAATCATTAAAAATTTAATTTATTTAAGGCGTTTCACAAGATATAATAATGTATCCATCGAATTTGACCCTTTCGATTTTCTTTGAAGGATCTCAACAGTGGATGCCTTCTTTCTCGCCACAACAGCACTGGGGATCTTTATCCACTCACACTATCACAACTCCCATCTCAAGCTTGCTTCCTCACTGCTTCTTCCCTACCATGGCATGGCCATCTTAGGCATCCCGATGCTAAAGTTTTGGATGTTCTTTATCGTCATCTTAATTTTCCTTGTAATAAAGACAAAACGTCTACTTTTTGCAATTTTTGTCAGTTATCTAATAGTAAAAGACAACCTTTATATGCTTCTAATTCATTTACCTTTCCACCGTTTGATATAATTCATTGTGATTTGTGGACTTCACCTATAACCCGTAAAACCGGTTATAAATATTACATGGTTTTAATCAATAACTTCTCCCACTTCATCTGTGTATATCAAAGTGTAAATCAGTGGCGTTCCCAACATTTGCCAAATTTCACCGCCTCATTGCCACTCAATTTAACCGCCACATTAAAACTTTTCAATGTGACTTAGGCGGTGAGGTCGACAATCATGCCTTCAAAAATTTTGCTTTAACAAAATGGCCTTTTGTTCCAATTCTCTTGTCCACAAATCTAACCCCTAAATGGTCGATCTGAACGGATGATTCATTGCCTAAACGACGTCATTCGTGCCATGCTCATCCATGCCAATCTACCTCCAATTTTCTGGGTAGAAGCCCTTCACACAGCTGCCTACTTACATAATATTCTCCCCACAAAACGGTTAAACTTTTTACACCCACTTTTGACCTCTATCTTCGCCACAAAACCTATGACCACTTACAAGTGTCTGGTTGTGCATGCTATCCAAACACCTCCGCCACACAAACTCCACCCGCGGACCATTCGGTACATCTTCCTTGGCTACCCCCGGATTTTTGTGGGTATCGATATTTCGATCCTACCACAGGCAAAGTCCACATTTTCCTCCACATCACTTTTGATGAACACACATTCCTATATACTATCCCAACCAACATGTCTAGATACACCTTCCTCGATGACCCGATACCACACACATTCACCTTTCAACAACCATCACCCTTACCAACTCCCACTTCGGTGACCTCTCCCTATCCGATCACCTACAATCGTAGGCCACGACATAATACTCAACACCCAACTCCATCCTTAGACCAAATCCTGAACCCTATTGCCCAACCCGTGACCCATACTGCCCAAATCGCAGCCTACACATCCCCACAACCCACTTCGTCCAGCCAAATACCATCTACCGGCCCACTCCCAAATCCTTCACCTATACCGTAGCCACCACCTCAGCCTATAAACACCCATCCCATGACAACACGATCCAATATAGAATTCTTAACCAAACCTAGCGCTTTACCTTTCCTATAACCACCATTTTTGCGGTTCCTTCCACCTATGCAAAAGCCTGTAATGATCCTAAATGGTTACATGCTATGCAGGCTGAATTTAATGCGTTGTGGGAAATGATACATAGGAATTAGTTCCGAGCCCGTCCGATAGTCCGGTTATTCGGTGTATGTGGTTGTTCTGACACAAATTCAAGTAAGATGGGTCTCTGGAACGGTGCAAGGTTCGTTTCATTGTTAATGGTAAGTCACAGATGGTGGGCATCGACTGTGCTGAGACATTCAAGCCGATTCTTAGATTCTTAAATTGGCTAATATTCGGACGATGCTTTCCTTGGCTGTCTCACATTCAGCCCAGTTCTTAAACTCACTTTGCTTTCTTAAAACGGATTGTTAAGTCCTTGGATCAGTTTCTCGTGGCTTACTGGGTGCCCAGATTCTAGGCGTTCGATTAGTGGATATTGTGTGTTTGTTGTGGACAACCTAATTGTTACAACCCAAACAGGAGAACTCATCCTAAAAGACTAGTCTGATGGAAGAGAGAGCCCACTTGGGTTATAAACCCCACATTGGTTTGCCCATACAACCGATGTTGGACAAGTCCCATACCTTGCAATGATTCCAGTCCATAACACAACCTAATCTCTTGGTCTTCTAAAGGTAACCAACAGTTTCTAAATCCAGCGCTGAGGTTGAATACCAAGGTGCGGCTAATGCTGTGGCGGAAGCCACGTGGATCCGTAACTTATTACTTGAGTTATGCATTCTGTTACGACAGGCATCGGTGGTTTATTGTGATAACGTTTCAGCGTCCACTAATCAGACAATCTTGTCCAACATCACGTACCAAACACATTGAAATTGATATACATTTTGTTCACGAAAACGTCCGGATTGATCAGATACGGATACTTCGTGTTCCTTCCTCTTTGCAGTATGCGGATATATTCACCAAGGGATTGTCAAGAGAACTGTTTCATTCCTTCAGATCTAGTTTGACCGTCTGTGTTCCGCCTGCACAAACTACGGGTGAATATTAGCCGACGATTATGTGTGTATATTAGGAATAGATTAGATTGATATTATTCCTTGCAATCTGCCTAGATATATGCTTCCTATTTTACGATAAAAAAAATCTTTTAGATTCATCTATACAGCAATCGAAAGTTTGAAACATTCAGTTCATTTTAATATACAATAAAAAATCTTTAAAATTTGATTTAGGTGCTCTTACTTATTTGCAAAACTGTGCTTGCAATAAATAATCCTTTCTGGCTTTCTGCAGGTGATTACTCAGTTTTTGAAGATGGAGACTTTACTTGATGATAGTGTGGGCCAAAATGTCGAGTTAAAGTTTGAAAGGGGCGGCACGTCTTTAACCGTTCAGTTGATGGTGAGTGACTGACTGACTGACTAGTCTCTTACATCCATGTTCATTGATTTAGCATATGTTGTTTGTTTCAGGTTGAAGACTTACACTGCATAACTCCAAACCACTTTCTGGAAGTTAGCGATGGGGTTATACACCCGCTCTCGTATCAGCAAGCTAGGAATTTTCGATTTCAGTGTGGTCTTGTATATGTATCAGAACCTGGGTAACTTTTTCATAACAACATTTCTCTTTGCTCTACTTCTGGAAATGAAATGAAATGTTCAGTTCAACCATTATATTGTAATCTGTATCTTCCATCTGCAGTTGCATGCTTCATAAAGCTGGGGTCCCAAGACATGCCATTATCAAGAGATTAGCCGATGAGGACGTTTCAAATCTTGAAAACTTCATTAATGTTCTGTCCAGGCTCTCTAAAGGAGCTCGGGTTCCATTGGAATACATAAACTACAAAGATCGCCATACAAGGAAGGTAATCCAATACTAATGTTAGTTGATAGAAAAATGTCGCAGTCTTTTTAACTTTCTTTTGGCTGCAGTCTGTTCTTGTTACAGTGGATCGCCATGAGTGGTATGCTTCACCTCAAATATATACCCGTGATGACACTTCTGGTATTTGGATAGGAAAGCCGGCCCTGCCCTCCAGTTCCCAACTTATATCTTCTGGCATTATACAAGTTGCTAATGGTATTGCCAGCATGGACACTTGTAGCTCTGAACACGTTCAACAGAAATCCTGCAATGGAACAATAAAAAGTGGAGTGGGTGAAGAAGAAGCATCGGCTGATGGAACTGTGATTGCGGATGTGGAAGATTCAACATCAGCAGACTCTGGTAATGCTTCTGTTGCTGAGCGTGTAATAGAGCCCAGTCTTGTCATGATTACGGTAATTTATTCAGTAGCGAATAGCTGTTCATTTATAATTAGTTTTCATTTGATGGGATTGCGGTACAATATTTGGAATATTTACTGGTGTATGGCTTGTCAGGTTTGTGTACCGTCATCATGTATGGTTGATGGTGTTCGTACGCAGTATTTTACTGGAACTGGTGTGATTATATTTCATTCAGAAGAAATGGGGTTGGTTGCAGTTGACAAGAATACTGTTGCCATTTCAGCATCTGATGTCATGCTTTCTTTTGCGGCCTTTCCAATCGAAATTCCGGGGAGGTTTATACGCACAGATATAAAAAAAATGTGCACTGTCAATAATTACAGATATTAGCAGATGAATATAACAATGTGTGGCTTTTCAGGTAGTGTTTCTCCATCCTGTTCACAACTATACAATTCTTGCCTATGACCCTTCTGCCATTGGACCTGCTGGTAATTCGTTAGTCAGAGCTGCCCAGCTGCTTCCAGGTAGGAAAACTTGTACCAGATCACTCAACATTTGAGATGTTTTCTCATTATAGTTATACCGGCTGTTCTTTTTTTTTCTCCTTAATTTTTATTTTGTGACAGAACCTGCATTGCGGCGTGGAGAGAGTGTATATCTTGTGGGATTGAGTCAGCACTTACAAGCAACATCTAGAAAATCTCTTGTTACCGACCCGTATGCAACTCTAATGATAAATTCAGCTGATTCACCGGAAGTTATAGAGCTTGATAATGGTACATACTAGATTATCATATCTACTTTTGAAATGAACCATAAACATATTAATATTGATTAATTACTTATTAATGTTGCTTGCTGTATGTAGACTTTGGTAGCTTTTTTACAGGAGTGTTGACTGATGAGGATGGAAGAGTTAAAGCTTTATGGGGGAGCTTTCCGTCTCAGGTCCGTACCAACTTGGTTCTCCTTTTTTTTTTTTTTTTTTTTTTTTTTTGACAAAATCTGATGATGATTAATTCTTGGTTGCAGATCCAATATGGTGAAAATTATTCTGAAGGTCATCAATTTGTGAGAGGTGTTCCTATACATTCGATAAGCCAAGTTCTTAATGAAATAATATCAGGCGCGAAAGGACCGTCACTTCTAATAAATGGTATCAAAAGACCAATGCCTCTGGTTGGGGTTCTAGAGGTTGAGTTTTGTTGTACTTTACTATCCGAGGCTAGAAATTTTGGGCTCAGCAACAACTGGATCCAAGTATGCTTTATTCTGTTCAATTTTTTTTCTAATGTCAATACGCAGAAATTGATAATTGTATTACTTTTTCTTCACAGGCTCTTGTAAAGAAAGATCCTGTTAGACGTCAGGTTCTACGGGTCAAAGGTTGTTTAGCAGGATCCAAAGCTGAGAATCTATTAGAACAAGGCGATATGGTTCTTGCAATCAATAAAAAGCCAGTTACATGTTTTAGTGATGTTGAAGATGCATGCCATGCCTTGGATGTGTGTGATGACACGGATGCAAAACTTGAATTGACCATCTTTCGTCAGGTTAATCCTATGTACAGATACCAGGTTACTCTTGTCCACACATTCAGGAAGGAATGTGGGAAATATTATTAATGAATCATGTTTTATGATTTGCTCTAGGGACATGAAATGGAGGTTCAAGTGGGAATAGATGTAAGAGATGGCAACGGTACCACACATGTAATTAGCTGGTGTGGATGTCTTGTACAAGATCCTCACCCAGCAGTACGTGCACTCGGGGTTTCTTCCTCAAGAGGGTCATGGTGTATATGTTACAAGGTACGGGGGGGTTTGACCCTTTTTTATTTGCACAGTCAGCGTTATTGCAGACAGGATACGCATTGATGCATCAAAGCCGAAAAATTAAATTTACTCTCGTGCAGGTGGTCCTCCGGGAGTCCTGTGCATAGATACGGTTTATCTCCTCAACAATGGATTGTGGAAGTTAATGGAAAACCAACTCCTGACTTGGATGCTTTTGTCAATGTCACAAAGGTACACACATGTCAACATGCTTTGTTTAAGATTATTTCTTATCATGTTTTTGTGCTTTAGTTATTCTTTGTTTTTGTTTTTGTTTTTCTTTGAATGCAAAGCGGTTTACTCAAGTAATGTGCGTGTGTGTGTAGGAAATTGAAGACAGAGAATTTGTTCGTATAAGGACAGTCGACTTGAATGGGAAGCCACGGGTGCTGACACTGAAACAGGACCTGCACTACTGGCCTACATGGGAGCTCAAGTTTGATCCTGAAACCGCCATGTGGCGCAGAAGGATAATTAAATCACTGCAAACTGGAGGTAGCCTATGAACATCGGACCCGTATTGCCTAGATTCATAAATAGAGTGAGATTATGGAGGGTATCTAGTTGTTGCATTCAATAAAAAGCTATTTCTGCTGCAATTATGGTGACTATTCGCTTACCATAGCAGATAGCAGATAGCAGATGAAGAGTCTTCTACTCTTCCCGTTGTTTTTTTTTTCGCCAATATAAAAGTGTTTCCTTATAAATACCAAACAAGCATAGATCGATCACAAAGCATAAAATAATATTTATCAACCAATTGTGATTGCCGTCAAGAATCAAGAGTCAAGGCACACACAAGGTTGAAGGCTGCTTTGTTTTGGATTATGATTATGAAATGTTTATTGGAGTTATTTGAAAATAATATATATATTGTATAATGTTTATATACGATACGACGTACCAACTTATAGGCGTACCTAATTGGCGAACCGAATTAACCTACCCCCTCCTACCGAATTTAAAAATGCACGAATCACGTACCCATTTTCGTACCACGAACCGGAGCGTTCCAAACACATTACTCTATGATACAAAACTGAACTATTCTAGAACTGTAAATCATATAATTGCACTAGTAGGAATGTCCACACGTTGTTGCGGGTCAGTATGTTTTAACTGAATTAATTAAAACAGCTTTGTACTTGGTTTCTATTTATTTATAAGTTGTTTCGTTTTTATTAAGTGCGGGGTTACTTGAAAAAATTAGTGATAACATGAGTAATAATATGTTTATTACACATAACATGTTTTGTTTTGGTTATTTGATGTATGTATGACATGACCCTTATTGTCAAACCCGGGTCTTCCTGTAAAAAGTCAAACCAAAACTTGATTAAAGATATTTAATGTCAAACCTAATACTTAGACTAATTATCTATGAAACATTGAAATGTAACAAAGATAAACCTAATACTTAGACTAATTATCTAACACAGTCGGTGAATCACAAAAACTAATTATTCATATAAGTTTTAATTCACTACTATCTAAACCAGGTAATCGCATACTTTGGACCAGTGCATCCCATTGTTGCCCCAAGCTTTAGCACCACAAGCTTATCCAATAGACTCTTGGTTATTAAAACCAACCAAAGATTAAACATTATTTCTATTACACGTAACAAATTTCAGTAGAAAAACATACTGAATTATTACATCATCAAGAACATACAATCCTAACTCGGTAACATATTTTATTGTCGTTTTATTACCCAAAAAAAACCATAAAATTCAAATACGGAAAACCAAATCCCTCACAGCTCCAAAACAATAACCAAATCATTATCGCAAATAAAAACACATTTGAAATAACAATTATCAAACAATGCACCAAACAAAATTAGAAATCCTACCTATATTTGTCACCCTATTTGATGCTTTTAAGTAGCTATCAACATTAGCCATCACTTCTAAATGGTGATTTGCGATAATGTGTAGTGCCCACCTTACCCCATACATATTTTGAAATCAATTTCTTTTAGTTAGTTATATAGTTGTTTAAAAAGTAATCTCAATTGTAAAGATGATCTTTCTTGTCTATAACTATAAAAAAAAATCAATGAAAACAAACTGTTGGCATTTCACCGAACACCTTATAGACATCCCTAGAAAACTTGGAGCACATGCATCATTCAACTAATGAACAACCTAAACAACACATTAACACATGCAACAAAGAAGAAAGTTGAATCACAACACGAAAAGTGTTATACCTTAAGCTTCGATTAATCAGATTACTCAGAGTCAGAGGCCATAGTCTTCTTGGACAATTTTGAAAAAGTATAAGAGGAGACATTAAGATACAATAATTGCGAATCAAAAAGTTAAGAAACATGTAAGAAGATTATAAGAACTGACATTAGAAAACACCAATTGCGAAACAAAGAGTGAAGAACATAAGAAAGCATCCGAATTATAAGTAGCCATTCGATATTTTCAATTTTCGTCATTAGCTTTGTTACCTTTGTATGATCTGATGTATAAAAATCCTCCTGCACTGCTGAAAGATGTATCAACTTCTCCATGTTTCTAACCGAGAACGCTCCATCTAATTCTGCCAAGTCCGACTGTAGAGCCGCATCTTCTAAACTCCAGCAAACACCTAAAAGTTGCCCCCCATTCCCAGCAGGTTCCATGATTCTGTCAGGTACCCTACACATCTTCTCAAACTCCTTGCTAAAAAGACGAGAAAAAACGATGTTTTTTTTTTTTTTGAACGGCAAATTTCCCCCATTCCCAGCAGGTTCCATGATTCTGTCAGGTACCCTACACATCTTCTCAAACTCCTTGCTAAAAAGACGAGAAAAACGATGTTTTTTTTTTTTGAACGGCAAATTTCAATCCTTGTGGGACTTGAACCCATGACCTCCCCCTTAGGTGTTCCTAGAAGCTTAGCTTCTACCATTGGGCCACCAACCCCAATGGCAGAAAAACGATGTTTTAGAGGCGCATTTACATTCCAAGAATCCAGCCAAAATCTGACCTTCCCATCCCCTACCTTTCCAACTATCAAGCTGCTAAAGTCAATCCCCATAGCCTTTAACGTCATAGTTTAACAACTCATGAGAATTTTCAAGTGATACACCTTATGCATGTTAGCATGTAGCAAACTATGTTTCAAACAAAGATGTACCAATTTGAAGTTAAAATATTAAATCACATGATGAGATTCTTAAAAACAGAACCATGAAAGTTGACTTTCAAAATCAAACAAATAACTATCCAACATCTATAGCATATCAAATTGTATCTAAAACCTGCTGACAACCAAACTTTATACAAAAAAAAAACTACTTTGGAGCGGGAACATAAGTTTAACCATTTGACTTAATAGAAACTCGGGTTCCTCTGTCGTTAAGGGAGACCGGGGCTGATTTTTGTAAAATCTAGAACCAAAGCCAACCCTAGGCATTGCTAATCAGTCCGGTTGTTGTGGGTTTTATCGGTGTAGTTCATGTTACCTGAATTATGCTCACCACATGCGTGTTGTCATGTTAATATTCACACATAAAACTTGTAACACATATCATTTCAATCTTAATAAATCCATCAACCAACTCGACATATACCATACACAACAAACTATTGTGGCTGTATACACTATGCAGACATCGCCTTTGCATAACTCTCGACCCGTTCGACATAAAACACAACCTAAATTGTCCCGTTTACATGTACACTGGTCGAAATTGGTACCGCTGCAGTAAAAGCAATATAACAGCATGGAACCAAGACTAATTATTGTGGCTATATAAACTATAAAGACACTGCCTTTGGGAGACTCTCAGCCCTTTTGACATAAAAAAACAAGCTAAATTGACCCGTTTACATGTACACGGGTCGAAATTGGTACATCTAGACTAAAAACAATATACGGGTCCACTACTTCACTAATAACATCAATAAGGGCAACAATCCAAATACTTATCATCTAAATTGATATGAAATAAACATAAACATGAGCATAAACTACCTGACAGAGTGATAAGCAAGACGGGCAAAATCACCGGCCACGCAACCACAGGATCACGGCTCCGTTGTCCATGATGAAGCCAGAAGTGAATTTAAGTAGTATTATACATAAGCTATAGTCAACCAGTGACTTTACTGGTCAAACGGTTTTTAATTGAATAAAACATATGTATAAAGTTTTAGTTTTATGCACCTTTAGCACCATTTTTTCTTGTCATGAAAAAACTTTTTGATTTGAAACAATTAATGGATAAAGCATGTAATTTGGAAGTTTGACTATCAAAATCAAATGAATCTTGTAAACCTGTGAAAATGCAAACAACAGTTGGCAAGAACATCTACAACTAACCATCCACATTCACAAACAAATCATGGTTAAGTTTAAGCTTAAGGTTGAATCAGTATAAAAAGATAACCCCAAACAGAGCACCATAACTTGCGCCAACCGTAAGGAACTATAATTTTGGCGTTATTGAAAAAATAAAGTCAAAACTCCGATTCGAGTAAAAGACCAATTTGTTATTTTTGTTGTTGAAAATCTTTGATTGATGATGTTTAAAAAAAAAGAACCTGTAATAGAGGAAGTCGAAATACAAGGCTGGTGCAGTGTCATGCCACATTCAAGAGATGTTCCGTAAAACTAAATTAGACGTTGGTCTATAAAATTTAGCTAAAAACATCAATAGCATAGTAATTTGAATGAGTCTTATTATTTATCATTGTTAGTGTTAAAAACTTAAAGTTTATGAGCAAAAAAGTAAACATGATTGTGATAATAAGAAATGTCAGACCAGCTAATCGGCGCTAAAGAGCGAATTCTTCCAAGCTCAACTCCTCTTGGGGGGGGGGGGGGGGGGGGGGGGGGGGGGGGTCTTTTAGTATCTAAACCTCATCCCTTAACGATATGATGAAATGATCAACATCAAAGATGTCTTCTGCATTACTGCAAGTTATAAAGTTACCTAGGATTAGCAAATTGATAACTTTTAATGTAAGTAAACTAAACAAACAAAAGTTCAAGATTATAACAAACTTACTGCTCCTCTCGTTTGATTAATTCCCCCATTGCAAGAAACCATAAGATAACCATTGTTCTAAAAAAATCAGCTGCTCAATAATTTTTTAGGACCAAAGCAAACTAAAAATCCTGGGCCGCTTTATCCAAATATCATTGTTATAACAAAAATTAACTAAAACTTAGAAACCAACTCACAAATAAACAAAAATATAGCAACAAGTTAACATATAATTATTGTTTACAATCCAAATCACAAATTACTTGATTTATACAGAGATGCAGTTAGTTTATACGCCTGCAAATGAACAAGGGTTGGCAAGCATCAAGCAATAATATCTATAAACACAATAATAATGATATTACGAAAAACTAAAACTGAAAATCACGATTGTTACATGAAGGTATGAACCCATCCATGGTCCTAATCCATAATATACACATACATATACACCGATTAACAGACTAATTGAAGGATATTGTACGGTTGATCAACATTTAACAATAGAAATCGAGCGATAATGAAGAAGAAGATGAATCAATACCTTGAAAGCGTTAGGTTGGTGGCTATTGAAGCTATGCCTAAGTGAGAAATGAATCTGACATTGAATTGTGGAATTAAATGGCGGGCTCATCAATTATGTGACGGTTTCAGGGATGATTGGAATCCCAATTTATTTATGTGGGCAGGGATGGAAGGGTAACAAGGGACAACGCAGGGCAAGAATGGAATGAAATTTTAGATTTTAACTAATATCAAAAGGTAAAATTACACTAATAACCTTGTAAGTGTCTTAATATACCTCTAGGTGACTAATTTACCCCTATCAAATAAGCTTTATTAAGTTGTATATGTAGCTACAAAACTTATACCCCTAACAAAATTACAATGTGGTACATCACTCCTCCTTTATAAAGTAGTATAGAATATAGAATATAGATATAGATATAGATATAGATATAGATATAGATATAGATATAGATATAGATATATAGATTATAAACCATTTGAAGAGGAATCCAATTATTTGCTAATATTCAGTAAACTGACAACAGACATTTATAACATATGTAATAATCTAAGCTTTATCAAAACTATATAGGGATGGTCGAAAATTACATTACAAGAATTCCGAAGGCGAATTAGCATCCGACTTCCCATGGTCATCCAATCCGCCAGGAATCGGATGCTGCAAAACCTGAGGAGCCAAAGTCCCCAACCCATCACTCGCCGATCCAAAAAACTGACAGAAAAACCGCGCCATAACTCCAAGAATCTGCATTTGATTCTGGCAAGCATTCGCGTGCAACTGCATCATCTGCTTCTCATGCTCCATTTGCATCCGCACCATCTTCTCCCTCCACTTCCTCTCCTCCTCCTCCCACCTCTCCTCCACGTTCATCCGCCGCCTCCTCTCCTCATCAACCTCCATTTCCAGCCTCATCCTACTCTCAAACTCCCTTTTCGCCATCACCATCCGCCTCTCTTCCATCTCCAATTCTCGATACTCCTTCCCGTTGCGAAAATCCCTCTCCGTCTCCCTCTCTTCCCTCTTCCACTCTCTCTCCCTCCTCTTCTCCTCTCTCCTCACCACCACGTCTCTCAATTCCAACATTTGAGCTCCCACCAACCCTAACATCCTCCGTTCACCCCCTTTCGCGCTTTCTTCACACGAACCGAACCTGAACCTAAATCATCATCACTTTCCTCTTTATTGTCACTACCAACCAATTCATCATCATCATCACCATTATCATTATTATTATTATGATGATCATCCTCTTCATCATTATCCAATTCATCAAACCCTAATCCAAAAAACTCATCTCCACCAAACACATCACCATTAGCATCAATAATCCTCTTATTATTATTATTATTATTATCATTCGATTCGAGCTCGATATCGCCGAAAACTTGTTTTATTTCATAAAATTCTCCCAGTGATTCTCAGCGTCCTCCCAATTAAAGTCTCGATCAGAAACCCTAATTTTCTGCTTGACCCCTAAATACTGGTGACGCATGTTTTGGACCTTGATAGAGACGTCACGCCAGGACCACTTAAAGGGGAACTTAATCGGGTCATGGAGATGGTGAAGCTCGTTGACATGGTCGGCGATTGGCTTGAACTTTTTTTCTCTGGTTTTGAGCTTGGCTAGGGTTCCGGTGGCGAGGAGATCGGAGTATTTGGTGAGGAGGGTTTGTTCTTCGAGCTCTGACCACTTCTTCCGCTTCATTGCTCTTTGACCGGAAAGTTGATCGGAAGTTGGCCGGAGGTTGAAGCAGTGAGTGAGTGAGTGAGTGTGTCACATTTGTTTGTGAGAGTGATTGAGTGGGGTGGGGAAGTAGTGAGGGACAATATATCGCGACTGACGGGTATGTATGTGACAAGCATAACATTAGGCGTGGATTTAGAAAGTAAAATTTTGCGGTATGAAATTAGGTGATATACGATCTGATTACCTGAAGTATTGGGCCGTCCATTGTGGAGTCGCGAGCGACCGGAGTTTTTGCACGGTGTTCACCTCTAGCTACAACAGGCTGACGCGAACCCCGCGCGAGCGAGCACAAGCGATGGTGATCGCGTGGGTTAACGGGAGAAAGTGATCTTTGGTCGCGCTGATGCTCACCTCCAGCCACAACGAGGTCAAGTGATCGGGTTACTTGAGAGTCAAGTTGGTGGCTCGCGCCCGGTCGCCGGGCTCCACAACGGACAGTCTTATTCAGTACTGTTTCATTGTAGTAGCTTTGTTACTTGAAAAATAATATATTTTTTGATGACATTGTTTATAATTATATGCTACAAAGACAAAATTATTTTTTGAGATTAATATAATATTATAATCACATTTTTTTTTTGAACGGTCAACGAATCAATTTCCGAGCACTCTCGGGCACCCCTTTTGGCGAATCAGGTACTCGAGAGTACCCGGGCCACCAATTGCCACCAATTCCCGGGAAAACCCGACCACTCACCCGCCCGAAGGCACGACAGTGAAATAATCAGTAAAACCGGTCGGGATCAGAACTCAAACCCACGCCAATGGCCTGGGTCATCCCTCATTTCCCATCCACCAATGTCCTCCAAATGTAGTTAGTGGGAATTGAACCCAAGCCTCCTATAGAAAACTTTAGGCCCTCAACCAACTAGGCTACAAGTGTTGGATATTATAATCACATTTTAAATATGATAATGATGATATGTATGTTAATTATCATAATTTATTATATTGCATAGATTTCAAAAACACAAAGTAAATATATATATATATATATATATATATATTATATATATACACACACATCACCCAAGACCCACGAGTATATGTGATACCTGATAGGTAAATCCCTAATGGATAATGAGATGGGTATGAGACAAGATTCAATTTATCAATTTTTTTAAGGATTTATCCTTTGAAATAAGCACAAGAAAAAAAAAAAAAAAAAAAAGAGCCAAGCCCCCCAAAAACAAGCAAGCCATATTTCACTTGCAACATAAACATCCATGAGTTGTCCTAACATGTTTAATGTTATTAGTTACCGAGAAGTTTGTAAGAAAGACATGCCTGAGCAATTCAATTCTAGATTTCATCAACTTATAATTGTTTTAGTTTGAACTGGATTGGGCCGGATATTGGATTGTGATACAAATACAAACTGCAGATCAGACTGACATACAGTCTTAGCTAGGCCCGGTTCAATTAACTCTGGTCAGTTTACACCAAGGCATACCAAATGGGATGGATTGGACTGATTTGTTTTGAATTGATTTCGTTTGGTTTGGTTTCAATTATTTTACTTTAATCACTAGTATACAACATAGTTAGAGCGTAAAATCATACTAATTTTCATCATTTAACATCATTGTTTTCAATAAAGAACATTAACTATAGATTTAAAAGTAGTTCATGTGAAGATTTTAGTTTTCATTTCAAATCGGTGAAGTTAATTACTTCAAAAATTCGTATCACACTTCAATTGTGCATGTGATGGTGAAAGCCTTCCAACACACTTTCATACGGCTCAACTGTGAAATTTAAGTATGTACGTGTTGGATTAAGAATACTTTCATTAAATATTGCACACAGCGTGAACCACATTATAATTTAGTATGTCACATGACTATGAGACAAAAACAGAGATATTTGTGTCACGTGCAACATGTCACATGACTGTACGACCAAAACACATAGCATCTCTTTAAAATACTAATTACAAAAACTTACATAGTTATGGAGAAAGTGTAGGGTACAAAGTCTCTTATCCTACAAAGTGTAGGAAGCCACAAAATGATGCCACGTGGAACTTGTCTGTTATAACTCTATAACTGATGAGAGGGGTAGTATAGTCAATTGGACATATCAATTAATCACGTTTATTATCAAATCCTTGTTTTATCGTTCATCAATTTTTTTCAAATTTCATAACTGATTCCATAATATACGATTATCATTTCTTACCATATTCAAAAATCTACAATCATCGTCGATCACTGGTTTAAATTTTTTTACGAAAAATCATAATCAATTTGCCGAGTTCTTCACCATGTTCGGTATGTACTTTGTTTTTATTGTTTTCAATTAATCGTGATCTTACTCTTAATTTGTGTTTTCAGATCTAAACAATGAACCTGAATTCTTATTCGATGAAGAACATGAAGTTTCTGCTGTTTTTTGAAGTTTTTTTAGATCAGTGATGAAAACAGAGGTTGAGCATTCCATTAAATTTTTTTGATGTTTTGTGGATTTGAAGATAATCATTTGCGTTTTAGTATGTTTTATACATGCGTTTTGATGTATCTGGTGATACTATGTTTTAGGATAACATTCAAATGCGTTTTAATATGTTTTAACATGCGTTTTGTTGTATCTGGTGATTTTAACATGCGTTTTGATGTATCTGGTGATATTATGTTATTGATAAGATTCAAAAAATAAATACATGCGTTTTAAGATTAACAAATGCGTTTTAGCTGATTAATGAAACTGCTGAATCAAACCACTGATGACCTAACTTCTGATGAGCAAACTACTGATGAACATTGATACACATGCGTTTTATGGGTTTACAAATGCGTTTTAACTACTACTGAATCAAACCACTGATGGCCTAACTTCTGATGAGCAAACTACTGCTGAATCAAACCACTGATGGCCTAACTCTGATGAGCAAACTACTGATGAACATTGATACACATGCGTTTTATGGGTTTACAAATGCGTTTTAACTACTGCTGAATCAAAACCACTGATGGCCTAACTTCTGATGAACATTGATACACATGCGTTTTATGGGTTTACACATGCGTTTTACTTTTTTTTTAACATTGATACACATGCGTTTTACTTTTTCATGATGAGCAAACCACTGATTATCTAATGCATTACTAAATTCATAAAACGCCTCTACTAAAACTTCAAAACGCATCTGCAACTATAGATCACCAAAACATCATACTAATCAGTAAAACGCCTTTACTTTTTTCACGTCCTTCACCTGTTTTAGGTTTTTAAAGTAAAATCATGAAGTAAAATTAAAGTAAAATACGATCAAAATTAAAGTAAAATCATGAACAATTCCTTTCCTGATTTGCGTTTTGGAGGCATATTTGTTGATATGATTTTAGTGTTTCTCCGATGCTCTGTTTTTTGATTTTTGATTTTTGGACTTCGGTGTCAGTTTTGATTTTTGGAGAATCAATCGCACGCATAAAAGGAAGTAACCGTCAATTAATGAGGTTGATTTGGGCGCTGGATTAAAAAATTCAAATTATTTTAGTTTGTAATTTGTCTGTTTTACCCTCAAATTGATAACTGCCATTAATGACAAACGTGGGTAATTAATGTACGAGGTTTTCCTTATAAAACGCAGAAGGTGGGAGATGGAGGGCTAGGATGGCTTCTCACACTTTGTAGGTTAAGAAGACTTTGTACGTTAGCCGGCCTCCTATGTAGCTCACCTTGAAGAATTTTTAAAGTTTATTTACAAAATTTGAGTGTCCTATTTGGCAGTTATTTTATTCTTTGGTGTTTAGCAAGTCAGACACATTAGGCAGGGGTGGATTTAGGTTTCTCGGAAACTCAGTCGGTTTGAAAATTATAGTGTTAATCTATCTTCTATCTATATATATAAAAGAAAATGTATATGCTGACGTGGCGTGCAATGGAGGCCTCAACCTCCCTTTGAGAGTGCCACGTGGCATCATAATTGAAAGATTTTAGTGTTTTTGAACTATTTCCTTTTTTAATTAAAAAAAAGATAAACATAAAACCCTAAATTGAGTTATTTTAGGAAAAAAAGAATTTAAAAATAAATTTAAAATTTTCTCTCTCATGTTTCCTCCTATAATTTTTAAACGTTTATATCTTTTATATACGAGATTTTTTAAAGAAAAAAATTACACCAAATTAACGAGCGTTTTATTATCTTTCCAACGAGTACCATAGTCCTATATAAAAAACGGTGAAAAATCGACTATTTTTTGTGGGGTTTCGTTCATACAGGAAAAAAACACACAAAGTGTTCATGTTATTCATTAATCATGTTTTTTCTTTTAAACCAGGTTCTTATCTACGATGTTGAAAATCAGCCCAATTGCCATGTTATCATTGGAATTTTACTAGGTATACTTCATCAAGAGAAGTTAGAAGAAAAAATCGCGCAACACTGCAACACATGGTGTCACCTTATAGCAAGGTTATTTTTTTATTTATTTAATTACAAGAGTAATAATTATTACTATTAGTATTAGTATTATTAGAATGGTTATATTTTTCAACCCCGGGACGCTACCGGAAAGAATTGATAATTGCTGACGTGGCGTTCAATGGTGGCCTCAAACATCTCTTGATTATGCTACGTGGCATAATGAGATGCAATGATTACAACTTCCAACTTAAGTGTTTGTTTAGTTGATTAGGTTAGGAATTATAAGAGCCATTAGAATGTGAGAAATTGGAGAGATGTGTTGAGTTTTTTAATAGTTGCAGCTTACATAAGTGATTCTTTAGATGATTACTGATTAGGTTTTAGATTAGGGAATATGAGTTATTACTGATTAGAATACCATGAACATGCAATGATTGAGAGATTTTATGGTTAGTTAACTTGAGTCATTTTCAATAGGTTATCACGTAAAATTAAAATTTTCAACCCCGGGACCCTCCCGGGGTAATCAGCTAGTGTATATATAAAACTAGAAACGAACCCAAAATTAAAAAAAAAATAGGAACCAATTTGTAAAGATAGAAAGTGTTGCACTGCAGCACTGGTTGAAACCCTCCCTAATAACCAATAGGTTGCCGGTTCGATCCTTAGGCACCAGACCAGTTTCATATGTTTTTTTATTCAAAACCTAGGGTTTTGTTATAGAGCACATATACATCATCCCTCCCTTCCTTCCTGGTCCTGGCTGCCTCCTCTTCAAACGCAAACCCACCTCGTCCCTTTTTCCAGCCGTCCTCAGCCTGCGGCTGCAAAACCCCACCTCTCCTTCAGTCCTCTTCTACGCCACCTCAGGTACTCTATAACTTCAGTTTCCTACTATTACACTCTTAATTTTACCTTCCTTTGTAACTTATTTTCTTAATCTATTGTTTATTTGCTTTGCTTTGGTACTACTGATGATTAGATAGGGTTTTTATGTGTCACAAAAATCAGTTGGATTTTAAAAAGTTGATACATAGCTGCTATTAAGTGTATAGGTATGCATAAAAGCGTCTGTCCTGTCCTGTCCTTGATGACTAACATCTTTTCAATAAGATTGGTTATTTTGGTATGCTTGTCTTACTAAGATGGAATGACGGAAGGTCACTTTTCATTGCAATCTTTATTAGAATATCGTTTTAGAAAATGTCAGCGAGAGGAAAACTTCCAGCCATTGGTAGGTTCCACTTACTCATGTCTCGCTGCACGACCGAGTTGAGATCATAGCAAACAATCAAGGGAAGGGAAGCGGACCACCCCCTCGTATGTTGCTTTCAATGAAACTAAACGTTTGGTCGGGGATACCAAGCTGCTTATAATCCCACCAACACCATCTTTGGTTACTCACTTTTTGTTCTCATTTACATCTTTGGTTAGCTTTTGTTGTTTTTTAATCATTCACATCAAGTAGATGTTAAAACGGTTAAAGGTCATTCAAATTTGGTCGTGAGAATTTTGACCAACAAAAAAGGAACCCATAGAAAAAAATCCTGGATCCGCCACTGACGTTAGGTAACTAAATTTACATGATAGCTAAATAACTTGAGTTTTACTTGCAAGAACAGTATTTGGGTAGAATTTTTAACTTGGTTTATTATTAATGTAAATGTAAATGTAAGTTATTCCCACACTTTCGAATGATGGTTTGGCCAGGATTTCCACTACAAAACTTGCACTTATACAAGTTCTTACTAGGTATGTGGCTCTTTTACTTATTCGGTCAGAAACCAATTAAACCGAAAATCTAACCTACCCGTAACCAAAAAAACCGAACCAAATAAGTACGTAATTCCGTTATTCGGTTTTACAAATTTTGAATTCCGTGTATCAAATAAAAGATTAAGTCCCTAAGGAGATAGCCCGGTAGTAAAATGGTGTATATCCCAACCAACTAGTTAGTAGTTACGGGTTCAAATCCTGTGGAAAAAAAAAAAAATAACAGATTAAGTTAAGTGTGTGTTTTAAAAAGTTTGTAAGAAAATAAGCCCAATAAGGCACCAACACAGCCCACTTGTGAAAAAAAAAACATTAAGAGCCCAAGCCCAGTTGGTCTGGTTGTCTGAATAGGGAAAACCCTAAACCCTAATCAGTGTGTAAACGAGGCAATTATTATTATCCTCATCGTCTTCTCGCTCTACAAAAGGGTTATTTAATCTGCTGTTGTCGACGGATTCAAATTAGTTATTGTCATGTAAGTTTAGTTTAGTTAGTATGCATTATACCATTGAATTTTAGTATCTACTTTTGAATTATAGCATGTCTTTATGGAATTATGATGTAGATTATCATATTAATTTACAAGATGAACATTCTCTTTTCTTGCTTTTTTGCCTTAATTAGCTGATGATAATGAAACTTTGTAATTCAATTGGAAGGATAATCATTCTGGTTGTCTTGCATCAACGTATGTTTGTTATTTTATAATGTTTTTGCCATTTTATTAAATTTTGTGTTGTTATGTATTTGAAGCTCTTTTAGTTTAATCTTTAAGTGGTGGTTATGATTTTAATGTATCATGTGACATGTCATGATCACACCTTTTTGTTAGCTCGAATGCAATGGTTTGTAAGGCAGGGCTTCAGTTCCCACTAATGTTAATATTCTTGTACCCTTTCCAGATTGTTTAGTCCAAAATGGAGCACGGTTCGTATAAGGATCAATCAGCTTCGACCTTTTCTTTGGCCGATGAGGATCATACACTGGCGAACGCTTTAAGATTCACTCTTAACCAAGAGTCAGTACATGCTTTCTATTTCTTGTTTTTTTTTTCTCATTTAGGTTAATATTTGGCATTGCTTTATGTTTATTTGTTAAACTGAAACATCCTGTTGGTTCAGACCCAAGATCACACCACACAAGCTAACTCACCTACAGGAAATAATAAACAAAAGAAAATTAGTTTGGAAATGATAGACAGAATGTATGCGTCTTTATTGAATAACCAAGGAAGCCTTAAATAGGCATCACATGCAATGTAAACTAAGACTCATTCCAAATAATAAATGACTCTAAATTCTCCTAAAGACTCGGCAGATTCAACTGACCCATTTGACCCAGCTACAAATGAAAACATATGCTAAATAAGCACTTCTAAATTGTTCACATTTACCATGCCAAAATATTTGAGCATTTCAACAATTATCTTGCTGAGTTATTCATATAATATAAACGACGAGTTTAGCTCCATGACCCGCTTAACCTGCTAACTTGTGACCCTTGTGACCCGCTAACAAACCGATTAACCCAACACCATCCTATCACAATTCTAGAATTTCACTACATAACCATATCAAGCTACCACCTTTTCATCTGTGATGCCAAAGTTTTGTGCTAGATCATGTAATTTCCCGTAAACTATATTTTGATTATTTCATGATGTTGTATACTAAATTATGTCATTATGTCATTTCAGTCCAAGAGTTTCAGTCTGCGGGTACAGCATTCCTCATCCTTCTGAGGCTCGAGTCAACATAAGAGTGCAGACAACTGGTATGTGTTTGCATCATCTCTTTAGTGACCGTGTTAGTACTTTATTAGAGGTGTTATTATCTATTAGTAATTACATTTATGAGTATATGGTTGATACATGCATCTTAATATTGTTTATTACAGTTGCTTTTTTATTGTTTCTTTGGATTACTCTGTGTTCTCACTTCTCACCTCCACTAGTGTCCGTTGTTCTCGGGGTCTGTCTATAGAATTAGAGGTGACAGATAGACGGTTTCAGTGGCGCAGCTTTGTTGGGGCGGGCGGGGGCGGCTGACCCCCCGAATTTTCACGTAGAAGTTCCGATTATATGGTATTCGTATAGAAAATTTTGGAAATATAGGGTTTTGACCCCCCGAAACTAGTGACTTCCGACCCCCCGAACCTTCGGGTCAAGCTTCGCCACTGGACGGTTTGGATGAGGGGTTCATGTTAAAAACATTTTGCTTTAGTGCTGGCAATACGAGTTGGTTCCATGGGTTTGACAGTTTGATTTGCAAGTAATAATAATCCTCTTTTTTTCTAAAAGAGATTGAAATGATATGGTCTCTAGTATAAAAAATAACTCTAGTAGATAGAATCATATACAAGCGACTCATCCATTTAGAATATTTGTTTGGTTAGAATGTTGACCCAGGTTATGTGGTTTGGTTTCGTAGGTGATCCAGCAAAAGAAGTATTAAAAGACTCGTGTCAAGATTTGATGATGATATGTCAGCATGTCCGGAGCACCTTTGACCAAGCTGTTGCTGATTTTAAAAACAATAATGGTTCTGAAAGCGAGTAAATGAACAACTCTTTTGATCCTTTTATATATCTTTCTGCTTGCTTGCTGATTGTATGGTTTAATTTCATTTGTTATGACTGGTGGATTTTTGTAGTCATTTTTTTTAATCAGACCCTGTTCTGTATTTACCTACCTTATTTATAGGTGATAACTTCAATCAATTAGTCATTTGATATGTGTTTTATTAAATGGGTCAAACAAAAAATAGCCCTATAGGATTTGACTATATAACTTTAATGTCTCATCTCAAACGGGTCAAGCAAAGATAACACGCGCCAACTCAAATTTGTTAGTTATGCATAATATCCCTTATTCTCTTTTGAAAATTGTCATATTTGTTGTGTACATTGTAATCTTGCACATTATGTATTTTTACAGATGATTTGTAGACACCATAAATTTTATTACAATTATATACAACACAATTTATGAAGCTCGTGTCAAAATTTTTTAGCCCAAAACAGTTTCAAACACTCTATTAGGGTTTTGAATTTTGGTTTGGTTTCTTGACTTGTATTCAAGTTCTACTTTCACCTCCTTTTGTTAACAAATCATATATTTTTTAATATGAAAACATTGGATCACTAAAAACCAGTGAAACTGTTCGATCATCCCTAGTTTGAAAGTTGGGTAGTAACCAGCCAAACATTGTGAAATAATATCCAAAATGCACATGGAAAGAATTGATAAAATACGATGACCATTGACCCTGTTTGCTAGCGACACGTTTCAAACACCATAGCTTAGTTATTGATAAGCATACAGAGGGCCACATTATCATATATCATAATGTATGCCTGTTGACTATATTTTATACTAAATGAGATAGTGAGATTAATGTGCATGTTAGGTAATAAAAACTTGCTTGGCTAGATATATCCAACCATCAATGTATTCATATCAATAGGGTTCTTCATAAAAACAACGTACCAACAATACCACAAAGATCAAATTAACAGTCATAAAACAATACGATATGTGATTAGTAGTAACGAGCATAACGAGCATGATGAAGCATGGGAAATGCATGCATGTACATGTTATCATGCATCATGACATTCTCCATACTACCATGCATGTTGGTGTTCTTGTTGTGCACATTCCAGTTCATCATCATGGGTAATGGATTGGTTTCCTGATACATGATGTTCATCATGGGCGATGATGGATTGGTTTGTTGATACATGTTCATCATGGGTAATGCTGGATTGGTTTGTTGATACATGCTCATCATGGGTAATGCTAGATTGGTTTGCTGATACATGTTCATCATGGGCATATGATGATCATCATAGGTTTGAAGTCCACCACCAAGTTGACTTCCTTGTAGGTCAACAAAACCAGTCCCATTCTCTCCAATTAGTCTAGTATCAGTATCATCCCAACCCATGTTCTCCATATCCATACCTTGTTTCAAGTATCTTGCAAAAGACATCTGGTCTTCAAGGCTTCTAGGAGTCAACAAAGGTTGACTTTTTTGAGCATTAACCAGATTTTGAATCTGGTTTTGATCATTTCCACCATTGATGAAATCTGGAATGTCTTGGTCATTAGTTGGCCATAGTTGTGCATACTTACCTGATTTGACCAACTTGTTGATTAATGTAGTAGAGTCAACATTTCCATACACTTTGACTTTCTGTAGCTCTGCATCTACAACTACATAATAAACTCCTGCACTCATAATCCCATCTCATTAAAAAAATAATCATACACAACAAATATCTCTTTCATGTTTTAAAGATAGTATTTAGAAACAAGTGAATACCTTCAATTTTTCTAAGTATCTTCTTAACCTTGTGTTTGCATCCATCACAGTGAATATTAACTTTGAGTACAAGTTCCTGTTTATACAAAAAAAAAAAAATAAAAAAAAAATGTAACTATTAACATAGAGCAGCAATAAACACATTCCTTGTTAAGATTTATGAAGGAAATTAATGAGACCTTTATCTTTAAGATTTGAAAATGGTCCATGTTTCTTGAGAAAACAAAGATAAGTGTTGTTGTTTTGTTAACCTTTTCCTTTTCTACTTTGAGAAAGAAAGGATTGTGTTTTGTTTTGTTTGTGAGAAGAAGGTTGTACAAAAGGATCATGATACCAAGCACAGTCTGCAGAGGACAGAGTACTGGACAAAGGGAAAGAAAGTGTGTGATTTGACCAGGAAGGATTGGAAGGGATGTCTACTTTTTACAACTTAAAACACTTTTGTAATTTAATTACCTGATTACTAATTTTAGTGGTTCTCAATCAAATGGTTATTGAAACATAACTGAAACAGTTGAAAAACTAAACTGAACCAACATAGTTGAACTAACTGAAAGCTAATGTTTGGTTATGATTTTGTATAACCGAATTAACCAAATAAAACCAGAACTAAAGTTAACTTATATTTAACTTTGAGGGGCGGTCCACCCTAAGACCAGCGGATGTCCTTGTGTTCGGGTGGGCGCAGGGCAAACACACGTGCGTTGATCTCACAGGGGTGTATCCTTTGGTGGGATTTCGGGATTCAGGGTTTGTAGCTGGGCAGACAGTCTTAAAAGCTGAATCCAAGAAAGTTGACAAACATGAAGCGGCTTGTCTTGAAAACCAACACGTCTTTGTGCCCTTCGCTTTTGACACATTTGGGGGCCTTGCTCCCGAAGCAATCCGGTTTTTAGATCGAGTGCAAAAGGTGGTGCAGAGTCACTCTCCTGCGGCCAAGGACACAAGCTTTATATTTAATAGAGTAGGCTTTACTATTCAAAAAGGGGTTGCGGCGCAGTTTGTTGCCCGTCTATCCGCGCCTCACTTGTAATTCTTGTTGGTATGGTTATAATCTAAATATTTAATTAATCAAAAAAAATTATCTTTATGATTTTTGTTGTAATTAATATGTTATATGTTGAAAAAGGTTTGCTATTTTTTTTTATAGATAGTATATTGATCATTGCTTATTTTTCATTATAAATAAAAGGATTTCTCATATGTTATTTAATCAAATAATTATTTTTAGAATAGATTACAGATGTAGTAGCATAATGCAAGCGCTTGCAGTATGGAAAGATGGGTCTGGGTTTGCGGTCTTGGTCTCTTCCCTATTGGATAGCGTGGGGGATGTGGTGGTATCTAGAGGAGAAGTCAGAAGGGAAGAGGACAATGAAACGGAACCGAATATAAAGCAATGTCTTCGAAAAGTCAGGGATGGGCATTTCACGGCGGCGGTTAAGGTTATGTGCTCCAGTGGGGTTGCCCCTCTATGTGAATCGACCATGCAAGCCCTCATTGATAAACACCCAGTGGTGCCGCCTCCATCTTTTCCGTCTAACCCTATCGCCCAACCCGCTCTATCTGTAGATGGGGATTGTGTGCTCAAATGTATCCGATCTTTCCCTAAAGGGACGTCTTGCGGTAGGGATGGGATACGGGCCCAACACCTGTTGGATGCTATGGGTGGCGAAGGCTCGGTGACTTCCTCGGGCTTGCTCGCGGCCATTACTGAAGTTGTCAACTTATGGCTTGGGGGGGCCTGCCCTAAGGCACTTGCTGAGTTTGTTGCCTCGGCCCCCCTCACCCCTTTATTGAAGCCCAATAATGGAATTCGACCTATTGCTGTGGGGGGCATTTGGCGGAGGTTGGTTTCTAAGGTGGCAATGAGGAAGGTTCGGAAAGACATGGCCCAGTACCTAGGGGATTTTCAATTTGGAGTAGGCATACCAAATGGGGCAGAGGCGGTGCTTCACAGTGCCAACCGGTTCCTGAATTCTTTTCATGTGGATGGGTCCTTGGCTCTGCTTACAGTAGACTTTTCCAATGCCTTCAACATGGTCGACCGCACAGCCTTTCTTCAAGAGGTTCACCAGCGATGCCCGTCTATCTATCCGTGGGTCCAGTTCCTTTACGCCCAGCCTGCTAGGCTGTACGTGGGTAATGATTGTATTGGGGCTACCACCGGAGTGCAACAAGGAGATCCTTTGGGGCCCCTTCTCTTTGCTCTTGCCTTACATCCTCTCATCATGCGGGTTCAGGAAAATTGTAATCTCCCGTTCCATGCGTGGTATTTGGATGATGGGACGATTATAGGCAACGCAGCTGCGGTTGCTAAGGCTTTAGACATTATCAACGTGCATGGGCCATCTCTGGGGCTTCATCTCAATATTAAGAAAACAGAGATCTTTTGGCCGACGTGTGACGGGTTGAAAATCCAGGAAGGGCTTTTCCCGACAGATATTGGTAGACCTAAGAAAGGGGTTAAGCTCCTTGGTGGGGCTGTTAGCCGAGATCCTGCCTTTATCGGGGAGTTGGCAGGGCGGCGGGCTACGAGTGCGGTTGCCCTCATGAAACTACTGCCCCGCCTTAGAGACCCCCAGAGTGAACTCCTGCTGCTTAGGTCATGCATGGGGGTCGCTAAGTTACTTTTTGGGTTACGAACTTGCCAACCCCACTTCATGATGGATGCGGTATACCTTTTCGATGATGGTCTCCGCGAAGCTATTGAAGAGATAGTTGTGTGTGGCGGCCCCTTCTTCGGGGACCTCCAGTGGCGCTTGGCTTCCTTGCCGATGCGTTTAGGTGGTTTGGGCCTCCTTTCAGCTCGAGATGTTGGGGTCTATGCCTTTGTGGCGTCCAGAGCTCAGTCTTGGAAACTTCAGGATCATATCCTTCGAAACAGTGGGGTCATTGGACTAGACCCAGACTATCAACAGGCGCTCGAACGTTTAAATGTCTATCTCCCGGATTTTGATATTGGCGGTTTTTCTAACAAGGACACCGCCCCCCCAAAGCCACAAAAAACTTTGGCGAATGCTCTTTTTAGCAAAACTGCTCAGAGCCTGGGAGAAGTTTTTGAGTTGTCCACTCGTCAGAAGGCAGTGATTGAATGCCTAAAAGGCCCTCATGCTCAGGATTTTTTGACCGTTATCCCGATTGAGGGTTTGGGTCAATGCATGTCTGCAGTAGAGTACAGGGCTATACTCAAGTACCGATTGATGATCCCTATGTACCCGGAAGATGAAACATGCCCCATCTGCCGTAAAACCTGCATGGATAAATACGGGGAGCATGCAATTCATTGCAAGGAGCTCCCTGGTTTCAAATATCGGCATGACTGGGTGAGGGATGTTTTGTGGGATATCTTGAGAAGAGCTGGGATCTCTGCCAAAAAGGAGGCTCCTGTAAACTTCCTCACAGACCCCACGGAAGGGAGATCCACCCTGCGACCAGCAGACCTGCTTGTCTTTGGTTGGGAGAGAGGGAAACATGCCTGTGTGGACCTCACCGGGGTATCTCCGCTGGTTGGGTTACGGGAGACAGGGTTCGTAGCTGGGCAAGCATCAAGAAAGGCGGAATCAAAGAAAGTAGATAAACATGCTAAAGCTTGTGCAGATAACCAACATGTCTTTATCCCTCTGGCTTTCGACACCTTTGGCTCTCTGGCGCCAGAAGCTATTCGTTTCTTGACCAGGGTCCAACGGGTTGTCCACAGCAATGTTTCATCCCCAGGGGGGCAAGGTTTTGTCTTTAGTAGACTAGGGTTTGCAATTCAAAAAGGGGTGGCGGCGCAGCTTGTTGCCCGTCTACCAGCTATTATGATGTAACTTCCGTATTTTGTTTTAATGAAATTTTATTTAACAGTCAAAAAAAAAAAAAAAGATTACAGATTATGTCTTTTAACAATAATTCACTTTTTCAGATAGTTTTTATAAATTAGAATTTTACTTTCACTACTTAACGGACGAAATATGTAATTTTTAATAATTTTTTATTTTCTTTTTCTTTTTTTTGTTTTATTTAATTTAGTTTTCTTTCTATTTCTTTTTTTTTCACTACTTATATTTTATAAACTTATCTTAAATACTATCGATTAACTAATTTAAATATTTTGTAGAGAATATTATTTTATTTATAGATTTTTAATTTATTAAAAAATTATGTACACTTGATCAATTTAGTTATTTACTATTTCTAAAGCCAATAAAAAATTAGCGAACTCATGATTTCTTTTTTCGAGTTTTAAAAAAAGAGAGTTGGATTTTAATAATACAAATTTTGTCTTGTTACCCAACAATAATCTGTACTTAAGAAATTCCCCATAATAGTCCCCAACTTTTAACGTATTGACCGACAATGAACTTTTGTTAACTGAAAACTAACTCAGTTAGTGGATGCTAACGTGGCATGCTCACGCTGACGTGGCATGCCAACGCTGATATGGATGATGACGTGGATGTTGACATGGCATGTCATGTCAGCATCCACTAACTTGGTTAGCTTTCAGTTAACAAAAGTTTACTGTCGGCTAATACTTTAAAAGTTGGGACTGTTGGTTAATTTTGACACAAGAGTAAAAATAATAAAAACTAGTAAGGTTATTAGATTGATTAATCCAATTAGATTTTTTCAAATACCAAGCTAATATATTGTTTCATATAAAAACATATTAATATGACAATAAACATGATCTTTTTAGAACCAAATATAAAGTAGGAGAGCAATCTAAGTCGTTTGTAAATAACCACAAGAACCAATATTTATGTTATTTTACATAACAGACTTACAGAAATTCAATAATGTTGATTTTTGCTAAAAAGTGCTATTAGAATTCTTACTCTACAAATGGTAATCACTTGTAAAATAGCACTAGTTTTATGAACGAAAAATCAACGTCATTGAATTTCTATAAGTCTAATATGTAAAATAACACAAGTATTAGTTCTTGTAACTAAGGTTGCTTTGCTACTTTGTATGAATGTGATTTAAAAGTAAAATAAGTTTCTTATAAAAAAATTAAACTAAATTATGTTAAAAAAGTCTTACTTAATTAATCAATTTATTAATTTTCCTGTTTTTACAAATTTTAGTATCAAAGTTTATAATACTATTTTAAAAAACGAAGTTTAAATTTTGAAAAATCTAAAAAAGAAAATATCATGAGTACTCTAACTTTTATTGGTTTTAGAAATTTCAATAAATAAATTGATCAAAAGAAATAAGTTTTTAATAAATTAAGAATGTATAAATAAAATTATATCCTCTAGAAAATGTTACAATTATTGTAAGATAAGTTTATAGTATAAAAGTAGTAAAAAAAATAAAAGAAAGAAATGTACATAGAATAAAAAGAAGAAAGAAAATAAGATTTCTAAAAATTGTATTTTGTCCTTTAAAATGTACATTCATTTTGTGAAAAAGTAAATAGTTTGTTAGTGAAAAGGACATAAAACGTGCAAAAGTTTTAAATAAGGGACATTCAGGGTAAATGATAAAGATAAAGAAAACAACCTTTAATTTCACGTACTAGATTGAATTTACCAATTTCAAAAATGGCAGCTAAGCAAATCATAATATTGTTATGCTCAAACTATAGTTCTAGCATTTAAAAAAAAAAGAAACATAAAAGTATCATAATATTATTATGCTCAGACATTTGGGTCTTACGTTAAAAGTTGCATGTTTTTCATGTCAAAGAAAATAGTAGTTTTGTAACGATCTTTGGAGTCCAAGAATAACTTCTGTCAAAAAATAAAGGGTGAATTGCTGAAATCATCCTTCAGGTTTGTTTGAAGGTTGCCATAATCGTATAAATTTGGGATTTTTTGTCATAACCGTACATAGGTTCCAATTACTTGTGACAATCGTCCCTGGCACTAACGACGTCAACTTAATACAGTTAAGTCAGGGGTATAATGGTCATTTCACGTTTTAAAGTTTTTTTTTTGCCAAAATCGTCCTTTCTCTAAAATTAAAAATTAAAAATAAAAGAAATATAAATATTATTAAAAAATTCAAGTGGGTCCCACCCACTACCCCACCCAATTCATCTTCTTCACTTCAACCCACCCACCACCCATCTTCACCTTTCACCACCACTACCCCACCCACCACTACGAAACGTCTGATTATCATTTCAGATTTCAGAATATTTGTAGATGAATATGAACAGAGGCGTTTAAGAATGAAGAATAAAAAAGAAGCAATAGAATAGGTACAGATTAACGTCTGATTATCATGTGTATGTGCAATATTGCTTTATCATGTTTTGATTTTTTTCTTTGAAGAGCTCATGATAGTACATGGCTTCGTCGTTTCCCAAAGGCCATTGTTGGGTACGCGCTTCTTGTTTAAACAGTTTGATAATACTTATCTTAATCCAATAATGTAATTTTTAACACCCTATCGTATTCAAGGTTAAAAACCATCCTGTGAAAGAGCAACCACCCGATCAATATGGAAGTGTGATCCTTGCAAGAGAACCTGTTCTTCAGGTATCTTACACCTCGTTTGAGTTTTTTTTTTCAACATGATCAATCGACGCTATTAAAGATTGCATTTGTATGACAAGAAAGGATATTCTTCATCATCATCATAATGTTCAACAAGTCAAGGCATAGTCACATGCATACAGATTACAGATTATAGTCATCGAACCAATTGCTATTGAACTAATACGATTCTCTTACTCAGTCTAGTTTCCTAATGTTGATTGTTGACCTTACAAGCTATTCATCTGCGTGGGCTTCTTCTCAGGTTCTGAACTTCCCTTCTAGGATTATGACATGCGCTTCACAAGCTGCAACCCTGGCTTTCATTTGATGTATGTTGTCACGCATTATGTTATGGTAGAAGCATGCTCAGTTTGGTTCCCTGCAGTATCTAGGAGTTTCAACTGCTCTACAGTGCTTTCAACAATAGTCTTCATTTGATTCAGGCTATGTCGCATGATTACCTTGGGAGATGGAGGTAGAGGTACAGCATTGAGTTGTTCTTGTATCATCATATGTGCATCTTCATGATTCTGGTGACAGAAGTCGGGTTATGGGAGCGTGGTTACCGGAGGGTCGATCGGAGAAGGTGAAGTGGTTGTTGTTGGGGTTGCTCGTAACCGGTGAAGGTGACCGGAGAAGATAATTGTGATGGTGGTTAGTAGGGCAGAGGGCACTCGGGTTATGGTGGTTAGTAGGGCAGAGGGCATTAAGTGAAAGATGGAGATGGGTGGTGGGTAGTGGTGGTGAAAGGTGGAGATGGGTGGTGGGTGAGTTGAAGTGAATAAGATGAATTGGGTGGGGTAGTGGGTGACTGGGTGGGACCCACTTGAATTTTTTAATAATATTTATATTTGTTTTATTTTTAATTTTTAATTTTAGAGAAAGGGCGATTTTGACAAAAAAAAAACTTTAAAACGTGAAATGACCATTATACCCCTGACTTAACTGGATTAAGTTGACGTCATTAGTTCCAGGGACGATTGTCACAAATAATTGGAACTTATGTACGGTTATGACAAAAAATCCCAAGTTTGTACGATTATGGCAACCTTCAACAAACCTGAGGGACGACTTCTAAAAATTGTATTTTGTCCTTTAAATAATAAGGGTAAAATGGACATTCATATTATGAAAAAGTAAATAATTTGTTAGTGAAAAGGACATAAAGCGTGAAAAAGTTTTAAATAAATGACGTTCAGTGTAAATGATAAAGACAAAGAAAACAACCTTTAATTTCACGTACTAATTTGAATTTACCAATTTCAAAAATGGTAAACAAGCCAAACTAAAATCTATTAATATATATAAAAGAATTGAACATTGCTGACGTGGCGTACAATGGTGCCTTCAACCTTTTCATGAAACTGCCACGTGGCATCATAATTGAAAGATTTTAGTGTTTTTGAATTATTATTTTTTTTAATTAAAAAAAAATAAAAAAAAAATAAACATAAAACCCTAAATTTATCTCTCTATCTCTCAATTCTCAATTACTAAAATTAAATTGAGTTATTTTAGGAAAAAAAGAATTTAAAAACAAATTTAAATTTTTCTCTCTTATGTTCCTCCCATAATATTTAAACGTTAATATCTTTTATCTTCGAGATTTTTTAAATAAAAAAATTACACCAAATTAACGAGCGTTTTATTATCTTTCCAACGAGTATCATAGTGTTATATAAAAAACGGAGAAAAAAACGACTATTTTTTGTGGGGTTATGTTCATACAGAAAAAAAAACACAAAGTGTTCAGGTTATTCATTAATCATGTTTTTTCTTTTAAACCAGGTTCTTATCTAAGATGTTGAAATTCAGCTAATCGTCATGCTATCATTGGAATTTTACTCTTCTAAAGATGGATAGGTATACTTCATCAAGAGAGGCTAGGAGAAATAATCGCGCAACATTGCAAGACATGGTGTCACCTTATAACAAGGTTATTTTTTATTTATTTAATTACAAAAGTAATAATTATTACTATTAGTATTAGTATTATTAGAATGGTTATATTTTTCAACCCCCATCATGAATTCTACATCTATATAAGTCAAAGTCAAATTGTAACATATTTTAAATTACGTGAAGATGATTATATGTTGAAGGTTATCATTTTAATACCGTATTATGTTTAATATGGTTTATGCTTTTTATTTTTTTTAACTTTTTAAATAAATGTTTTTTTATCTAAGATTGATTATGTTTAAGTTATTTACTCTTTTCGTGATTTGAGTTTTCTTCTTTTATCATTTTTTATTAAATCTTATTAAATTTTTCAACCCCGGGAAGGTCCCGGGGTAATCAGCTAGTCATTTATAAATGAAACTGATTGAGTATGAAAAACTAAATAAAACGAAATAGTAATTATATATTTGATTTTCCCTAATAACTATTTACCAAACCAAACAAACTCATGTTTACGCCATATTCCTCTATCCAAGAAGACCTAACTCGTAATATTGTTATGCTCAAACTATTGTTCTAGCATTTAAAAAAAAAAAACATAAAAAGTATCATAATATTATTATGCTCGGACATTTGGATCTTACGTTAAAAGTTGCATGTTTTGCATGTCAAAGAAAATAGTAGTTTTGTAACAATCTTTGGAGTCCAAGAATAACTTCTGTCAAAAAATAAATTGTTAAATTTGTGTAGAATGACTTTGGTGTTGTTTGTTTTTCTGAAGCAAAAGGTCTGCAGACCACATCAGCACACATCTGCAAGGGAAGAGGTGGACCAAAAGTCTGCAGTCTGCAAGAGGAGAACCGTTTGTTTTTTAACTTCTGCAGATTGCTGAAATAAACTGAAATCCCAGATCAACTACATTACACATTAGAACAAAAATCGACATATGAGCAACAACATTACACATAAATAGCAACAATTGAGCGACATATGAACTACTACAACAATTTGAGGAACAATTAACAAACCCATGAACTACTCGAACAATCATTAGCAACAATTAACAACAAATCTGAACTACAACAACAATCATCAACAACAATTAACAACAAATCTAAACATATGAAAATTATGAACCAAACCATCATTGCCAAAACAACAAATATCAAACTGTTACTTCAATATTTTTGTATTTTAATTTGACAAAATTAATACTAGTTAATACTAATAACAAAATCTAAACATAAACATATGAACACCACAAAATCTAAGCAACATAATATCTTTAGACAAAAAAAAAAAAAACAAATTTTAAAATATAACTGGATAACACCAGTACCAAAGTAAAAAACAACTACTAAACCATTACAATAATATGCAATTATAAACAAAGACTACAAAATTTGTTGTTAAATCAAATAAATTCGGATAAAAAAATCAAATAAAGTAACGAAATCACCAAAATGTTCAACGGTTCATATGCTTTTAACCAAAAGTAGATGGAAAATTAAAGGAACAAAATATTTGACAAAATTTGTAACGCTGATTAAAAAAAAAAGAACATACCTACAGCGAAGTCGGAGATTTGAGGGAGGAGGTCAGAGGAGAGCGGAGGAGGCCGGAGGTGGCCGGAGGAGGGAGGGAGGGAGGCAGGTTGGGTCTAGGGTTTTGAGGAGGAGGATGAGGGAAAGAGTGTTTTGTTTATGAGAAGAGGTAAGAAGTGAAGGGGTGAAGTCTGCTTGGAGAAGAGGTGGGGAAGAGGTTTTTAAGTGAGATTTCTTCTCAAAAAACAAACAGTCTGTCCACCTCAAATGTCTACCCGTGTCTGCACGGCGCAGACATAAGTGGCTAGAAGCTCTTCTCATGAAAAAACAAACACCCCTTTTGTAATCCCTAACCCCTCTTCGTCATTCATTTCTTCTTCTCAAATTTGCTAGAACGCGGCCAAATTTCGTGGCAACGCCACCACCGATGACACCCAAACATCCACATCGCGTTTAATCAACTACACTCACCATCTCGTTATATCTTTTGTGGATTGATATTTTGGTCCGATTTAGGGTTTGGGTTGGTATTTTGAGTTTCTTTCAGCATTCTGCGCAACTCTCTCATGTGATCCTTTCTTAAAAGAATTAAACCATAGAAAACTATATAAATCTTTTTAAAAATTAGTATACAAAATGTTTAAAAGAAATTACACAGCAAACTTATGAACGAACGAAAAAAATGCTTCTTTTCATGTCTTTAAACCTACGTTTAGATTAAAAAAAAAAAAATTGCTACTACGACCTCAACTTCTTCAACTTTTGACCTCTCAAACCGTTCCAAAATGCAGCTGCATTTACCACTTTCTTACCTGGCAGCTGAACTTCCAAGATCTAACATTTTTAAAATTAACATATCAGCTACAATCTTAACAAATAAATCTATATTTATTTTTTCTTAAACTAAAAAATTCTAATAAAAGTATGCTGACCTCAAGAGCTGTGTTCTGGCCACATGGTATGATCAGCGACCCTTTCCTGAAGGTCACCTCATCATCGTCACTACTCTGAACATCATTACCCCGATAAACCCTAGAAGTGATAACTTTGAGCTCAAGCTCGCTGCGTTTGTCGCTCTTTTCATCAATTACAAGAATTCTGGCTCGGGTTCCAGGCCAACCTGCAAATGCGCGCACCTAAAAGGTTGTATGTCATGATAACGACTTGAATTAGACAAGATGTATGTAAAAGTAAAGGTGTACCTTGTTATGTAGAACTGAAGCTTCTTGGTCAAAAGACAACCATGACTCCTCTTGACTAATCTGCACGAAATGGGTTCCCAAATTCACATTCTTCCAATTTTTACAGTCAAACACAAACTACAGTTTGAATTCAGAAGAGTTCTTTTATATGCTATTAATAATTTGAAAAACTTGGATGCAGTGACTAGTTTAAAATTATATAATTAAACTCATGATATCTAAGTAGTTAACTCGGCCGATATATCGGTGATATATCACCGGTATCTCGGTTATCGGTCATCAACCGCTATATTGGTACCGATATTATCAGCGATATTGGCCGATATTTGACCAATATTTGACCGATATATCACCGATATTCCCGATATTGGTGTTTTTTTCTTAGTTCTTCCATTTTTCTTACTTCTTATAGTTGTTATTACTTTTTTATTACTGTTTTAGGTCTTAATTGTTAATAGTTAGTGTTAAATATTAGTGTTTACTTTTAAGTCTTAACAAGTTCCCACTTGCTACAAATTGTTAGTGTTTTGCAAGTTGTAAAAGGTTAATTTGTTAATGGTAGGAGAGTGTTGAATTGTTAGTGTTAAATTGTTACATGTAAGGATTTTGCATGATATAAAAATTGCCAATATCCCACCGATATCTCACCGCGATAACCTATATCTCAAATATCGGTCCTTCACCGATATTTTACTGCATTAACTACTTAGCATGATATAGATGCTGACATTAAACTAAACATACCTTTGGAGCTAAAGTAGCTTTTGAGTCATCCTGTGCTTCAGCTTTTGTCTTTGCAGACCCATCAAATATAGAAGGAAGCTCTTGAATCAGAAGTTTAGAACCTTGTGCAAATAGCAGATCAAGCAATTCTGGAGCCTGCACAATTCATATTAGTCAATTAGATGTAAATTAGTTATGGTTCAATCACTCAATGTAAAATTGTAAAACGGCATGCCTTAATATTGTCATCTATTTCCATTTCTTCATGTGCAATAATGGGCCCAGCATCTAGAGCTCGTACAGTGAAGGCTAATGATACGCCAGTCTTTTTAACTCCATCCTGATAGATTTTGTAATTTACAGTGACATAAAAGTTTTACTAGTTAATTCAGAATTTATGAACATAAAATGAACCTGCAAAGCTCTCTGAACAGGAGCTGCTCCACGGTATAAAGGCAGCAAACTCGGGTGTATATTGACAGTCCCTAGGAATACTCGAAAACAATTAGCATAAATTAGAAAAGTGTGCAATAATCTTTTATGTGTTTATGAGTAATGACATGAGACTGCAACATATGACCCTCTAAGTTTACAAAACGTTTGATTCTCTAACTAAAATCATCATCAGACGTTTTACAAACCAGAAAATGCTGATAAAAAAACACCAACCTAACGATGGGATCTTTAAAAATTTGGTTGGTAATATGTTTCCATATGCTGCTGTGATGCAAAGTTCTGGCTCTAGTGCACTAAAGTCAGACAAAAATGCTTCCTGCTTGACAGTGAAATATTATGAAATATAAACTTCAAGCTGATAAAATAATTTGAAAGTGAAGAAGATCATGAGGAGCACAGTGATTTTATTTATTGAGTTCCTTAACTTAAATAAACCAGCAGCCAGTTCAACATCTTTTCAATTAATATGGTACGCAATAGTACAAAAATAAAGATCGAAAAAATCAACTTTATGGTCTTTGTCTTTCTTTTGGTATGACTCTTAATCCTTTATGTTTTACGAATCTTGTGATTAACATGTTGTAATTGTTAACTGAATGACATTGGTTAATAGATCTGGATGTTGATTTATTATTGTTTAAGTAACTAATGACTGTTTAATTACAAGTCGATGGCCAATAGCCAATATGTAGCTTATGCTTATTGAAATGCTTACCCTTGTTGGTAAACCAAATTTAGTGAATATGTTAATATTTGTTGATTATTGATTCCTTAATTGACTGGTCATATTATATGCATAAGCTACTAAATACTGTTGTCAACGTATATATTTTATTGTTAATTAAGAACCTTCTGCACGCTGTTCACTCAATTTAAATGAGTTACAGCCCTCACTGCACCCCTCATGACTAAGCCGATAAAACCTTTGTGCCTAGAACTTTACGTAATGCTAAGAAAAACATAGCTTAAAAAAATCAAGAAAGCAATTAAATGCAAAAGTGCATATTTCAGACAATACTAAAAAGTTGTAATCCTAAGTAAGCTAAAACTAGTACCAAGATATGGTGCGTTTAATATAGAACCATGAGAACTGTATAATAGGCCAAATACAGTGAAACAGAGAAAGAGATGCGCTTATGCGGTTACATAACCGCCTTACGTATCATAGTAAAAGATACAAGAGTTTCAGTGGTTCTCGCCATTCTCTACTAAATATAGGTTCCATATGGCACGCTCCTGTGTACATAACATTCATCCACAAACTTTCACTACATGCATTACACTTATTCACCATCTTTTCTGCCTAATGCAAGTCCTTAGATAAATACCATATGTATTCAAATATTTCCTTCAATCAAGTGCAAAAAAAAAAAAAAACCTCTCAAGTCTCGACTAATTTGCAAAAAACATATTAGCTATTAACATGGGCACTGATTATGCTATCTGTTTAAAAAACGCTTAACATAAACGATAAATAACGACAAGAAATCATTAGACAAGAGGCATAGTACCTCACTGGCTTTAACAGGTGTGAAAATGAGATCAGCAGGAAAACCTCTATCAAGAGCATGCTGTGCAACAGGAGATGGCAAAACCTTTCTTCCCCTATCTCTTCCTGAAGGCGGCTGAGTAACAATAGCTGCAACCTGAATTACAATCCAATCATAATGATTTGCGATTTCCAATTTAAACTTGAGTGGTGTTTAATAATATATACAACATTGAGCATTCATGACAGTTGATACATAATTAAGTACCTCAAATGAGGAATTAGAGGCGGATGATGCGTCTAAAAGAGTCTCCAGAACAGAAGCAGAAACCTAATTGATAGACAACAAAAACCAAATTATCAGTCACTGCAATGCTTTGTATAAACTGTAGGAGCACATAGGTAGAGATTACCAATGGAGACCCCAAGAAAACGAGTTTTTTCTTGCTAACGGAAGGAGGAGTGAGACTAGAAACAGAAGACGAAAAGGAAGGCGTTGCCAAACAGCAAAAGCGGCGGAGCATCAGCGACGGTGAAGATAAATGATGCATTTTCCGGCTGGTTCCGATTAGTAGAAAAAGTTTCAATATTGCGTCTGGGTGTTTTATGTTTGATTGCTCAGCAGTTACGACGAGGACCACATCATAGTACAGGATTATTTTCAGTGGCGGATCCAAGATTTTTGGTCAAAAATGGGTTAGGTCAAAACGCGTCGGGTGAAAAACTACTAGTTGCAATGCAGTTGTAGCTTGATTAAAAAAGAAGCCGCCTTTCAACTCAACCCTATAACAAAGAACAAACCGAAACCAAACCCAATCAATAAAAACCACATTTATATATATTCCTATAAAAACTTTTTTTTTTAACCCAGCAGTATGCAAAAGTCTGTCTACTTCACATATGAATCCACAAGTTTAGAGTCTGAAATCATATGTTTCCTCAAAAGAATCATACTAAATCAATCAACTATTTTCAAATTTCGATTAGTCTTCTTCTATATATTTCACCCTTTTTATTCAACATAAATTTTACACGGTTCAATTGTCGTAATGCTGCAAGTAACAAAAGTTATCCTAATTTGACCTAATCAATCCTTCAATATGAAAATAATAATAATAATAATAATGCAATCAAAATAACCACAAAATCCGAGAATCTGAATACGAAGAAATGAGAAACCTGGGAATTTGGATGGTCGCTGCTACTTGAGTAGTCTGTCTGGGACAACTGATTGATTGAGTTACTCGCTTTGGTCTTAGGGCCTGCAATTTTGGGCTTCTATAAATTCTGCTGCATGAGGCCTGGGCCTCTACATATATAAAAGATATAGAGCATGTTTGGCTCTCCTCCTTCTTTCTCCTTAAAACTTTTCCTACTTCAAAACCTCCTTAATCTTATAAGTTACAAATTGTTCTCTTTTGCACAAATCTATCTATTATTAATTATTAATAGTATATATACAAGAAAATGTATATGCTGACGTGGCGTGCAATAGAGGCCTCAACCTCCCCTTGAGAGTGTCACGTAGCATCATAATTGAAAGATTTTAGTGTTTTTGAATTATTTCCTTTTTTAATTAAATTGAGTTATTTTAGGAAAAAAAAATTTAAAAAAAAATTTAAAATTTCCCTCTCATATTTCCTCCCATAATTTTTAAACGTTTATATCTTTTATAAACGGGACTTTTTAAAGAAACAAATTACACCAAATTAACGAGTGTTTTATTATCTTTCCAACGAGTACCATAGTGCTATATAAAAAACGGAGAAAAATCGACTATTTTTTGTGGGTTTCGTTCATACAGGAAAAAAACACACAAAGTGTTCATGTTATTCATTAATAATGTTTTTTCTTTTAAACCAGGTTCTTATCTACGATGTTGAAAATCAGCCAAATCACCATGTTATCATTGGACTTTTACCAGGTATACTTCATCAAGAGAAGCAGAGGCGTCTCCGAGTATTTGCGTACCCTATCTGAGCCATTAAAAAAGTATGCCCCTAAGGCTTTAATGAATTAAATAATTTAAACTAAATTTTACGTACGATCAATAGTATAGCAATGAACAAAACAATTAGAAAAATAATAGTATTAGAGCGAGTGAAATGACATATCGAAGTATGCTAGTATCTAACCGACAATTTGTGAAACTCTCCTAGCATTCTTGCTAGCAAATTGATGGATCAACCCTTCGCAGTTTATACTATCTAAGATTTCGTCCTCGATAGCTATCATCACTAATCCACTAAGTCTTTCTTATGACATTGCGGATCGTAAGTATGATTTCAATAACTATTAGGTTAAATAGGTATTGGACTAATAAATGTTATGGGCTATTAAGTAATTATTTTTAAAGTTCTAAATTGATTAATATTAGGCCTAACTTTTAAGTGTAAATGAGTTTTTTATTTAAAAAAATACACACGCATATATATAGGAGTTATATAAAAAAAATTGTGTCCCTAATAAAACTGGGCCCAAGCCGGTTGGCCTCCCCGGCTTGGGCCATAACCAACCCTGAAGAGAAGCTAGGAGAAAGAATTGCGCAACACTGCAACACATGGTGTCAGCTTATAGCAATGTTCTTTTTTTTATTTATTTAATTACAAGAGTAATAATTATTACTATTAGTATTAGTATTATTAGAATGGTTATATTTTTCAACCACGGGAAGAATTGATAGTTGCTGGCGTGGCGTTCAATGGTGGCCTCAACCATCTCTTGATTATGCCACATGGCATAATGAGATGCAAGGGTTACAACTTCCAACTTAAGTGTTTGTTTAGTTGATTAGGTTAGGAATTATAAGAGCCATTAGAATGTGAGAAATTAGAGAGATGTGATGAGTTTTTGAATAGTTGCAGCTTACATAAGTGATTCTTTAGATGATTACTGATTAGGTTTTAGATTAGGGAATATGAGTTATTACTGATTAGAATACTATGAACATGCAATGATTGAGAGATATTGTGGTTAGTTAACTTGAGCCATTTGCAATAGATTATCACGTAAAATTAGATTTTTCAACCCCAAAACCCTCCCGGGGTAATCAGCTAGTTCTTTCATATGTTCCTTTTCAAACAATTACCCAAACACTTTTGTTTTAACTTTGACTTCTTCAATAAGTTATAAGTTAAAAGGAGGGGAAAATCGACAGCCAAACACCCTCATAGACCAAAAAAACTGGTTTGGAATCGAAACTGGTTTCACCTGAAAGGTACTAAAGATCCCAATCTAAAATCAAATCGAAAAACGGGCTAAAACTGACTAAACAAACCAAAACATAAACCGGTTTAGGAAACAAAACGATTTTGGCGACAAATAAAGATAAATTTATATTTTTTTTCTATTGAATTTTAAATTTTATGTAGTTTATATGATTTTAAAAGATGCGTGCATCAACCAGAATGGAACCGAAACTGAAAGCGGGTAAAAAAAATCGATTCACGACTGGCCAAATTGTGCGACACCCAACCGGTTTGGCTTGAAACCGGTCACTCTCGCTAAAAAGGCATACATGCCTAGTGGTGAACTTACTGTTTTTTTTTTTTTTCACAAACCGGGCAAAACCAAAACTACTTTGTGAAATGTATCAAGGTTGTAGAAGGCGCTAGGCAGGTGGTGGGGTTTAGCTTAGGGACTAGTCAGGACTATGCGGAATTAGGCGTTTCCTAATCCCAAATGGCATAGAACCGAGCCTAGGTCCTTATTCCGATATTGGCCTCCGACTAGCGCCTAGGAGACCGCCTATGACGCTTTTTACAACACTGGTATGTATGCCTTTTTAGCAAGAGAGTGTAAGGATCAAATACAAATCAAAATAACGTCATGTCGTAAAACAAGGTCTACAAGGCTGAGTAATCACTACAAGTAGGGTGTCGAGACAACTTTCTTCAACTACGTCTAATTACTCGGAATCGATCAAACGTGGTCAGCCTCAGCCAGAATCGGATCTAGTAAGTTAATTTGGGTCAAGTCAAAATTAAGAAAGAAATAAAACATTAATTTTTGAAATACTATGTCTATAATATTAATTTTTGAAATTACTTCGATATTTAAGTGGTGGTAAAATCGTAAATAAAAATCAATCAATCAAAATTTTGAAGATCGTAATACAGCTCAATCAGGTTTACTAAACGTGATTTGAACACTCCATTGATTCTGATTTCCGTTGCTTCTCGGATCGATCAGTTGAGGCTCCTTCAAAATCGCAAATCTGAATCGGATGAATTGAAGCTTTTGATTAATGAATTGAAGCATGCAAATCATGTTTGATTGTTCAATTGAGTCTTGCCAATCAGATTTAACAATCAATTTGTAGTTTTTTTTTTTTTTTAATTTTTGAACGGCTAATGTTACTCTCCTCTACTTTTACACTAGTATTGCTTAAAAGACTCTCGTGCCTAGCTATTGAACCTGAGATCTCCTCTTTAAGACTATGTGTAGTGGTGGGTGAAATTTGTGGGTTAAAGGGACATTTTTTGACACTTGGCAATGTGGGGTCACCTAGTGGGTGAAATGGGCTTGAAATGGGGAATGAGTGTTTTGGTGGGTGAAATGAGGGTGAATATATAATGGTATTAAATTTGAATTAAAAAAGAAAAAAAATTAAAATGAAGTGTCAGACCACCATTGGCCCATCACACTCTTCACCTGCGCGAAAATTTTCGCGTGGCCCTGGTTAGCGCCCATTTCACTTGGTGGGGGCGGTGTTGTGGGGTGAATGGGGCGCCAATTTTGGCATTTCACGCCCAATTCGCGAACCATTACGTATGGTCTAAGAGACATGTGTCTCTATCAAGTGAGTTACCCCCACAATTTGTAGTTATAAAGTGATTTTGAAGCAGACTATTTAACAAAGAACAAGCATATAGCATAATGAGTAATGACTCTACCAGAGTAATTATACTATATTTTCTTCTCGATCACCTATGTAATTAGTAATTACTCTACCAGTGTAATTATGTAATTACTCTAGAGTAATCATGTAACTCTAGAGTACTACCGTCTCTTTACAACGCTTTTGTTTGTGAGATGGATGTAATTACAAAAATGTCATCACCTTTCTTTGTTTCCGTGTCACTTTTCACGTTTAGTATGATAAATTGATAAGTCAATGTGTACAATAACCTAACCTAATAAGTTCAAATCGAGATTGTGGTAATATGAGCCAAAATATGAATAACCGTAACCGAAAACTATTGAAATATTATCATCACGTTTAAAATTTGCACAATTTTTAGTCTAAAGAAAATTTATTGAGGAAATTGGACCTTTGAAAAACAATCAACTAAATTTGGACCCTCTTTATGTCGCGTATTCCTTATCACATGCATATCATGCCCTTTAAAAGAAGGGACGAATGTATAAAATCAAGCTAAACCACAATCTATTTAACATTATTCTTGCTTTGTGAAACAATTATGCTTTATGCATTATGTAGAAAAACCCACAGAATTTATAGCATACCAATGTCACATAGTTAAACTATAACCATCACCGGAGAGAACCCAACGACGTTAAGAGTCAACTACAGTCATCACTAAAGAGCCCATTGGAAGGGGTTAGCGCCCGCCCCAATGACAACATCCGACAATGACGTCTGTATAAGACCTTATAAGACCATGTGTAATGGTGGGTGAAATTTGGTGGGAGAAAGGAGCATTTTTTTTGACACTTGGCAATGTGGGGCCACTTGCTGGGTGAAAGGGGCTTGAAATGGGCAAGAGGTGTAATAGTGGTGAAATTTGGTGGGTGAAATGGGGTGAATATATAATGGTATTATATTTGAAAGGAAAAAAAAAGAAAAAAAAATAAAAATGACATGGAAGCATCTGATTGGCCCATCCAAAATTCACTCACGCAAAATATTTCGCGCAGCTATGCTTCACGCTCATTTCACTTGGTGGGGGGCAGTGTTCCCATGTGAATGGGGCGCCAATTTCCCCATTTAACGCCCCTTTCACGAATGATTACACATGGTCTAAAGAAAGTTGAAATATGCATGTGTACAACTGTATATCCTGAAATCCGAGAAGTCATACATACTGGAAATTTGGCACTCAAGTCACCAAAAGTACATACAAAGGAACAGGAAATACCAAAGGTTTTGAACACACCTTATGATAATAAAACATAAAATAAGAAATCCAATCTATATATTCAGAAAACTTCACAAATACTTTCACCAATTATACATGTTCTACTATAATTGTACTACATACAATTCCTAAATCCAACAAAAGAAACAAAGAGAGAGACAACAAAGGCTTCTATGGACCATGGTACCTGTCTTCTAGTCACAAACCAACCATCTTTCTTGAAAAAAATATAATAAGAACACTGGTTTTTATTATATGTATAGTGTTTCTTTAGCATCTTTACAAGATTGATGGTTTGAAAAGTCAAATAACTCTTTAAAAAAATCGTTTTTTGAGGTCAAACTTCACCTAAATCTGAAGGATTCCATATACAAACCTCCAAATTTAGCTCCCCGGATGAATTAAGATACGCAAAGGGGACTAAAAGAAAATCAGAGGGAGGAATACCTTCAACCCGGCCTGGTAGAGTCTGTGTGTATGACTTCAATTTTAACGAGCTGTTTCCTCTTTCTGATACAATACAATATAGAAACCGTTCATCGCTGTTGCTCGGGCCAATACAAGTTACCATAACAGTATGGCCAATGTTTTCAGTCCCTTTATTTAGTAAAAAGAGAACGCCGTCTTCTTCTGCTTGAAGAACAAGAAACGTTTCATCCATGCCTAAAGACACGGGTAATGGGGAATTATACTGAAAACGTCTTCCAGAATCCCAATGTTTAGTGCTGAAATGGTCTGAGAGTTCTTGAAATAAACCCGTGAAGTTGCAGTTCAGAAGAGGGCATGTACATTCACCTGTGTACATACCTCTATTGTCATGAGGATTTGTGTTTGAATACTCCAATGGAGTTTTGTAGCCATAATTATTGATCCGGAGAGGTGGTGTGTTCTCGTTCTTGTAAGCAAACGGTACACTTTCCTGCAGTAACTTTGAATCACATGTCAGATTATTTTATTCTGATAATATTATTTTATATTCAAAGGAATGTGATCATATCATTTTATATTTTACCAGGTTATCTTCTTGTCGAACCAGAGTACCACGATTAACTCGAGTAGCCACCTCTCTTAATGGGAGCACATCAACATGATCACGATTATTTAACAACCCTAAGCCGAGACCTTTCTCCTTACAAATCACCTGAACAATGATGTATTGAGTGATTAACTTTGTTGATCTACTTGAGTTTTTGCTAAACACTTTCGTTCTAGCAAATTTGCAAAAGATGCACCGCATATTGTAAAAATGATCAGTTATGGACAAACGTGCCACGAGAGATGGGTTTTTTTTTTTTTTTTTTTTTTTTTTTTTTTTTTTTTTTTTTTTTTTTTTGCATATAACTTCCAGAATATGTGCAAAACTCACTCTTAGAACTATAGTTCACAAAAAGGATAGGTTGTTTGCAACAAGAGTTCAGGTATGCTGTTTTAAAAAGTAAAAAAAAAAAAAAAATTGAAGACGCGTGGATGTTTAGATACATACACACAAGGGAAATCTATTTTTGTATAAAGATTTATATTATTACTGCAATAATGTTGTTTTATATTTGACATGTTTGACATAAACACACCCCAAATCAATGAGTATTGGGTTGACCTAATTGGCCTAAAACACAACCCAAATCAACTAATTAACACGTACACGAGTAGAAATTGCCACATCTAAAATAAACATGTATACGAATAGGTAATGCATATCGTGTAGCCATATGAAAAAGATGATTTATATCCCAAATCGACGGCTTACCTCTCCACATCCGTAGCCACCAAGCTCTTTCTCCCGTTTCTCTCTCTCAGAAATAGCTTCTTCTGTCCACAATGATATGCATGGAACAACAACAGGGCCTGGTTCACACGTTCCTCCAATAGCAACACTCTCATAGTAAAATATCTGCAAATGTTAATAAGTATTAGATTTCCACACAAAACTTAGAAACACAATCAGAAAATCACTTAAAATATTGTTTACCTGAAGAAACAGAAGACAACCACCAACTGCCCGTTGTTTCCCTTGACGATAGCGGGACACCTCCCTTACTAACCTTTCAAGCAAAAATTTTGCCCAGTTGTATTCATGAATAGAATCCATATCCGTCAAAAGATGAAGAAATGAAGGGCTAACATCTAGCCTTGCTGTAGGGCACAAAAGAGTCCCTAAAACATAAAGCAAAAAGGCTCTTTTAAAATCATCTCCTGATTCTGGTTGTCCCAATGTTTCTTCAAGGAAACGAACTGAAATTCCTCGATTTGAAGCATTGTATTTTTGGCGCAATTCTGCAACCAAGTCATCAGGACCTGAGTTGATCACATCTTTACCACTAGCAGGTAAACCCATTACAAGTTCAACATCATGAGGGTATAAAGGAATTCTTTCACCACATATCTCTAAGCTACGCCTTATGGTGTTAAATCTTTCTAACAACCATAGGCATAAACTACGCCTCAAAGTTCTACATTTGAGATCAAGTAGACTACCAAAGCCCATGCTTTTCACGGCTTCCTTTTGGTCATCTGTAAAGTGCTTTAACACGTTGACCAAACGACCAGGAGAACACCGAGTTACTAAGTTGGCCTGCATCACAAAACCACCCATAAGTAAAAAAAATTCTAAGTGTAAATCTTCACCACATAAAACACATCATGCAAGAAACCGCCATTGCGTCACCTGCTTTCTAGGTTTAGGTTCACGGGCAGGAGCAGTACTCAAGTAGTCATCCCATACTTCACGAGCACGTTTTGTGTATTTTGATTTTTCTTCAAGAGACATCACTTTCCAAGCATCTGACGCTGCTTTCGTTGCCTAAAAAAACAAAACACCAACTCCAGTTAAACATTTTTTAACAATTATTACATAAGACACTAACAGGTCATCACAGTATACATCTCAGTCATGATGCTTACATTTTTCAAACCAGAGGATTCGGGATGGGAAGCACTGTACTCCTTAATAAATTCCCGGCTACAACACCATTCCCAATCACACATATCAATAACACATAGATCAAAAGCCAACACATATGAAGTCGAATAAAAAGTCTATTTAACATGTTACCTAAAATGTACCCAAGAGCAAGCGGGACGAGGCGTACCACCTTGCTTCTTCTTTTTCTTCCTTCTGCTTCCTTCGTTTACAAAGCCTGTCGTTTCCTTTCTCTTCCCCATCAGGGAATCGCTTTCACTTGGCACCTTTTTTTAAAAGAAAAGGAGAATTATTATATTAAATTCAAAACAATTCAGTAGCTCTAGTATACATTACAACCAAACTCATAAGATTCACCAAGTATTCTTTAAATTGCAGTGACATCAACAATTAATCAAATACATACATAATCACACTAGGGTTGTTTAAATCGCTCGCGCCGCTCAGAATATGCTCAGAAAATGCTCGCTCGATTTTCCACTCAGTTGTAAATGAGCCGATCAGCTCAGTTCGGTTTGTAAACTAGCCAAGCGCAAGCAAAGGTCTGCTCGGCTCAATATAATTTTTATTAATTATTATACAGCGTGCCATCCTTCGACAATCGGACCTCAGTCGTCACCTGAAAACGTAAACGTTGAAGCAAACATCCCAAATTTACGGTTGTCCGGATCATTCACCGCTCGCCGCTCACTCGACACTCACTCGGAAAAATGTGCGCTCGGTTTTGGGCTCAATTTGGTTTGTAAACGAGCCAAGCACGAGCAAAGATCCGCTCAGCTCGTGAATAGCCCTAAATTACACTAACCATCATCCACCTAACTCAATTAACCTATCAGATTAAAAAAGACTAACAAACAACAAGCTAAAATCACATAATCTAAAACATCAATTATGCAAAGTAAATCAAGAATCAAGAACATACAATGAATCGCACATATGTCACTACCATAAACCATCCAAAAAGTGGACATTTTCACAAAACCCAAATCACTAATGTGAATTAAGATTAAATTGAAATCAAAAGGCGGAATCAATACCATTGCAGAGTAAAGAGCAGCTCCGTCGTCGAAATTAGGGGAGGTATCAGTATGAGTAATCATGTATGTAAGAAAGAAGGTAAATTAGGGTTGTGAATTGATAAAGATGGGATCTTTTGAAGAAATGGAATAATTGAAAGGGGAAAGAGGGTTTATTGAGGAGTTGTTTTCTGATTCTGATCGGATGTGTTAGAAACGGCCCCCATATTAATGGTTAATGCTTAATGCTTAATGCTGCTGCTGCACTGAATTTTGCACAAATAGTATGGTCCCAAATAGTGCGACTCAAGGGAGCTTGGGACATGCGTTGGTAAATGATTGTCACCACCTTAAAAATTGCTTACATCAGCGGTGAGAAAAGTCGATATCAATAATAAGTTGGTTTTTAAAAATTTTGTGGCTTAGGTTAGTTATATAAAATGACCAAAAAGAGGTAGCGTTTGGTATGATGAAATGAAAGGATGATAGAATGGATCATACGAGGTAATGGAAAATAGTGTGTTTGGTTGGTTAAAGAAATGAAATCACTCATTCCACAAGGCATTCCATTCTCTCAAAACCATTCCATCCCCCATGTTTTTTTTTTCATTTCATCCCTTATTCACCTCACCCTTTACTAACAACATCACAACCCACCACCACCGTCGTCACCACCTACCGCTGTCACCACCCACCACCATTGTCGCCACCACCAACCACTGCTACCCACTACCTTCATCCACCCACCACCACCATCCAACACCACCCAAAAGCCCACCACCGTCACCCACCCAACGCCGCCTCCACCGCCTGCCACTGTTACTCACCACATATCACCACCCACCATCACCACCACCGCTACCACCACATATCACCACCCACCATCACCACCACAGCCACTCACTATCGATTTTATTCCTTCGTCTTTTTCTACCTATCCAACAACATAAAGTAATGTTTTGTTTCCTTACCACATAGCAACCAAACAAGACATGAAAATTGTAATGATTCATTCCATTACCTTGTCCATTCAATTACCTCGTCAATTCCAATCTCTCATCCATTCCATTATCCCATACCAAACAGATCCAATGTGTTTTAATGAATGTAAAGGGTGGCAAGGGTAGATCTGTAATTTGTATTCCAAAAGTCAAAAGCTAAAATAAAAAGTCAGGATTTCTGACTTATCCAGAAACAGTTTTTTCACCCATATCAAAAAGCCAAAACATAAAATGTTTTTGACAAAGCCAAACAGTTATTGACTTGTTGACTTAATAATTGAATAAGTTGTTTCTCAACTCAATCCCAACCCCTCTTAGTTTATTAGAGGGTTTTGTGTTTTGTAAAAACGAATGTTAGAGCTTGGAGCTGAAAAGTCTAAAGTTCGAATTTGATCACATCTGGGTTTTACCGCAGCAGGCCTTCTGGCGAGCAGGTTTTCCTGGTTCGGGAACTTTCGGGCTTAGGCTACCCAACGCTATTGATAATCCCGAGCGTATGGGGAGCTTTCACCCAAAAGACGGGCTTCCCCGGGTAGTCGGGGTATTAGTTTCGTGTCTATTAAAAAAAATTAAAATTGTTGTCCAGACTAGTTTATTTCTTAGTGGAGAAAATTGCAGTTTCCGTCCCTGTGGTTTGCCTAAACTAACAGGTTCAGCCTAGGCATAACACCCTGAGTACCTGAGGTTTGTTTTTCTAACACTTTACGTCTCTCGACCTAACATCTGTTAGTTGTTCCGTTAGTTTTTGGGTAAATTGACTAATATATCCCCATTTTCTCCAATCACCACCTACAACACCACCTGCAACACCAATCACCACCACCACCACCACCTGCAACACCACCTTCCCATCTTCTTCTCAAACTTACCCACCCACCCACCACCACTATCTCCACAACCAACAGCAACCCGACATCAGTTCCACCATCAACCATACCGGTTATTATCCCAACACCACCTTCTCCACCATAACCGCTACTGACTCCGGATCCGGATCCAAACCCGAAACACCTGGATCCAAAACACCGCAATAACAACCTAGGTGTAACAATCGCTAAACCGAATAAAAGAAAGTCACGTGCCTTCTAACGTTCATTGACCACGTTTATTCGGAAGATAAAAGGTTACGGTTCGATAACCGAATCTGGTCGGGTCTTGTCGGAGGAGCTTTGTAACAGAGCCGGTAACAGTTACCGGTTGTTTGGAGGGATGGTTGGTCGGAGGAGGTGACTAGAAGAAGGATTAGTTGCAGAGAAGAAGATGGGGGAGGGTGGCGGTGGAGATGGTGGTGGTGGGTGGGTGGGGTGGTTGGAGAAGATGATGGAAGGGTATAATAGTTATTTCACTATAAACTAACAGACAAGCCTAACGACCGTTAGGTTGAGGGACGTAAAGTGTTAGAAAAACAAACCTCAGGTACTCAGGGTGTTGTGCTTGGGCTGAACCTGTTAGTTTAGGCAAGCCATAGGGACGAAAAGTACAATTTTCTCTTCTTAGTGTAATAAAATCTAACAAAATGAATGATTCAATGTGGCGTGTGAGACCATAATCTATCCAAATAATAATAACAAAACCATCTCCAACCCAACCCCCAAGGGCAAGCAAACACACCACCAGACCACAGAGAAGAAGAAGAAGATGGAGAAGAGTGTATCAGCAGCAGCCTACACAGCATCACCATCACTCCTAACTCCAAAACCCTTCTTCCCCCAAAACCCCAATTCATCTCTATTATTATTATCACCACATACCCATTTAACCAACAGAAGAAGACCTTCCTTATGTGTTAAAGCTTCTTCTAGTTTCAAGACACATACTTTATCCAGCAATTGGGATGTTGTACCCACCTCCAATTACTCTGCTTCTGCTCCCGCTTGGATGCCTAAATTCGAAGAACTCGATACCACCAACATGCTTCTTCGTCAACGTATCGTTTTCTTGGGTTCCCAGGTTATCAAAATCTTATCTTTTTTCATTAATTTGTTGCTGGCTTTTGTTTTTTATGCAATCTTGTGGTTGTTTGGGGCTTTGTGATTAATTTATTGAGGTTCAAGAATCCATAATTAGATGATTAGTTAGGTAATTTTATATTGCCTTAAAAGTTATTGGAAGTTTTATTATTTTGGCAATAGAATTTTGAAATTTCTGAAATGGTTGTTGATATGTGTTGGTTTTTCTTCAATTTTGAGCTGTTTTTTATTTGACTACAACCACTTATCCACATAAGCTTGGTTTTAAAAAGCGCTAGGAGCACAAAAGTGACGAGTTCTCAGCGCAAAAAGCGTGGGATTTTCGTACCCGAAGCGCACACTAATTATATAATTTTTTTTATATATCCCATATATATTTCATGAGTTTTTAGCTTGATTTACCCAAAATATAGCTATCAATAAGGTTTTTATGTGATTTTGCCTATATGTACAAGCCAAAAACACCAAGGTACAACATTTTTATGCATAAAAATACCCTATGTACGTGAGGCGCGCGCCTCAGGTGAAAAGCGACTGAAAATTTGACAAAAAAGCGCCTGAGGCGCACGCCTTTCGAAAAAAGGATAGGCGCAAAGCCCTGAGGCGCCCTAGGCGCGCTTTTTAAAACCCAGCACATAAGGAATCCCCTTTTAGATTATCATAGTCGGTCTCTTTTTCGCTGTGCATATATCCTTCATTCCTTGTATTTCTTGATGGATTTATCAGTTTAATGGCTTGTGTTTTGAGATTACACTCCCGCTCTTTAAGACTAGATGTGCTATGTTGTTTAGTTATCTTATTATGTGTTTTTTTCTTCTATAGGCTATAGTTTCAGTTCAGTACGTTTGGATCAGTTCATTTGTAGCATCGTCTTTCAGTCTTGTGTTGTAGTTATAGTCTATTTTAGTAAATTGAATAGTCATATATCTTCTTGCCCCCACTCTCCATACGCCATAGTGAACATGTAAAACAATCAAATTGAATATAGTTGTAACTTTCTAAAGATCGTAACACTCCTTAAGTCTTAACTAATATGGGAGATTTCTGTTTTGAAACTAACCACTGATGTTTCTCTTTAACCGCCGATGTCAAGATTTGTGAAGTTGGTATTTCCGCCTTCTGTCACTCGTATGATACAACTTTTCACATACATTTCTATGTTTTTTTTTTGGCGATGATGGAATGTAGTTGTACAACTGGATGACACCGAATATTAAAAGATTTGTCTAAGGGATGATTAGTTGTGTAGTTTCTACGGTTTAACATTGTGGGCAATATGGTGTTTTGTTTATTTTGTATATTTTAGTGGATAATTTTTACTTGGCAACATAAACTTCTCTTTTTTTATGAGTGAAAATGACAAGGATGGAATTATGCAGGTGGACGATATGTCAGCTGATTTCATAATCAGCCAGTTGTTATTTCTCGATGCAGAAGATGATAAAAAAGATATTAAATTGTTCATCAATTCGCCCGGTGGTTCTGTTACTGCTGGTATGCATATGGCTTTCTTTAGTTATTTAGTTTTCAAACGAATGCTCTCATTACATATATTTTTGGCTTGAAATCTAACGTAACTTATTTGTGAAAGCTAGCTTTGTATTTTCAAAACAATTAAATGGATTCTAACTAGACTAAACACATAAGCAGTGAACCTGTCATGCACAATATAACTAGAGCAAGCTTAACTAAGTGTTTGTTTCTCAAGGAACAAAATTAGGGAATTGAAGTTAAATAGCTTCTAAGTTATTAGTTAATCTAAAGTTGATCAGTTTAAGTCATATCCTTAATGACTGATTGAAGATTATTCTAAATAACCACGATAATTAAACATTATTTAACTTGAATCCAAACCAACATATATTGAAAAATTAACCATCATGGGTTATCTCTTCCACTAGCCCATTAAGGACTAGTACAAACACTAAAATACCTACATATTAAGTACATAATGTATGAATGATTGATTTCTTGACCTTGAAATCACACCTCTAGGCTTATTTTCCAACCCAACTTTCGCATGTTTATATTATATCATAATTCACAGATGTCGTAATTCTTATATGGATGAGAGAGTCCTCTATTTATAGGCTCTAGAGGGCTAGAGGTGAGTATCTATGCCAATTAACATGTTTTAATTTGGGCAATGTCAAATACATCGACAATACTATGTTAACTATGTATTATTATATGTGCAATATCAAATACCCCATACTTAACATTAGCTTTTCCTCAAGCAAGTTATATATAAAACATATCCATCCTCTTGGCCCTTAAAAATACCATACACTTATCACTTTTAAGCCAAAATATACATGTCTCAACACCTCACAAAGAAACTATATGTCCAGAACTATAGATGTCAGGAGAGAACTTTTTAATGGGCTGTATACTTGGGGTTTATAAGGTTAAAGATATAACTAAAACCATTTATTTAAATGATCAAGCTGTGGCTAAACCGACTTGACATATAACAAACTGACCAACTTGATCAAAAACTTACAACTTGTCATCTTCTTCTTACATGTCAATTCTTAGTCCTTCTCACACTTCTCACGAAAAATGTACTTTGTACAGGATCCTATATATATATATATATCAACTTTAACATGTATTACTACAAGTTAAATCTTTATCCTTCATGTAGGACACTAGGGCAACTCGATTTTTTTATTGAAGCTTATCTCATCTAGGAATCTGATTCCCAAACAGTTACCAATAAACTATTTTCAAGCAAAATCAATAACCTCCCAACCCCATAGTTATCAACAAGATAGCAAAAACGTCTATTGACTAAGAATAAAAGTCGAAAGTGGTTAAAACATAAGAATGAGACTTTTAGTCTTTTACTATGAAATGAAAGAATCTCAACAAAGTGGTTAGTTCTAATTTTGCAACATTTGAGTCATTTCAAAGATATTTGTCTTATGTTGACTCTACAATGCATCACAAAAGCAAGCTCTATTTACTCCTAATGGTAATTTGCAACACTCATAATTAAGAAATGATAAGCATTAAAAAGGACTGCTAGTTTAATGCTATAATACTCACACAAGCATTTTCAGCGTTTAAAATGTGTTGGTCATGCATTTAAAATCTCTAGACGGATTACGTAGCAAGAAGTGACACATCTCAAAAAGTCTTGAAGTTAGCCAAAGCCATGGATAGAAAAATACTAAACGAAATGTGTAAAGATTACTGAAACACTAATCAAGACGAAATGTTCAAAAGGCCAAAAAAAAAAAAAAAAAACTTGGCGAAAATTAGGGTTAAAAATGTATTATTTATGCAGTTTTAAATCAGTAGTGCTCATTTAATGTGTTTTTACTGATATGGTATGTTCTGGTTTTATCCACTCAAGGTATATATCCGAATGTCTCTTCACCCATTGAGTGAGCACTTCAAACACACCCAACAAGTGGTCAAGTGTCGGTCAAACCTTCTTAAATCTTCCTTGTACTCAGGCTTCAAGACTTTTTGAAATCCACGCATCAAGTTTACTCACAACCACACGACGAGGGTGATCCAATTCTCATATTTCGTCATTTTCTACACTATTTAGCCCTTTTTCTATTTCTTTCATAATTTGACATCTAAGTTGAGCCGCCTTTAAACAAATGTGAAGTAAGATACTGCATAAAAATATAATAAGTTTGCTTTAGTTATTAGTGAAAAGGCAGCAATACTGCCATGTAAAATATGTATAATTTGGGAGATGTCAGTATTCGGTAACATGAATACATGATATATAATAAGCATTTTGGCATAACATATTAAACAATATTGCACCATAATGCTAACAATATACTCTAGTTGTCTTTTAAATAACTAACCCTTAAATTGCAAGCTCAATCACAACATATTTTCTTGTGATAAATTACAAGATCAATCACATATACAAGTGTGGGTCCCTTCAGTTAATCCAAGGATTATTATATGACTTGAAGAATATAGGAAAATGACCGAAATGGAACCTAATTATTGTCTAACTTCCTTGTTTTTTAGGTTTTCATTCAAGCCTTAGGCAAGTATTTTATGTAACACGTGTCACGTGGCTGCTAAATTTTGGAAAAAGAATTGTCCAACTTTTTAAATTTTCATATTATACACCTGTTTATTAATTAGTAATTACATAATCACAGTAAACATGTTACTAATTTCATTCCATTTTTTTTGATGATGCACAAAGGAATGGGGATATATGATGCTATAAAGCTTTGCAAAGCCGATGTTTCCACCATTTGTGTCGGGCTGGCTGCATCTATGGGAGCTTTTCTTCTTGCTTGCGGTACAAAGGGAAAGAGATTTTGTATGCCTAATTCTAAGGTCATGATCCATCAACCACTTGGAAAAGCCGGAGGAAATGTAAGCACAGCCTCTTTGCTTATTAAAAAAAAATGTTTTTACCGAATTTAAAAATATTATATATTGGTTCTTTGGTTGTAAATTCAGGCAACAGACATGAGTATAAGAATAAGAGAAATGGTGTACCACAAGGTTAAAGTGAACAAGATACTCTCAAAAGTTTCCGGAACTCCTTACGAGAAGGTCAACTATTTGACTACCTTTCTTAACCTTTTTTTTCGTTTATGACATTTTAACGTTTATTATTATTATAATCTTTTTTATTCAGGTTGAAGCTGACACTGACCGCGATTATTTTATGAACGCATGGGAAGCAAAAGCGTATGGAATTGTTGATGAGGTGATTGACGATGGCAAACCAGGTTTAGTTGCGCCTATTGCAGATTCAAATCCGCCACCCAAAACCCGTGTGTGGGACTTATGGAAAGTCGAGGGGAGCAGAAAAGCTTTGAAGAATATGCCATCTGAGGACAATTTGTTGCAGAATGGACACATTGGTGGTGAGGATGAACTCAAAACAGAAGAGCCTGCTTCTGCTTGAATAAAAGATTGGTACCTTTAAAGGCTTATAAGATAGTGCAAGTGTAACACTAGATGTGTTTGTTTGACTTTTATGGTCAATTCTTGAAGTATTTTGACTTTTTGCATAGTATTATAGAATGCTTAAAGTTAAGTATGGTTCGTCTTTGGGTTGATCAGCATTACAATCTTTTAGGCTCTTGTTTGCTTGATTAAAAGAAATCGAAAGAAAAAACAAAACGCGGGAAAATGAATTATAACTAGTGGTGTGGTCAAATTACTATATATCAATTATCAACTGTTCCACTGACAGTTGATAATTAATATATATAGACAATTCTTTTTTGGGCAGTTCATTACTTGTTATTATAGCGGGTTCATTGTTTGTCCGCTACTGTAGCGGTTGGTCTCGACTCTCGAGTCTTAAGTATCGCTTAGTTCTGCTTCAGAGTTGGTTTAACCGTTGAGGTTTATAAACACATGGCATGGTCGAGTAGCTAAATGTGTTGTATCAAGCATGTTTGTTTGGGTTCAACAGTGATGTTAAATGTGTTGTGTTAGAGATGATTCGTTTAACACAACATGATATGTTTTGTCTAACTCTACTTGGTCGATCGAAAGTGATATTTAAAGTAATCCAAACAGGATTATATATATATATATATATATATATATATATACAATTAGTAGTAAGGTGTTTATGCATTTTTTGTTATACCATGATGTACAACTTTCTAAAGCAACCTTACAAGTGGTACCACATGCCTAATTTGGTTGCTTTGTGACAAATGCCTTTTGGTCACTTTTTTAAAATAGCAATTAATTAGGTGTTTGTGTTCCAGATGAAACTTGATTCAGCAATTCATTTTCAAACTCTACACAACGCATACCACCATTTATTTGATTATCATTTGATAAAAATAGTTTGATGTTGTATGATATAATTAGTTTTACTATTTGTGATATTATCATTTGTACAGGTTTATGTGCTTGCAATATAAGATTCATTGATTTATATTTGAAAGAGTGGTAAATTTGTGATTTATTAGTATTAAGTTGTTTATTAAAATAAAGAACCCACATTTTCTAGCTGATTCCATACAAGATAAATTCCAAAATTTTATGACTCCATAGCCGTGATGTATACTTGCAAATCTGGGTATACGTAACCTACTAATCGCGTTGTTGTGAAGAACTAGATTAGTCGTTATTATACAATGGTACATGTGACACCCGGCAACTTCCGGTAACTAACTTTTGAAAACTTAGTAAGTCTACCTTAGCGAGTCGCGCATACGTTACACATAACAAGGTCGGTCGAGTCGAATCGCACATCATTGGGGTTTTAACATACGCAAGTCTCGGGTCCCGGGAATTGGTGATCGGGCGGGAACGTGTTATTTATCATGCATTATATGTTTACAATCATTATGTGACTTGTCGGTATGTGAAAATGTGTTAACACATGTTAAAACGGGGTTTAACGCGCAAAACACACGAACACAGAGGTTACAGGCGATTAGGCTTATGGGGAATAGCCTAATCGCCAATATAGGGGCGATTGGAGGGAGATTATAGGCGAGTAGGGGCTAATCACATGACTATTCATGCGATTAGGCCCCAATCACATGAACTTACATGCGATTAGGCTCCCTAATCGCGTGTAAAGCTGCATAATCGCGTGTTACGTGCTGGACGACTAGAAACGCCTATAAATACCACCCTTGACCTCCAAAACATCATTTGTGCAACCCTAGCCGTCCCATAACATAACCCAACACACAAACACCCTCTGGAACTCGTTTTTGCATCAAAACCACCATTTTCAAGCTTATTCCATCATCACCTCTTGAATACAAGGTGTGTTCTTCAAACCCAAACCTTTAAATGATTATGTTTTACTCCCTAAACGTCCAGACCTGACTTATAAATGTTTTTATCTTTGAAAATCCATTTAAAACCGTTTTTAAACAAACCCACACCTTTACATGTGTTATATGTGTTATATGTGATTAAAGATAGGATTTTTAGGATTGAATCATGGTTGTTTTTGTGTTATTATGATGTTTATGACTGTTACAAGTTAGTATGATGATGTCCTAGGAGTTTGAATGGTTTTGGTGGTGTATTGTTGATACTTGATGTTTTGACCCATTTGAAGGATTTTGGATGATTAAGGATGATATGAGGTATGTTGTTGATTGTATAATGTTAGGGTTTGCTCTAGGATGATGCTAGAACAGTAGGATGCTATCGGACAACGTGGTTATGCGATTTAATCTGAATAATTGCTATTTAGGGCAAGTTCTTGCATGTTGATGTGATGTTTACATGCTAAGTTGCTATTTTGGGAAAACGCTCGCATTCGGAACTGTTAGAACGATGAAAACTTAGGGGTTTTGCTTGAAATATGTTTGTTAAAATGTTAGGATGATTATTGGATGTTTTTACATGTTTCGGATCTGATTTGGAGCGTTAAACGCGCGAAAAACCATATCAGCTGTGCTATAGGCGATTGGGGATCCTAATCGCCTATGTTATAGGCGATTAGGGGCCTAATCGCCTGAATGGGAAGCCTAATCGTGTATATATAGGCGATTGGGGTCATAATTGCCTTTATTTCATGCAATTGTGATCCTAATCACTAGTTAAGCCCTGAATTGTATACCTTATGACCATAATCGCCTGAATTGCACATGAATAGTCCTAATCGCCTATCATAGGGGGCGATTAGCCCTTGTAATTGCCTGTTGACCATCCCTAATCACATGTTGACTTTCCTAAATGCTAGTTTGATTCTTAATCGCGTGTAATGCTGCTGTATGTATATTTTAACATTCCGGAACATAATTTGACACCTAGGAACATGATAGGAACCCCGTGACATGCCTAGTAACATAGCAACACGTGTTTGGACTTGTTTGTACGTTATTTGACCTAAGTGTTAGAATCATTGAACTTTAACGCATGTTAAGTACTAAGTGGCATGTTTTGTGTATGTTTGTGTAAGAGATGAACACGTGGGATGTCGGGTCACCAATGGGATGTCGAGTCTTGTCTTACGTAGTCTGGTTGTCGGTCAAACATGCTTTTCGGACACATAATGGTCATGGACTGGACTTAGGGACTAATGAACCCGATGGGTTATTAGTCTAACTTGACACATATCTTATGATAGGTCGCCAATAGTTGGGGCTATCATATCTTACATACGGTTTACTCTTAAACGGAATACGCAACCTAAGGTGAGTTCACGGCCCCATATTTTACTGTTTATGTTTTCGGGGGAGAAACATGCTTAAAACTCTTTTATGACTTATGACTTGTTAAACTCTTATGGCTCATGACTCTTTATCACGTTATACTATGGCTCACTTATCGTACTATACGGTTCATCGAAAATCCCTTAGAAACCACTAACATGGGTATATGGCGGGGAAATATGGATAGCGCTATTGGGAACTGACAAACCCCACTCGACGGTTGGACCGGGCGGGTGCATATTGTCTCTAACAAAACAAGGTCTACCGGCGATGACGGTAGCCCATAGGAAACTAAGGGTAACACACGGCTCAGTCAGCAATGGTTTCACCCGTATGAGTATCTCATTCTGCGCCTAGCTAGCGTTCTCATAAGCATAGTAGTAACTGTGATGGTAACGGTTTTTGAAGGATCACTTTAAACGTTTAATTAAAACCTGTGAACTCACCAGCATTATATGTTGACTCTTTTAGCATGTTTTCTCAGGTCGCTAAGGTAGCAGCGGTCGGATAGGCGCACGAGGTCGCACTGGAGTCGTCTCGCGTCTAGGGTCTCATCTGCATGTTTGGATTTATGAACTTTTAAACTTATGTTTTATTTCTGCATGACGTTTGTAAACTCTAAATGCTTCCGCACTGTTTGAATGTTGGTTTTAAACTTATGCATGGATTTTGTTTACGTATGTTTTTACATTTAGACGTCGTTTATTGTGACCGTTGACTTGGATCCTGGTGTGTCACATGCCTCGCGGTAGAACTCCGCAGGTGGAAATTTGAGGGTGTGACAGTACAAGTAGCAATTTGCGCTTTACACATGTTATGAAGAACAAGATTAGTCGTTATTATATAATGGTATGCTATTATGGTAAATGTTGTTGTAGTCGGTTTTAAATTTTGTTTAAAACCATTACACAATCGATTTAATGTTTACTAAATTTTTAATATTTTGATTTACGACCGTTTGCAGTAAATGTTTTTTTAGACCTATGTTCCAGATTCAAAGCGAGGATTGAAGCCAAATCCCACCTTTTGTAAAACATGTAACGCCGCTGCGAAGCGCAGGGTGTTGCAGATTATGTAAGTTTTCAAGTAAGATGCATTTGGTTTCATATATAAAATTGCATAATGATATTGTTCAAGTGCTCATGTTTGAAAAAAAAAACAAATGGTTGCATTATACGTATATATCAACACTAGCCCATGAACTTTATAAGGGTGGTGCACCTCTTTCTCACTGAACTTCTGTTGCTTCCATATATATGTACTTTATTTGGATCCTTTTATCTTTATTTATGGCTAATGCACTTCTTTTGTTAAATGCAGTGATTATAATTTGGTCAAAGACGTTTGTTTGAGTTTACATATGGATGATGAGGGATGGTTATCACATTAATAGTTGGTTTCCAAAAAGTAAGTGATATTTTCACTTATAAGGACGTACCATTCTTATATGTATTCTGTGTTTGTTTAGTTTTATACTCTACTGACTTATGAAGCAAAATTTGATTTTCTTATTTTACTATTTTTCTCTGTACTTATATTCAAGCCAACTATCAATAGTATTTGCTAATGTGTATACTCTAAATTGTTTGTTGCTAGCTCCTAATCACTTATTTACATTGTTTTATGAGATTTGGGTATGATATAGTAGGGCAATCAAGATGGTTGCGCGACTTACTTTGCTTTGGCGTGACAATCGGCCATTATGCAGCAACAACACATTTGCTATCTTTCTTTGATTGGTTAAATATGTGAGCCTCATTGTTGTTTTGCCCACATGGGTGTAATCACTTAGATAGCTTTGTGATTGTGTGCAATATAAACAATAATACACTCTGCTCATATACGAGAAGAACTAACTTTTAGTACATATTATGTCAGTCTAAAGTTTGAATCAATGTTTTCGCTTTGGGTTTTACCTTATGACATTGTCGGTAAAAAATGATTCTACCAAAAACTAAGAATCTAGACATGCATTAGTTATTAAGCTAGATGGTGGACGTGTCGGGTTTTGTGACTAAAATCCAACCTACCATTTTTTATCCCTCTCGAAAAAAGGCATGATCCGCAGCGAAGCGCGGGGTAGAAAACTAGTTGATAACAATTAGCATAGTCTGAGTATAAATATTGTTATTTTTTAAACATTGTTATAAAATCATATATACATCCTCCCTTATAACTGTCCATAACTGTATTTAGACAGTTATTTTGTGTATATGTATAAATATACTTGTATTGTACATTTGAGAAGTTAATCCAAAAATCCCATTCAATTTCTTTTCTCTCTAATCCTACATATTTTTCTATCACGTTATCAGCACGACTTCGCTCGATTCACCGGAAATTATTGTCGCTCTTCAAACCATTTCGCAAATCACGAAGATCATCAGAATCCTGGTACACATCATCACAATCTCTACTATGCGTTGGATATGTTTTCTTCTTTTTCACAGTAACATACACATATGCATACTGAAAAGGAGGAAACACAAATTCACATTTTCATAAAGTGATTACTAAGAAAAGATTACCATTTATTTTTGAAACCGTTTATATTTTTTTTCCAATTAACATAGGATTTTTTTTTTTAAATCTGGTTTATAGAATGCCTAGAATAGGAATTCTTTGATGTAAACTTTAGAACACAAATAGGGTTCTAAGATCTTACCATATAAAAACAAGAACGATCGATTAATGTTTCATCCAAGAACACCGGCGGTCACTGCCGCCACAAAATATTACTCCGACGACAGTATTCAACCGTCAACCGCCCTTCTGTATCACCGACGGCGACAAATTCACCGAAACCAAGTTTGATTCGGAATCTAATAATGTTATTATTATTACTATTTAATAATAAGAAGATGATTCAATATGAAAGTATTATTTCAAACTCCTTTATATATAGCGATTATTTTTCTTCAAGATCTGAAAATTGAAAAAGTTTGAACTCAGTATCAAAGTATATGGATGTATATGGATCTTATATCACATTATTATATTGTTACTCTGTTGCCAACCAAGAACAAGAATTAATATTATTATATTAATATACAGTACGAATATATCGATAATTGTTTTCAACCAAAGTGCTTTTATTAACCAACAAATTTTTTTTGAAAGGCTTTTATTAACCAACAAATCACTTATATTTTTATATTCAACAATTAATATTATCACCATAATTGATTGCACTTGTAATATTATGATGCCAAAGTCATATATATATATTGCGAACAGTTAATATACATTATGGAATACAATTATATAAGCTTTTAAATTCGTTCAAAATATATAAGCTTTTAAATTCGTTCAAAATATATGAAAATAGCCATATCATAGAACCTGTAGTTCTAACTAAAGAGAACCTGAAGTTCTCATACAATATATATTGTATACACATGCTCGTTTCTAAATAAATGATTCTTTCCTTTGTAGATAAAATGTCAAATTTATCAAAACTTGAATTCGCCGCCCTTGATATCTCGGGTAACAACTACCTCCCATGGACACTTGATGCTAAAATTCACTTAACAGCAAATAATTTGGGGGAGACAATTGTTGATGGTAATCAGACTTCACCTCAAAACAAAGCGAAAGCTATGATATTTCTTCGTCACCATCTTCACGAAGACCTAAAAAGGGAATATTTAACTGTTGAGGACCCCCTTGAATTATGGATAAGCATTCAAGAACGCTTTGACCACCAGAAGTTGGTCTTACTCCCAAAAGCCCGTTACGAATGGCTTCATCTAAGACTACAAGATTTTAAAACTGTCAGTGAATACAACTCTGCCTTATTCCGCATTACTTCTGAACTTAAACTTTGTGGTGAAAATATAACTGATGAAGACATGCTCGAAAAGACTTTCTCAACGTTCCATGCCTCAAACATGCTCCTGTCGCAGCAATACAGGGAACGTAAATTTACTAAATATTCTGAACTAATATCATGTCTTTTGGTCGCGGAGCAAAACAACAAGCTCCTACTACAAAATCATCAATCGCGACCCACAGGTGCAAGCCCATTCCCTGAAGCGAATGTGGCAAATTATCATAGCGGGCGTGAGAGAGGCAGAGGTCGCGGCCCCAGCAGAGGTCGTGGCCGTGGACGGGGACAGGGATATACATGGCGTCGGGAGTCTCACAACTCTAAAAATAATGGTGGCGAATCAAGTCGACAAAATACAGGGCGACCCCCGAAGGGAAAAACTAGCGGGAACCAAAACAACATTTGTTATAAATGTGGTATGTCAAATCACTGGTCTCGCACATGTCGCACCCCCAAACACCTCATTGAAGCATATCAACGTGTGATGAAAGAACAAGGAAAGAAAGTTGAAACTAATCTGGTTGAGGATACATCTAATTTGGCATCTACTATATCAGACATTCATTTGGATGCATGTGATTTCATCGAAAATGTTCGTGATGTTTAAACATTATATTATGTATATTTTATGGTTTTTACTTTCAAACTATGACCTTTTACTTGGTTTAGTATAAACTATTGTAATGTTTTATTTAAATTCATGTAAATGGTTTACATTCCTAATTTGTATTAATCTTTATTACTTTTATTTCCTGAAGAAATATGTATGCTAGCTCCAGCAGAGCTATTATTGGTGATGAATGTCTGGCAGATAGTGGTAGTACTAACACTGTTCTCAAGCATAAGAAATTTTTCTCTGAGTTGTCTCCAGCAGAGACACCTATTGGTACTATCTTTGGTGTTTGTAACCTTATTGAAGGCTCTGGCAGAGCACACATAATACTACCTTCGGGTACCCAACTAACTATTGAAAATGCATTATATTCTAGTAAATCCAGAAGAAATTTACTAAGTTTTAAAGATATTCGAAAAAATGGTTACCATTTGAAAACCAAAGATGAAAATAATATTGAATATCTTCAAATCATTTTCAACAAAAATGGACAAGAACCCATTGTTGAAGAACTACAAGGTTTATCCTCTGGATTATACTGTACTAATATCAATCCTATCGAATCATATATGGTGACTAACCAGAAATTATTAGATAAAGATGCGTTCAATATATGGCATGACCGTTTAGGTCACCCTGGTAGCATAATGATGAGAAGAATAATCAAAAGTGCAACTGGACACCCTCTAAAAACGTTAAAAGTTTTGCTACCAGAAGATTTATCATGTGCAGCATGCTCTTTGGGCAAACTTATTACTCGACCCTCACAAAATAAATTGATACATGAAAACCCTTCATTTTTAGAACGAATCCAAGGGGATATTTGTGGGCCCATACACCCTCCATGTGGACCATTCCGCTATTTCATGGTCTTAATTGACGCATCCTCAAGATGGTCACATGTGAGTCTTCTAGCTACTCGAAATGTAGCATTTGCCCGGCTTTTAGCCCAAATAATACAATTAAGAGCTAATTTCCCGGATAATCAAATTAAAAACATCCGGATGGATAATGCAGGAGAATTTACATCCCAAGCTTTTAATGACTATTGTATGTCGATTGGGATAAATATTGAACATCCAGTGCCTCATGTTCACACACAAAATGGTTTAGCTGAATCTTTGATTAAAAGATTACAAATAATCGCTAGACCGCTCCTCATGAGATGTAAACTACCATCTTCTGCATGGGGCCATGCTATTTTGCATGTCGCTGCACTGATCAGATTAAGGCCAACTGCTGATCATGAATACTCCCCATTACAACTGGTCTCCGGACGAGAACCAAGTTTGTCCCACCTTAGAATTTTTGGTTGTGTGGTATATGTACCAATATCGCCACCACAACGTACCACAATGGGACCCCAAAGAAGACTGGGCATTTACATTGGTTTTAACTCCCCGTCTATTATCAAATACTTAGAACCTCTGACGGGAGACATGTTTACAGCACGGTATGCTGACTGTCATTTTAATGAAACAATGTTCCCAGTCTTAGGGGGAGATAAGAATAAAGAAAGACTGGTAACACAAGAAATAACATGGAATGCATCATCACTATCAAATCTCGACCCCCGAAGTGGTCAATGTGAATATGAAGTCCAAAAGATTATACATTTGCAAAGAATAGCGAATGAATTACCAGATGCATTCACAGACACAAATCGAGTGACAAAGTCACATATACCAGCATCAAATACACCTGCTCGAATTGAGGTAATCCCTGAAGAGATTACAATACAAAGAAAACGTGGAAGACCGATTGGTTCCAAAGACAAAAACCCACGAAAACGAAAAGAGCAAAATAATGCAGTTGGTGAAAACGCACAAAATATTACAAATGAAACCCCAGTAGAGGTAAATGTCCGGAAGAGACAAATATAATTCCAGAGGAAAATGAAACTGTTGAAGAAACAACAGTACTGAATGAAAATGAGATCTCTATCAATTATGTACAAAATAGTACAATGTGGAACCGAAATAAAACACGTGTTGACGATATATTCGCATATGCTATAGCAACGGATGTAATACATGAAAATGATTACATACCTAAAACTCTAGAAGAGTGCATGCACATAAATGATTGGCCAAGATGGCAAGAAGCCATAAATGCCGAATTAAATTCGCTCGAAAAGCGACATGTTTTCGGACCTGTAGTCCGAACACCCATAGACGTCAAACCAGTAGGTTATAGATGGGTGTTTGCAATAAAGAGAAATGAAAAAGAATGAGATTGTACGATATAAAGCACGACTTGTAGCACAAGGGTTTTCCCAAATCCCAGGAGTTGATTATGAGGAAACGTATTCCCCTGTAGTGGATGCGATAACCCTTAGGTTTCTAGTCGGTCTTACAATCTCTGAAGGACTTCATATGAGACTTATGGATGTTGTCACCGCATACTTATACGGGACACTTGAAAATGACATCTACATGAAAATCCCTAAAGGATTAAAATTGCCTGAAGCATTAAAATCAACACCTCGAGATATGTGTGCTATAAAACTCCAGAGATCTTTATATGGTCTCAAACAATCTGGTCGAATGTGGTACAATCGACTAAGTAAATATCTCGAAAAGGAAGGATACAAGTCTGATGTAATCAGCCCATGTGTCTTTATAAAAAGATCAAACTTAAAGTTTACAATAATAGCAGTTTATGTTGATGATATCAACATCACGGGTCTCCTGAAGAGATAGAGAAAGCTGCTCAATTATTAAAGAACGAATTTGAAATGAAAGACCTTGGAATAACAAAACTATGTCTCGGCTTACAATTCGAGCATTTATGCAATGGCACATTTTTCCATCAGTCAAACTATATCCAGAAGATGTTATTACGTTTTAATATGGATAAAGCTCATCCGTTCAGCGTACCTATGGTTATCCGACCGCTAGATCCACATAAGGATCCTTATCGACCCCAAGAAGAAGGCGAGGAAGTACTCGGTCCAGAAGTACCGTACTTAAGCGCGATCGGTGCTCTTATGTATCTCGCAAATAACACTAGACCTGATATTGCATTCGCAGTACATGTACTAGCGAGATATAGCTCAAATCCAACACGTAGACATTGGAACGGAATAAAACACGTATTTCAGTATCTTTGCGGGACAAAAGACTTGGGTCTTTTCTATCAAAAGTGTCACACCACGACAATGGCGGAAAACACGTGGCGTGACGGTTCAAAAGCATAAAGTCAAGGTTATTGCCAAACACAAGTAATTAAAGAAAATGGGTCATTTATTATGACGTCAACTCTGTTTCAAACATTACACAAAAGTAAATTGTTTTTAAGATAATCCTAGAGGTTTCTCATATATATCCCAAATGCCTTGGGAAATAAGAGTGAAACCCCGCAAAAGTGTGACGTCGCATTGGAGTATTCCTTGACCCAGCTTGCCCGGTGCTCCTTCATCTAGTTACCTGAAAGATATGTTTAAAAGTTTTGTCAATATAAAATATATTGGTGAGTTCACAGGTTTTCAGTTTCCAAAACTTGATTACTTGGGAAATACCATGTTATGACAATGTATAGGAGTTGCAAATTCCTATAACTCTACTTGAGACTATAATCAAACCAAGACGTATAAATAAATATGCCCCGCTCCAAGTCGTTACTCGGTTTCCCACGACTTAAGTTCAGAATATATGCACCCCAGGCATAACCTAATGCATAATCGACGCTATCGATTAGGGGTGGGCCTTGTCAGGCACCAATAGTACTATTCAATATTCCTCCGGTTTCATTTCCCTGAATAAATGATTATAGAGGCGAGGACTCAACCCCGAGTGGCGGTCACACCTCAAGTAATAAACCCGTCAAACATTTTCCCTAACATATCTTTCCCCCGGAAAACGTAAAAATAGTTTAAAATGGGGCCGTGAAACTCACCTGAAACTCTGTCTGGAATACTAGGCGGATAGCAAAGACGGTCTCGCACCTACAAACGTCCTAGACGTATAAGTCACTATTCCTATAGTGCATGTGCCTTGGCAAGTTGTACACCCAACTCCCGACCACAAGTTACTCCAAATCCCGTTTAATTAAGCGCGTATCCTAGGTTTCGTTGGCGTTACATTACCCTTTGTGTTACAAGTTATATATTACTCTTGTTAATATTTCCTTAACTTGTATCTTATTATCATCGGCTCGACGTCACTTAACATATAATTATTTTCCCATTTAAATAATTATACTTAAGATCGCATCGTTCGATATAATATATTCTTCAACCCTCGACTCGACTCACTTTGCCGCACATTTGTTTTCCCATTTAAACAAATATACTAAGATTTTGTCGTTCGATTGTATATTCTTGACATCCAATTCAACTCACCATACCGTATATTTATTTTCCCATTCAAATAAATATACTAGGATCTCGTTGGTATGGCATACACATATATATATATCCTTGTCTTCTCGTCGCGGCTTTCCTTCCCACATATCTACTTTCCCATTAAGTAGATATACTTAGAATTTTGCCGAGACGAGCGTACATATATATAAATGTGTAATTTCCTTGTTAAGTATATACGTTTGTTTAACGTCTTACTTGTTTATGTCATGTGTTTTCTCCCACGAATATTTCCTCCAACACTTAGGAAAGTGTTTATTAGTTTTCACCCATAATGTATATATATTTTACTTCTTAAAATATATATTTTTCTTATCTTGCCGCAATGGCATTTTTCTCATGATTTGTCCGTGTACGGTTTGTTAACGCGTCTTAGTTCGATATCTTAACTTGATTAGTTAATTTTTCCAAGTTTTTCCCAACATGTATTTTATAGGAATATTATCCATATTTCTTCCTCTTTTCACATGTTACTTGGATGGTTTAAAATACTTATGTATTTTTAACCCAACTTGTTAACTTAACTCCAAAAATGTTTCCAACACTTTTATATTCCCATTTATATAAAAGTATTCATTTTTGTATAAGTTTCTCAAGTTTGTTTAATGTTTTTATAAAATCTCTATTTTATAAAAATCCTTATGTTAAAACCCGTTATATTTTTATAACTTTCAAAAATACACTTTTTATACAAAATACCCAAGTATATCTACTAGTATTTACAAAAATCATCCTTAGAATTTATTACTTACATTTTTGACACCAAACTTTCCATACTTGTATTTTTGGACTAGTAGTTTCTAAAATATCCATTTTAGTCCTCTAACTTTCAAAGTTACAATATTAGTCCCTTAACTTCCAAAAGTTGCATTTTTCCACTCTAACTTCCAAAGTTAACATTTTTCACTCAAAATAGTAAACTTTGAAGATTCAACTTTTTATTGGTAAGTTATTTTTGTGTCAAAACACTTTTGTTAGTCTTGTATTCCATATGGAAGACTAATTACATGTGTGTTTTATGTATTTGTCCATTTTAACAAAATATCATTCATCTAAGTAAGCTAACTTTAATTTTTCATCTTCTTTATTTATGAACTTCTAACATGTTTTACCACATATTATAACTTAGATGATCATAATAAGATGATTTAAAGTTACTTTTAACATATTCAAGTTCATTCCATAATCTTAACCAAAACATCATCCTACTTAGTTTTAAATGTAAACTTTATGCATTTTCGAGATTATTACATTATCATCATCAAATCCATGGTTTATTTTCATATCTTTAATCATCCATTTTACACATGTAAAACCCATTTAAAGATTATGTTCAAAACCACCTTTTAAACCCTTCATGTACAACTTGCTTCTAAGAACACATACATGAATAATAACAATCAAAAACAAGATTAAGAATGCTTACTACTAGCACAAGGCTAGGGAAGACAAAACCTTTGATTTTGAGAGGGGTTTAGTGTGTTCTTCCTTAATGGTTAAGCTCCAAGCTTGAAACACACAATAGGGGTTTGGATGATGGATTCTTTTAAGTGTTTTGGAGATGTAAAAACTTGTAAGAATGAGGTATGGGAGAGGTGAAAACCCACGGCCAAATGGAGAAAAAGAAGAAGTGTTGTTTTGCTTTGTTATTCAACTTCCTAACACATGTTATTTATAATCTTATCACATGTAATCATGTTAAAGATTCAAGAGATCTCATGGAAGATTGTATGTGTACTTGGGAGATTTTGAAAATATGATAAGTGTGTGTGTAGATAATGCCGTGTATGTATCTATGTGTAGGTATGATTGTTTGCAAATCTTGGTAAATCTTTGGATGATTCTTTCACTTAATCTTTATACAAGATATCTTACACTTTTGTCTTATGCATGACATGCTTTTTCATCTAGAGTGTAGATAATTCTTTTTCATCTAGAGTGTAGATAATGCTTTTTCATCTAGAGTGTAGATAATGCTTTTTCATCTAGAGTGTAGATAATTCTTTTTCATCTAGAGTGTAGATAGTTATTATTAACACATGCTTGAACACAAGGAGGCCATCTAGGCCGGCCCCTTGGATGGGTTTGGTGGGGTCCACAACTTCAAATATTTACCCATTGTTTGTTATGTTTAATCCCCCGTCGTTCGGGTGTCGTTCGGGTATTTTTCGGGTTTTAATCACGCGTTATCCGGACATTAAAAATACCTTTAATAACCCTTAAATATAGTCTAATTTAAGCGTTGATTGGTTATTTAGGCCCTTGCCGGGTGAAATTATGAGTTATACGCGTATCGGGTGCGGTACGCGCATTTTATTCGTTACCGGGAGATTTGTACAAGACGTTTTCATTTATGGTTTTGGAGTTCCAAAACTCATTATATTTCATGAAAATGCCCTTTATTTTATATCCTGGGCGTCCGGGATCCGTTTCGTTTATTTAATTATTACCGGGAAATTGCCAACGTCCACGCCGGAAAGCTTATTCGCACATGATCCAATCATGCTTTACCATTAAACGTATGCATTCCTATGCACTATTTGGAAATTGCTATCCCCTAAGGCCTTGATAATTAAATTACACATAATTGCATTTAATTACGTTAATCATATATTAATTAATTTGTACGGAATTACCTTATTTTTGCCGGTTGTTACATTCTCCCCCCGTTAAGAGAATTCCGTCCCGGAATTCACTTCGAGTTCTCCGGTACAGGTGTCTTCTCGAATAGGGCGGGGTATTTTTGCTTCATCCGGTCCATCCTTTCCCACGTGAACTCCGGTCCACGCTTGGCATTCCAGCGCACTTTGACCAACCTGATCTTGCTGCGCCTTAGTTTTTGGACCTTCCAATCAGTTACCTCGATTGGTTCTTCAACAAAATGTAACTTGTCGTCGATCTGGATTTCGTCAGCTGGAATAATGAGAGTTTCGTCGGATAGGCACTTTTTCAAATTTGACACATGAAACGTGTCGTGTATTCCACTAAGCTCTTGAGGCAACTTGAGCTTGTATGCCACTGTGCCTACCCTGGACAAGACTTCGAACGGTCCAATATATCGCGGGTTCAGCTTTCCGCGCTTTCCAAAGCGCGCGACGCCTTTCCAAGGTGACACTTTCAGTAGGACCCTGTCTCCGACTTGAAACTCTAAAGGCTTTCGCCTCATATCAGCATAGCTTTTCTGGCGGTCCCGGGCCGCTTTGAGGCGTTCCTTTATCAGAAAGACCTTATCCGTGGTCTCTTGAACAATTTCGGGCCCGGTGAGTTGCTTTTCTCCAACTTCCGCCCAACATAATGGCGATCGGCACTTACGTCCATATAGAGCTTCAAACGGTGCGGCTTGAATGCTCGTATGATAACTGTTGTTATAAGAAAATTCTACCAATGGCAAGTGCGTATCCCAATTACCTCCGAAATCAATCGCGCATGCCCGTAACATATCTTCCAATGTCTGGATGGTTCGTTCACTTTGACCATCCGTTTGGGGGTGATATGCGGTGCTCATGTCGAGGCGAGTACCGAGGGCTTCATTTAAACTTTCCCAAAATCTGGAAGTGAAGCGACTATCTCGATCGGAGATGATAGAAACAGGTACACCGTGTTTAGATACCACTTCCTTTATGTACAAACGGGTCAGTTTCTCCAACTTGTCCGTTTCGCGAATCGGAAGGAAGTGTGCAGATTTTGTCAATCGATCAACAATTACCCAGATCGTGTCATGGCCGCTTGTCGTCTTGGGTAACTTGGTAATGAAATCCATGGTGATTCGTTCCCATTTCCATTCCGGTATTTCCGGTTGCTGGAGCAAACCGGAAGGTCTCTGGTGCTCGGCCTTGACCTTTGCGCAAGTCAGACATCGCGCAACATAGGCTGCTATATCCCTTTTGAAATTCGGCCACCAATAAAGTTCCTTCAAATCGTGGAACATCTTGTCTGCACCCGGGTGAACCGAATATCTAGAACTGTGAGCTTCGGCCAACACTAGCTCACGCAATCCACCATATACTGGGACCCAAATCCTATTCATGAAATACAATGTCTGGTCCGCTTTTGGCTCCAGTGAATCAACCATATTTCGTAACCTTTCACCTTTGACATTCTCGGGTTTGAGGGCGTTCACTTGAGCTTCACGAATTCGTTCGGTCATATTCGTGTGGATAGTCAGACCCAAAGCTCGAACACGCAATGGTTTAACCCGTTCCTTGCGGCTCAAGGCGTCGGCTACGACGTTCGCCTTACCGGGATGGTACTTAATTTCACAATCGTAATCGTTTAATAATTCAACCCATCGTCGTTGTCGCATGTTTAAATCCTTCTGATCAAAGATGTGTTGCAAACTCTTATGATCAGTGAAAATCGTGCACTTGGTTCCGTACAAATAGTGCCTCCATATCTTGAGAGCGAACACCACTGCACCTAATTCCAAATCGTGTGTAGTGTAGTTCTTCTCATGGATTTTCAGTTGTCTGGAAGCATATGCTATTACTTTTTCTCGCTGCATCAATACACATCCCAAACCTTGATGCGAGGCATCACAGTAAACTACAAAATCTTCCGTACCGTCTGGAAGTGACAGTATCGGAGCGCCACATAACTTGTCTTTTAGTAATTGGAATGCTGCCTCTTGCTTTTCCGTCCACTCGAATTTCTTATCCTTTTGGGTTAGCATGGTTAAAGCTTGTGCTATTTTTGAAAAGTTCTCGATGAACCTTCTGTAATAACCCGCGAGGCCTAGAAATTGTCGTACTTCAGTAGGAGTTCGAGGGGCTTCCCAATTTTTAATTGCCTCGACCTTGGCGGGATCGACGTGTATGCCCTTCTCGTTTACCACGTGGCCTAAAAAGTGAACTTCCCGAATCCAAAAGTCACATTTCGAGAATTTAGCATAGAGCTTCTCTTTGCGTAATACTTCAAGAATTAACCGAAGGTGATTCTCGTGGTCTTCTTTTGTACGTGAATAGATCAAAATATCGTCAATGAAAACGATGGCGAATTTGTCCAGGTATGGCTTACACACGCGGTTCATTAGGTCCATGAAAACTGCTGGTGCGTTGGTTAAGCCGAACGGCATTACCAAAAATTCATAGTGTCCATACCGGGTCCTGAAGGCCGTTTTTGGTATATCTTCTTCTTGTATACGCAACTGGTGATAGCCAGACCTCAAATCGATCTTGGAGTAATAGCTGGAACCTTGGAGCTGATCAAATAAATCGTCAATCCTGGGGAGAGGATAGCGATTCTTGATGGTTAGCTTGTTCAGCTCTCGGTAGTCGATGCACATGCGAAATGTGCCATCCTTCTTCTTCACAAATAAGACGGGAGCTCCCCAGGGTGAGAAACTCGGTCTTATGAAACCCTTGTCCAATAATTCTTGTAGCTGGCTGGACAGTTCCTGCATCTCTGATGGAGCTAGGCGGTATGGCGATCGTGCCACAGGAGCTGCTCCGGGAACGAGGTCGATGCGGAACTCGACTTGTCGAGGTGGCGGCAACCCCGGCAAATCTTCTGGAAATACATCCGGAAAATCTCTGGCGACTGGAATGTCTTCCAACTTTCGCTCGTCGGCCTTCTTGTCCACTACGTGTGCCAAGAATGCGACAAACCCTTTTCTTAGACACTTACGAGCCTTCATGCTCGAAATAATCCTTAGTGGCGTCCCGTGTCTTTCCCCTTGGATTGAGAGAGTTTCGCCGCTTGCGAGGGGAACTTGAATAACTTTATCGTTGCAAACCACAATGGCACGGTGCGCGGACAACCAGTCCATGCCGACAACGATGTCAAAACTTCCCAATACGACTGGCAATAGGTCAATCCCAAACTCGTGCCCACAGAGTTCTAACTTACAATCTTTTGCTACCTCTCTCGTTTCAATAGTTTTACCATTAGCCAGTTCTATAGAGTAGGGTGTATCTAGTTTGCTAGTTTTTAAACCAAGTAGTCTTTTAAACTCAATGGATACGAAGCTAAAGTCAGCACCGGTGTCAAATAATACAGAGGCATAATGACCATTAAAAGGAAACGTACCAGTGACCACAGTGGGGTCTTGCCGTGCATCACCGGCTCCAATCACAAATGCCCGGCCGCGGGCCTGGTTGTTGATCTTGGGGCAATCCTTCTTCCAATGATCTAGCGACCCACATACAAAGCATGGTCTAGCCCCTCCATTCTTTGGTGCTCCAGAACGGCATTCTTCGGTCTTGTGCCCTGTGCGGTGGCACTTCCCACAAGTTAACCCATTGTTTCTCCCCTGATTTCCCTGCTTGTTACCATTTCCACGTCCCGTGGCGACATATCCCTTTCCCTTCTTGTTCGAGCTACCCGACGCTCGGTCCCTTTTTCCTTCATCCCGTTTTCTTTTCCCAAACCTCGGCTTGTTACCCTGGTCATTCGTCACAACAGCTGGGTTTGACCCTGATTCTTGGCCTTCACACTGCTTGCCTCAGAAATCTTTAATCCCGAAACTTGGCGGATCAGCGTACCCATGCGTATGGCATCTTCGGTGAGACTGAGCGCAAGATCAATGGCTGCGCGCATGGTTGTAGGTTTAGAAGCAGTGACCATGCTGCGTATTTGCGGTGCTAGACCGAACAAATAACGCTCAATTTTGTTGCTCTCCGGGGTAACCAATCGCGGCACTAATCTGGCAAGATCGTGAAATCGGGACGTGTAACCAGTAACGTCCGCTCCCGACATAGTGTGGTTCCAAAACTCAGTTTCCAATTTCTGTACCTCGCTCGCAGGACGGTACTCAGCAATCATCAGTTCCTTCAGTTCCGTCCACGACAGGGAGTAAGCAGTGTCATCACCCAAAGACTGCACTTGACCATTCCACCATGTCAGCGCTTGGTCCAAGAACAAATTGGTGGAGTACATAACCGACTGACGTGGGGTACACCCACTGATACGAATAACTGCCTCGGTCTTTTCAAACCATTTGACTAGGCCAACTGATCCTTCCGTGCCGTTGAAATTGAGCGGCTTGCAGTCGAGGAAGGCTTTGAAGGTGCAGCCACGCTCTCGCGAGGCCGTTTCTGCATTAATAAAGTTGTATGTTATTACGGGATAGGAGTTTTAGGATATTCTCCCATCGCTTTATCAATTACTTTCAACTTCTTACCAGTGGGGGAAGTTTCCCGTCGGTCACTCCCAGTCAAGTCGCGAGATCTTTCGGAGCGAGCAGCTTCGTGCTCCGCGATCGCACGGGCTATGCGTTCAGATATCATGGTTTCGAGTTCGGCTGGTGTTGCGGGCAGTCCGTCTGCTCCGCTATTGCTTCTAGTGGCCGGTGCCATTTTTCTTCAATAATAATTATCAAAGGTTAATTTGGCAAACATTTATACAATATAAAGCATAAATAACAAACCAGAATATAAACACCATAATCCACACCATGTCATCACACAACATACCAACACATCATGCAAGAATAAATAGTAATCAACACAACACCACCACACAAATATACAAACCACAACATATGGAGTAAGCAATAACAATCATAGACAACACATATTTCACCATAATAATAAGACTTTTCATTAATTTCAATAATACCAGTACAATGCTTGTTCATAATACAAAATGGAGAATACATCTCCCATACAATACATTGTTTTTGAAATAAATAAAACATCATATTACGTGCCGTAATACCCGTACGGCTGGGCAAAATGCAGACGAGTGTCATAATCCGTGCTGTACTACCATACTGCTGCTACTATGTACATAAACTGGTGGTCCTTCTGTGCATCCCCGATACATCCTCACTGTGGCGGTGGTGGCGGATACTGGTACTGCGGTGCGTGCGTACTGATCGTCATACTGATCGTCATGATACGCTCGTACAAGGAATGTCGATGCGCAAAGTGCGCATCCCCTGTGATACCGCACTGAGCGTCCAGGCTCAGCAACTCCTCCGCGTAATGTGCCAAAGCATCCCGCGCATCTATCATCCTCGTCCACATCAGACGTGTCTGATGCTCTACCTGTGTTACGGTGCGCTGCACCGTGTCAGCGAGAGTCTGAAAGTCCCGCTCTAGAGTGATGGCAGTGGACCGTGCTGGTCCAGACAAGGGTGGCATCCTAGGTGGCTGGGATGTTTCGGGTATATCTGGGTGTGTGGATGGGAATGGCCCAAAGGGGGCTGGTGTCGGTATGTGTGGCAGTAATGGAGTGAAACCTGGTGATCTGAGGGAAAAGTGGGATGGCATCATATAAGGGTCCCCTGCACCCAGAGGGTATGGTGCAGGCGTCATGCTGGGACGGGTGGGGATTGGTATAGTCATGGCTACTGAGGGTGGTGGCATAGGCTCGGCTAGTGGGGCTACTAAAGGCTCCGAGGCAGTGGCCCACTCTGGAGTGGATACCACAACAGTGGGGGTAGGAGGGCTCGCGGTGGCAAAGGCTGCCATACCTGCCCTGCGTAGCTCAGAGCTATCGGCGGGGCTACCCTCGAGTACATGTGCTGCTGCAGCCGGCTCCTCCTGAGGTGCGGGCTCGAGTGGTGCTGGTGGGGCTATGGGATCAGCAGGTGCGTCCTCTAACATTGGAGCCACTGGCTCCTCCTGGACAGCTGGTATCTCGGGTACCAGCATGTGCTCTACTGACGCTACGGACTCGTCGTCAGAGTCATCGGATGTCCACCCGTTCCTCCCACGGGAGACCGGCATTAGTCTCATACCTGGAGGAATGTGGATGTGGGGTAAGGGTGCTGGCTCATGCTCCACGTGAGCCTGTCGGTCGAATGGAGACTCTACTGTCTTCGACCGGGCTGGGGTCGGTCGGGACGGTCCGGCACAGCCCTCAGGGAAATCCCTGATAGCTCGGATGGGGCGTGGGGCTAACGGTGCGGCCGGTACAATGGGTAGCGGCGCGTCGCCCACAGCGGGTGCCCAATCAGGATCCTCGCTAGGATCCGTCTCATCCGAGTCGTCATCTGATCCTCCGGCGGCGTTCATCTCCACGTCTTCGTCCTCTGCGTCAAGTACTACCAGCTCGACTGGCTCAGGCGGTGGCGCAGGGATGATCTGAATGCTGCTATCGATACTGGGCGCTATACTACCAGCGTCCGACATCCTGGCAAAAGAACCGTACATGTATATATATGATTTAATTTAAATTAGACAGTCAAGGCGTACATTATCAGTATCCTTTCTAACCTCTAATACTACGTTATTGCATAACGATACCCCTGGCTAGCTTGGTCGGAACCTCCTCATGCCCAATGCTTTCTTGAAAAATTACTTTAGTGTCTTTATATATTTTTCTTTTGAAAACTTTATCTTTTTGAACCAAATCCGGTTATAGTCTAGTTTTTAAAGAAAATACTCTAGTTCGCTATAACCTTGGCTCTGATACCACGTTCTGTCACACCACGACAATGGCGGAAACACGTGGCGTGACGGTTCAAAAGCATAAAGTCAAGGTTATTGCCAAACACAAGTAATTAAAGAAAATGGGTCATTTATTATGACGTCAACTCTGTTTCAAACATTACACAAAAGTAAATTGTTTTTAAGATAATCCTAGAGGTTTCTCATATATATCCCAAATGCCTTGGGAAATAAGAGTGAAACCCCGCAAAAGTGTGACGTCGCATTGGAGTATTCCTTGACCCAGCTTGCCCGGTGCTCCTTCATCTAGTTACCTGAAAGATATGTTTAAAAGTTTTGTCAATATAAAATATATTGGTGAGTTCACAGGTTTTCAGTTTCCAAAACTTGATTACTTGGGAAATACCATGTTATGACAATGTATAGGAGTTGCAAATTCCTATAACTCTACTTGAGACTATAATCAAACCAAGACGTATAAATAAATATGCCCCGCTCCAAGTCGTTACTCGGTTTCCCACGACTTAAGTTCAGAATATATGCACCCCAGGCATAACCTAATGCATAATCGACGCTATCGATTAGGGGTGGGCCTTGTCAGGCACCAATAGTACTATTCAATATTCCTCCGGTTTCATTTCCCTGAATAAATGATTATAGAGGCGAGGACTCAACCCCGAGTGGCGGTCACACCTCAAGTAATAAACCCGTCAAACATTTTCCCTAACATATCTTTCCCCCGGAAAACGTAAAAATAGTTTAAAATGGGGCCGTGAAACTCACCTGAAACTCTGTCTGGAATACTAGGCGGATAGCAAAGACGGTCTCGCACCTACAAACGTCCTAGACGTATAAGTCACTATTCCTATAGTGCATGTGCCTTGGCAAGTTGTACACCCAACTCCCGACCACAAGTTACTCCAAATCCCGTTTAATTAAGCGCGTATCCTAGGTTTCGTTGGCGTTACATTACCCTTTGTGTTACAAGTTATATATTACTCTTGTTAATATTTCCTTAACTTGTATCTTATTATCATCGGCTCGACGTCACTTAACATATAATTATTTTCCCATTTAAATAATTATACTTAAGATCGCATCGTTCGATATAATATATTCTTCAACCCTCGACTCGACTCACTTTGCCGCACATTTGTTTTCCCATTTAAACAAATATACTAAGATTTTGTCGTTCGATTGTATATTCTTGACATCCAATTCAACTCACCATACCGTATATTTATTTTCCCATTCAAATAAATATACTAGGATCTCGTTGGTATGGCATACACATATATATATATCCTTGTCTTCTCGTCGCGGCTTTCCTTCCCACATATCTACTTTCCCATTAAGTAGATATACTTAGAATTTTGCCGAGACGAGCGTACATATATATAAATGTGTAATTTCCTTGTTAAGTATATACGTTTGTTTAACGTCTTACTTGTTTATGTCATGTGTTTTCTCCCACGAATATTTCCTCCAACACTTAGGAAAGTGTTTATTAGTTTTCACCCATAATGTATATATATTTTACTTCTTAAAATATATATTTTTCTTATCTTGCCGCAATGGCATTTTTCTCATGATTTGTCCGTGTACGGTTTGTTAACGCGTCTTAGTTCGATATCTTAACTTGATTAGTTAATTTTTCCAAGTTTTTCCCAACATGTATTTTATAGGAATATTATCCATATTTCTTCCTCTTTTCACATGTTACTTGGATGGTTTAAAATACTTATGTATTTTTAACCCAACTTGTTAACTTAACTCCAAAAATGTTTCCAACACTTTTATATTCCCATTTATATAAAAGTATTCATTTTTGTATAAGTTTCTCAAGTTTGTTTAATGTTTTTATAAAATCTCTATTTTATAAAAATCCTTATGTTAAAACCCGTTATATTTTTATAACTTTCAAAAATACACTTTTTATACAAAATACCCAAGTATATCTACTAGTATTTACAAAAATCATCCTTAGAATTTATTACTTACATTTTTGACACCAAACTTTCCATACTTGTATTTTTGGACTAGTAGTTTCTAAAATATCCATTTTAGTCCTCTAACTTTCAAAGTTACAATATTAGTCCCTTAACTTCCAAAAGTTGCATTTTTCCACTCTAACTTCCAAAGTTAACATTTTTCACTCAAAATAGTAAACTTTGAAGATTCAACTTTTTATTGGTAAGTTATTTTTGTGTCAAAACACTTTTGTTAGTCTTGTATTCCATATGGAAGACTAATTACATGTGTGTTTTATGTATTTGTCCATTTTAACAAAATATCATTCATCTAAGTAAGCTAACTTTAATTTTTCATCTTCTTTATTTATGAACTTCTAACATGTTTTACCACATATTATAACTTAGATGATCATAATAAGATGATTTAAAGTTACTTTTAACATATTCAAGTTCATTCCATAATCTTAACCAAAACATCATCCTACTTAGTTTTAAATGTAAACTTTATGCATTTTCGAGATTATTACATTATCATCATCAAATCCATGGTTTATTTTCATATCTTTAATCATCCATTTTACACATGTAAAACCCATTTAAAGATTATGTTCAAAACCACCTTTTAAACCCTTCATGTACAACTTGCTTCTAAGAACACATACATGAATAATAACAATCAAAAACAAGATTAAGAATGCTTACTACTAGCACAAGGCTAGGGAAGACAAAACCTTTGATTTTGAGAGGGGTTTAGTGTGTTCTTCCTTAATGGTTAAGCTCCAAGCTTGAAACACACAATAGGGGTTTGGATGATGGATTCTTTTAAGTGTTTTGGAGATGTAAAAACTTGTAAGAATGAGGTATGGGAGAGGTGAAAACCCACGGCCAAATGGAGAAAAAGAAGAAGTGTTGTTTTGCTTTGTTATTCAACTTCCTAACACATGTTATTTATAATCTTATCACATGTAATCATGTTAAAGATTCAAGAGATCTCATGGAAGATTGTATGTGTACTTGGGAGATTTTGAAAATATGATAAGTGTGTGTGTAGATAATGCCGTGTATGTATCTATGTGTAGGTATGATTGTTTGCAAATCTTGGTAAATCTTTGGATGATTCTTTCACTTAATCTTTATACAAGATATCTTACACTTTTGTCTTATGCATGACATGCTTTTTCATCTAGAGTGTAGATAATTCTTTTTCATCTAGAGTGTAGATAATGCTTTTTCATCTAGAGTGTAGATAATGCTTTTTCATCTAGAGTGTAGATAATTCTTTTTCATCTAGAGTGTAGATAGTTATTATTAACACATGCTTGAACACAAGGAGGCCATCTAGGCCGGCCCCTTGGATGGGTTTGGTGGGGTCCACAACTTCAAATATTTACCCATTGTTTGTTATGTTTAATCCCCCGTCGTTCGGGTGTCGTTCGGGTATTTTTCGGGTTTTAATCACGCGTTATCCGGACATTAAAAATACCTTTAATAACCCTTAAATATAGTCTAATTTAAGCGTTGATTGGTTATTTAGGCCCTTGCCGGGTGAAATTATGAGTTATACGCGTATCGGGTGCGGTACGCGCATTTTATTCGTTACCGGGAGATTTGTACAAGACGTTTTCATTTATGGTTTTGGAGTTCCAAAACTCATTATATTTCATGAAAATGCCCCTTTATTTTATATCCTGGGCGTCCGGGATCCGTTTCGTTTATTTAATTATTACCGGGAAATTGCCAACGTCCACGCCGGAAAGCTTATTCGCACATGATCCAATCATGCTTTACCATTAAACGTATGCATTCCTATGCACTATTTGGAAATTGCTATCCCCTAAGGCCTTGATAATTAAATTACACATAATTGCATTTAATTACGTTAATCATATATTAATTAATTTGTACGGAATTACCTTATTTTTGCCGGTTGTTACAAAAAGGATAACAAGTCCCCGCTTGTTGGGTATGCTGACGCCGGATATCTATCAGATCCTCATAAAGCAAAATCCCAGACAGGTTACGTATTCACATATGGTGGTACAACAATTTCTTGGAAGTCAACTAAGCAAACACTTACAGCAACATCATCAAATCATGCCGAATTAATAACATTGTATGATACTGGTAGAGAATGCGTGTGGTTGAGATCAATGATAAATCATATACAAGAAGCATGTGGATTAAAACAAATCAAGAAGGACCCAACGATTATTTATGAAGACAATGCTGCTTGCATATCTCAAATCAAGGAAGGCTACATTAAAGGTGACAGAACAAAGCATATCTCTCCAAAGTTCTTCTCGACATATGATCTACAAAAGGAAGAAGCAGTTTCGAGCAGTTATCACAAAAGATCGGACTCCGAAGATTAAAAGACATTAGTTAAATTGAGGGGGAGCATTATACACGCTGTACTCTTTTCCTTGACTAAGTTTTGTCCCATTGGGTTTTCTTAGTAAGGTTTTTAACGAGGCAGCATAACTGATCCAGCAGTATCAGTATATCTTATAGGTCCTGAAGTACTGATTTAACATCATCCTGAAGCATGTTGTTATATTGTGTATAATGAACAATAATGTATATATGAGGGGGAGTGTTATAAAATCATATATACATCCTCCCTTATAACTGTCCATAACTGTATTTAGACAGTTATTTTGTGTATATGTATAAATATACTTGTATTGTACATTTCAGAAGTTAATCCAAAAATCCCATTCAATTTCTTTTCTCTCTAATCCTACATATTTTTCTATCAAACATAAGTTTTTTTTACACAATTTTACTTTATTTAATCATTTATAAAATCTTTAAAAACCAGAAGTTATTTGATAATTGACAAAATTACACTTTGTGTCCTTAATGTGTCACTGAAATTATGAAACGTGTCCTTTTTTTTTTTTTTGGAGTTAATAGCCAAAATCGTCCCTGAGGTTTGGTCACTTTTGCCATTTCAGTTCAAAACCCAAACCTTTTACATCTGGGTCCTTCAGTTTTTTTTTTTTTTTTTGCCAAATTTGTCCCTGAAAAGGTTTGGGTTTTGCTAAATTCGTCCCTGAGGCTTGGTCACTTTTGCCACTTCAGTCCAAAACCCAAACCTTGTCAGAAACGAATTTGGCAAGAAAAATAAAACTGAAGGACCCAGATGTAAAAGGTTTGGGTTTTGGACTGAAGTGACAAAAGTGACCAAACCTCAGGGACGATTTTGGCTATTAACTCTTTTTTTTTTTTTGCATTTTATGTCCAAAATTTCATTTTTTGTTGCATATTGTGTCCTTTCTAACTAACTGAGTTAGAAATCTCAGTTAACCTCATTCCACCCAGGGGTATTATTGTCCATTCACGTCAAAATTGCTATAAAACCCCTTTTTAAGACTAGATGCTTTCACCCCCTCCATATAGATTACACCCATTTCATTTTACAAAGAATCTATAGAGAGAGCAAGAGAGATTGGAACAGAGGAAATAAAGAATTGTAGAGAGAGAATCGGGGGAAGAAAGTGGAGATCGGAGAAGGGATACCGTGGGTCGACGCTGACGGTTCAGAAGATCAAGTTTTGATTTTTATAAATTTTATAGGGTTGCAGTTCGACCTGCTATGATGTATGGGACAGACTGTTGGGCCATCAAAAAGACACAGTTACGCAAGATGGAAGTGGCGGAGATGAGAATGTTGAGGTGGATGTGTGGTCACACTAGGTTAGATCGGATTAGAAATGAGGTTCTTAGGAAGAGGTTAGAAGTGGCTAACATAGCAGATAAGATAAAGGAGGGAAGATTAAGATGGTTTGGACATGTGAAGCGGAGACATACGACAGCCCCAGTCAGAAGAGTGGAACACCTCACGGTGGAGGGGAGGAGGAGGAGAGGCAGACCCAAATTGACTTGGGTCGATCGGATTAGACAAGATTTGTTAGAATTGCACCTCTCTGAGGATATGGTCCAAGATAGAAATTCGTGGAGGCGTAGGATTAAAGTTAAAGATTTTTAGGATTTAAGATTACTTAGGAATTAGGGATGGTCTCTATGCATGTATATATATATATAAATATATTTGTATGTTATATTATGTTATACATTCACTATATATATATATATATTTTTGATATACAGTGTGCATTTGTTTTTGTCGAGCCGGGGGTCTCTCTGGAAGCAGCCTCTCTATCTCTAAAGATAGGGGTAAGGTTTGCCTACATCTTACCCTCCCCAGACCCTACTAATAGCGTCGCTATTCGTGGGATTTTCCTGGGTACGGTTGTTGTTGTTGTTGTATTAATCTTCTTAACGTTCCCACAAAAAATGTTAACAACCCTTAATCCTTGCAACCATCTTTTGGATTATAAGCAAAGGTATGGGTTAAAAGGTTACACCTTGATCCAAAAATGGGTAAAAACAAGCCCATACGGAAAAACCCTTATGGGAAAAGCAAAATCTAAGATACCCAGATGCAGTTTTTGTTGTGGGTATGAGGGAAGATTATACCTCTGTTTGATCTGAGCTTTATTGCTTTGCTTGTGATGATCAGATGTATATAGAGTTGTTATGTGTCAGCAGATGGTAGGGTTAGGAAATGGGAATAATAATCATGATGGGCTTAGATCTGGTAATAAGAGTAAAAAATTAGGTTTTGATGGTGGGATGAATATGGATATTAATAATCTGAAAAGGGTGGTTGTTAGTGGGGAATGGGATCATGGTAGGAGGTTATCGAAATCTTGTTTTCCAGTCAGGTTAAGAGGGTTGTATAATCTGGGCAAAAACATCTTCGGATCGACTCTGTTTGTCGTGTGACATTGATGTGATCTTCTCTACTGTGTTTTCGGGTGATTGGGCACCTAATACTTCGGCTCAGTTTCTATACAGGTCTTTGTCATTTTATTGTTGCCTTTTGTTTTATGAATTGTTTGATTGGATTTGCTATTTAATTGTTGTTCTTGAAGGGAAGGAGGTCTGTTATAAGGGTTTTATAACAATTTTGACGTGAATGGACAATAATATCCCTGAGTGGAATGAGGTTAACTGAGATTTCTAACTCAGTTAGTTAGAAAGGACACAATATGCAACAAAAAATGAAATTTTGAACATAAAATGCAAAAAAAATAAATAAATAAAAAATAAAATAAATAAAGGACACGTTTTATAATTTTAGTGATATATTAAGGACACAAAATGTAATTTTATCTTGATAATTTGTTCAGAGGTTTAGCCAAGATATATTTTCATCTTCCAATCATTTATTATACATTCGTGTCGTCAATATACATTTTTTTTTTTTAAGTTGAAAAAGAAATTAAAAAATTCACTTGGTTGATACCGGTTCTCTCAGGTTCTCAAATAACGTGTGTTACTTACAGGATCTTGCCTTACACAATTTTCCTTTCTACAATATATAGAGTTATGATTAATCCCTTTGACCAAAATATATATTCAAAAAATTGGTTAGTCCGTATTCACCTTTTAATCTTTTTTTTTCTTTTCAACATTCAGTTTGTACATTTATAAACCATGTACGTTGATTGCATGGCGATTAATGGGCCGAATAGATGAAACTTACTCAGTGAATCTTTAACAAGCGATTAATCGAAAGCTAGGCACAATTTTTACAACGATGTCTACACCCCTGGGAAGAGAGTCAAGAGACCCATGTTTGAGTCTTGTAAACAACCACCATTGGCTGTGTTGCGATTAATGGGTCGATTAGATGAAAATTACTCGGTGAATCTTGGACTAGTGATTAATCGGAGGTTATGCACAAATTTTACAACCATGCCTACACCAAAGGGAAGAGAGTCAATAGACCCGTACTCTCATCCGTTCATTTTTGTTTTGCTTTTTTTCCATTCTTTTCGTCTTTAGTATGATATTTTTTTATATAGTTTTACTAAATACTTAATATTTTTTTTCCTTATGTGTTGTGGTGGATGTGTCCTTTTGTAGCCCGCTAATCTCTGTTTCATTATAATATCTCCTTGCCGTTTAAATACAAAATGTATATTTTTTTTGTTTACTTTCAAATATATCATTATTCATTGAGACTTGTGTATTTCTATCTACGTTTTTATTTATTCTTTTTTTAATCGATTTATTCTTTTTTTTTTAAATCGGTCTACCCCTACAACCACCACAGACCGTGAGTCCTCCTCCTAGTTAAACATTAAAACATTGTCCAATGTAACCAAACTTTGTGCTCAAATTTCAACACTGTTTACTCATTTAGGGATGAAATTGGTATCGTACAGATACAAATACCAAATTTTCAGACTAACGTTAACCGAATACCATACCGAATCTTTCGACAGGACTTGTATTCGTTACAAAATGTTCTCTTTATATGATGGTATTGATACCAAATTTTTATAAATGTGAGTAACGAATACCGTACCAAATCTATCGGTACAATACCAGTATTCAACAAAAACCAAAAACATTAGTCTTAACAAATCCCTAAATGTGGCCTTATAATCAATCAGACTCGTGATATTGGTTTCCAAAAGAAACGCTTCAGCCTTCAAATAATTTGACTCTCAACTCTTTAGGACAAAAAAATAACAGTAAAGTTCTCCATTATAAAATAAGTTTTGACCCATATTTACGTTGAAAACATTTTTAGGGGACAGGAATTCAAAATTGCCTTTTTATTTTTTATTTTTACAGTGTGTGCTTGTCGCTGACTAAGTTTTATTTTATTTTTATTTTTATTTTTATTTTTATTTTTATTTTGGCGTCTAAAACTGTTTACCAAACGTGTGTATTGTGTGACACGTGAGTTTAGTGTATTCACAAACGTGGTTTTAGTGCATTCATGATTCTCATCTTTGTTGGTTTAGGCTCTTGACAAAAAAGCCAAATCTGAAAATCAAATTATTATTATGGGTCTTGTATAGTCAAATTAAATAATTATTAAGCACCAACCATATCGAGTTACTTTTTATAATGGCTGCTTTGTGAATAAAATCTTGTAGGGACACAATTACCTTGACATATAATAAAAGGTTACTTACAAAACCCAAACGAGTCTTGTATAGTCAACGAGTTGGGTTGTGACGGTTTAACAGTTTGATGGATTAAATAGGCATCATAATGATATATTCGGCATATTATATTACTAGCTGATTACCCTGGGAAGGTCCCGGGGTTGACAAATTTAATATGATTTAATAAAAAATGATAAAAGAAGAAAACTCAAATCACGAAAAAAGTAAATAACTTAAACATAATCAATCTTAGTTAAAAAAAACATTTTATTACTCTTGTAATTAAATAAATAAATAAAATAACCTTGTTATAAGGTGACACCATGTGTTGCAGTGTTGCGCAATTCTTTCTCCTAGCTTCTCTTGATCAAGTATACATATCCATCTTTAGAAGAGTAAAATTCCAATGATAGCATGGCGATTGGGCTGAATTTCAACATCGTAGATAAGAACCTGGTTCAAAAGAAAAATCATGATTAATGAATAACCTGAACACTTTGTGTTTTTTTTTTCTGTACGAACATAACCCCACAAAAAATAGTCATTTTTTCTCCGTTTTTTATATAGCACTATGGTACTCGTTGGAAAGATAATAAAACGCTCGTTAATTTGGTGTAATTTTTTTATTTAAAAAATCTCGAATATAAAAGATATTAACGTTTAAAAATTATGGGAGGAACATAAGAGAGAAAAATCCAAATTTATTTTTAAATTCTTTTTTCCTAAAATAACTCAATTTAATTTTAGTAATTGAGAATTGAGAATTGAGAGATAGAGAGATAAATTTAGGGTTTTATGTTTATCTTTTTTTAATTAAAAAATAATAATTTAAAAACATTAAAATCTTTCAATTATGATGCCACGTGGCAGTTTCATGGAGAGGTTGAAGGCACCATTGCACGCCACATCAGCAATGTTCAATTCTTTTATATATATTAACTAGCTTATACCCCGGGAGCGTCCCGGGTTGAGAAATCTAAGTAAAGTGAATAAAATTAGAAGTATCTAAACTATAAAAATGGCATATATGTATCAACTTATATTAGATACTTTAAAAAAAATACCAAAAGATCCATTTCACTTTACAACATCAACACCTAAAACAGAATATTAAGATCCCAAGCACTTCAAGGGGACATAGATTGTTTAGCACCAATACATTCAGTCAAAGGTCTTTAACTGCATACAATAAGATTTGGGCTATTTCAGAATATGGTAGAAAAAGAAAACATAGCAATTACCTGTTGGAGAGCGTACCGGGTTGAAATATCTAATATGACATAGGGGGTGTTTGGGATTGATTATTTAAAACAGATTATGCGTTTTGAAAAAGCAGGGGTGGAGCTGCTTATAGATTATTGCGTTTTGGTAACCTAAAAAACTGATTATCTGCGTTTTCAAAATGCAATCCAAACACTAAAAACTGATTATTTGTGTTTTCAAAACGCAATAATCTAACAATCAGATTCAAAACGCAATCCCAAACACCCTCATAATAAAATATCTAATATGACAACATAATTAATGATTTGCCAATATATGATTAATGATTATTATTATTTTATTATTATTTTAAAACAAATCTCTGCCATAAGTTATCATATTCTAATATAAAAAAAAAGGTAATTGGGTCGGGTATCACCTAATCCCAGGCCCGACCCAAACCCATAATTTTTTTTAAACTAATTCCAAACCTGACACAATACCTGTCGGGTTACAAAAAATAGTCGTTTTTTTCTCCGTTTTTTATATAGCACTATGGTACTCGTTGGAAAGATAATAAAACGCTCGTTAATTTGGTGTAATTTTTTTCTTTAAAAAATCTCGTGTATAAAAGATATTAACGTTTAAAATTTATGGGAGGAAACATTAGAGATAAAAATCTAATTTTGTTTTTAAATTTTAAATTATTATTTTTCTAAAATAAAGGTCTTGCCACATGGGATGACACATGGCACAATCAATAAAGAGAATACCCTCTTTGAATGCCATGTCATTAAAATGGCTTTGGTTTATTATATGTATAGATAATAGATTAATAGATAATAGATTATAAATCATTATATTTGAAAACAAAGAAAAAGTAGGTTACATCGATACAAAATTCTGAAAAAACAATTTATTTCTTTTACAATATACACATTTTATCACTTTATATTGGATTTGTATATCATGGGAAGCACCTAAGAATAATCTAGTTAACACATATATTAAACTAGCTTTTATCTTGAGAGCGTCCCGGGGTTGAAAAATATAACAATTCTAATAATACTAATACTAATAGTAATAATTATTACTCTTGTAATTAAATAAATAAAAAAATAACCTTGCTATAAGGTGACACCATGTGTTGCAGTGTTGCACGATTCTTTCTCATAGCTTGTCTTGATGAAGTATACCTATGCATCTTTAAAAGAGTAAAATTCTAATGAAAGCATGGCGATTGGGCTGAATTTCAGCATCGTAGATAAGAACATGGTTTAAAAAAAAAACATTTTTAATGAATAACCTGAACACTTTGTGTTTTTTTTCCTGTATGAACGAAACCCCACAAAAAATAGTCGTTTTTTTCTCTGTTTTTTATATAGCATTATGGTACTCGTTGGAAAGATAATAAAACGCTCGTTAATTTGGTGTACTTTTTTTCTTTAAAAAATCTCGTATATAAAAGATATTAACGTTTAAAAATTATGAGAGGAAACATAAGAGAGAAAAATTTTAATTTGTTTTTAAATTCTTTTTTGCTAAAATAACTCAATTTAAATTTAGTAGATTAGGTTTTATATTATTTTTTTTATTTCCCACATGGCATGACACATGACACACTCAAAGAGGAGAATGTCTCATTGAATGTCATGTCATTAAAATGACTTTCTTAGGCCTTCATTGAATGACAACTCATCAATCTTCAATTCTTTTATTTTAAGTTATAGATACTATATTATAACCCGGGAGTGTCTCGGGGTTGAAAAATCTAATATTAGTAAACAAACGAAAATCACTGAGTGAAATAACTATGTAGGCATCAAATTAAGTAATATATAACCATTTGACATGATGACTTTCAGATGTTGGATTGTATGAACATCTAGCCGGTTCAACTTCCACAGCATGAATAATAATAGCTTTATTAGAAACCTAACAAACCCATTCATAACATATGTTGTGAGATAACTAAAAACTAACTGCAACAACAAATAGGTATACAATATAAATTGTTCGATATTTTGAGCTACAACGATGTCTTTTATATAAGCTTTTGGGTTAGTTCTCTCAATTTCTCTAATAAGAGAGATGCATAGACTCCCATATAGGGATGAGCACATAGAGCCGAATACCGATACCGTCCCGTCTCCGTATCGAACCGATACCAAACCGAGGGTGTTCGGTATCGATATCGGTACCCACAATTAGAGGTTTTCGGTTTTGGTATTACCGGTATCGGTACGGGATCGGCATTTTAAAGTAAAATACCGATACTATACCGGTACCATACCGATACCGTACCGTATGTGTTCGGTATCGGTATTGGGTTCAGGGTGTTTTCGGCATCAGTTTTTTCGGGATCGGTATTGGTTGGTACCGATACCATCCCGAGCTCATCCCTACTCCCATAGTTACAGAAAAGAAACACTAATCAGCATAATAAAATTAATTATCATAAATCGCCTAAACACAAAGATAAGAAAACATGTCAAATGGGTTCCAATAACTTAGAGTTTAGTTATCATAAAAAAATGTAACCTTCAAACATAAGAACCAATTACTCAAAATCTAATCTAATTAAATATGCTATATAAAAAATATACCATATAAGCATAGAGGTAAAATTGCAATATGACACATATAAAAAGTAACTTACCTTACATCCCATAAGACTATACAATAGCTTCTACAAAGGTATTGTTCCAAAAATTACATTAACAAAGATAAAAAGATATAATTTTGATTATAAACATCTCACATTTTCTTTTGTTTTCAACATTGTGCATATTAAACACACATAGAAAATCGTATACCAACACTCCCAATAATTTAACAAACACAATCCATCTCGAAAGACCCACAAAATTCCTGCTCATGTAGCGCACATGTACGCCTATCGCCTCATGCAATCAATGCAGTAAGAAGCATCGTCCCACCGCACCTCAAGCACACTTTTTAAAAAACTAAGGTTTGTGACAGAACAATATACTGCAATTAAATTCCAGGACACCTAAGACCAATTACCTTTTCCTGCCTCGGCCTCATCAACAATTTATAAAACAAACACAAAACAACACTCACATTAGCAATTAATAATAATCAGATCATATCCAATAACTTAAAAAATAATAATTTGACTTACATCTAATTGCTTTTGAACAATACACAGTCGTTTCTTCGGCTTACCTGGCAGTCTCCGTCCAACCATCTACATGAAATCTTCCTCCAATTCACGTCGTGATAGAGACACCAAAAACTTTGCGTTTTTTTTTTCTCTCTCTCTCTCTCTCCCCCCGCCGTCACCGTTAACTACCACAGATGAATTAAGTTTCAACACCTCACCTTCACTTTACCGTTACCGCTAACTCCGTTCGTCGGAGCTCTTCTAGTCCTCAGATTCCACGGCCGATCTGCCGGGGAATTAAACGACGTCGTTGCAGTTCCTATTCTTTGTTCCGCTAGAGACTCAAACGACATCTTTGTAGTGGTTCCTAGAATAGTGTCCTTCATCTCACCAACCTGTTTTTTTGAAAATCCATCATTAGTTTATAGTTTTTCGGATTCGATGACTTTTCTGATGGTTTCTTGTGGCGGATTAATTTATAGTTCCATTAGATTAGGGTTAAGGATACAGAAAGAAGATGTCAAACAAAGAAGTTTAATTTATAGGTGGTTTTTTTAAACAATACCTAGTGTCATGTGGCACATCTAAAGGAATGATGATATCTTTAAGTGCCATGTAGAATTTAGTGCTTTGGTTTATTAATATATAATTATATAATTATTATTATTATTATTATTATTATTATTATTATTATTATTATTATTATTATTATATATCGATTGTACTTTTTAAGCAATAATATTTGTATTACTTAGAATTTGAGAAAATCATTTCTTTGATGGTTATAATATTGGGGGAGAGATATTGTACAAAGAGTCCTTAAAATAAAAAAAAGTGTAGGAAGAATTATGAATCATTAGATTAAGCAGTGGCAAGATCGTAATATACAAACCAATTAATCACGTCTAAAACAAACCCAAGTGTATATTAGTCAAACTGTTAATAAATGCGTTTAATCTGAACCGCCAATTCGCCCAAATTTGATGATGGTTACTAAAATTATGACACCAATTCTACTCGTCTCATTCAATTAGGGTTTTTTTTCCAAAATAAAACACACACAAAAACACACACTACAAGTAGTCATTTTTGAAAAACCATAAGAATAGAAAACAGAGCATGGCATCAAAACGAAAATCAGGTATGGATCTGAAGATCATGTTAATTTAACTTTTGTGTTTACATGCAAACAATAAATTAACCAAACAAAATTTGAAAATGAAACAGATAAGGAAGTCGATAGAAAAAGCAAAAACAATCATGATAGACATGCAACCAAACAGAGTAAAGGTATGAAGAAGATAATTATGTTTCATTAATTGATTGTGTATATTTCTTTTGTTTTTAATAACCTGTTTGTGTTTAAGTAGATTCAATATGTTGTTTAAAACAGAAAACAAACGCGCATTTTGTATTGTTTATAAATTGTTAAAGGTGTGTTTTAGGTTATTTGAAACAAATAATAGGTGCGTTTATGGTTAGCTAAAAAGTAACGTGCATTTGTTCTTCCTTAATTATTTTATAACGTGCGTCTGAATGTTAAGATCAAATTTATAATGTGCGTCTGTTGAAATATGCAAGTAAACCCAAAGTCTGTTGGTTGTTCTATGTTTAGAATTGTATGTTAATTGGTTTTTTGTTTATTAAACAGAGCCAACGAATGTGGCAGAAGAAGATGATGATTTCCAGGAACCTATAAGAAATCTGTTGAATATTAAAAGATGATTCAAAAAGTAAATAAAGAAGTTGCAAAAAAATTGGAGGCTAATGTTGAAAAAATGAAGCATAAGTTGAAGAAACAAAAACCAAATGTTGAGCCAAGTTCAGAATCAGATGACGATTTCGAGAGGCCAAACAAGAAAGTTAAAATGGATGAACCTAAAAAGGTGAAGAAGGCAAAGGAAAGGGAATTTGTCGAATACAGAGATAAAAAGTTAAGACTAAGATGCCTTCCTGCTGAATTTATTGACAACATCAAGGAGTACACAGATGATCAAAAGGAAGATGTGATGAGAATGGGATTTGGATCTGGATCTGTCTTAGACATTAGGATTGATTCAATATCAACATGTTTGTCTTACTGGCTATTATTCAATTATGATGAGGGAAGAAACATAGTTAACGCATGGAATTGGAAAATAAAGACAACACCATCAATGGTACATGAAGCTTTGGGCATACCAATGGGGAATAAGCCGATGCTAGAGAAAAATAGGGCAAGGAAGGGTTCTGACTCTACGATAGATGAGTTCAAAATCAATTCAACAAAAATAAAGTTACCGTTTCAATGGTAGTACCGGTGATTAAGCAACAACAAAGAGGTGGCCAGATGTTTAAGCTGAATTTTCTAGTGCTATGGAACATAGTGTTCGGGGATATTACAAAATCAACAACGATCAATCAAAGCTTTTTGTATGGTGTAGAAGATGAGGCTGATATTATTAACATGAATTGGTGATCATACCTGATTGAATGTCTAAGAAGAACAAGAGCAGGATGGAAGGAAGACCAATATAATGGGCCTATTGCAATGCTGAGTGTGAGTATATAAACGCACTTATATTTTCTATTAAATGCATTTGTATTTTTTAACATATATATGATGCTTTATATTTTTTTTTAAACCCATTTGTATTTTTTTAACATGTAGGTTATTTACACACTTAAATACAACAAAAGACATCCATCTGAATTTAGAATTAGCACATCAGCAGTTTCTTACATAACCTCCAGTTCATTGGCAGCAATGTAAACTTATCTATATGAAAACGGCCCATTGACTGATATAGAAGAAGATGATGTGGGTGATGGTGATGAAGATGATGAAGAACAAAATGTAGCTGCTGGTGATCAAGAAGACGAAGAAAATGATCAAATACAAAAAGATCAAAATGTAAACGAAGTTGTGGATGTGTTGGTGAGTATGCAAGACAGTGAGGTCGTTGATAAAACAACATTGGATACTGATGATTACACTCTGAATAGGGTGAGTGTAACATCGCGTTATTTTTACTTTTCTTATATTTAAATTCTATAAAATTCCAAGTTCGTCTTTATCCGCTTCTTGTAGGTTACTCATACCAATTCATGACGAGTCGTTATTATAATTTATCCTATTCAATTTAGGCATTATAACTAGAAACTCATTTAGTTAAGATCTTAATATATATATTTATTTATTTTATTTTTTAAACATATATAATATTTTTAGTTAAAAAAAAACGTGATGATTAATTTGGTTAGTTTGACTTTTGTGACACCAACTAATAACCTTTGATAATATGTTTTTTTTTGAAAGGTGAACTTCATTAAAAACAAAAACGGGCTATCTCCAAGCTAGAGATAACCACAAACCAATGCATCAAGTTATATCAAAGTTACACCATTCTCTCCAACATATTTTACCCATCCTCGAACGACTATTAAACCATAGAAAACCCAAGGACTTAACATCCGCCACAATCTTGGAAACACTCGAACTAACCTGAGCAAACACAACGTCATTCCTGGTAGACCAGATCTTCCAACAAGTTATCACACAAATGCCGAACACCAAGGTCTTCTTCCTGTTAGACACGTTCAAATGGTTCACGAGCTGCATAATATCCTTCACCGAGAAAAGCAGCAGCGGGGGGATTTTGAGCCACGAAGCAATGCCACTCCAAACGTCGTTAGCCAATAAACAAGCCGTAAAAATATGCTCCGTAGTTTCCATCGCTTCAGCACAAAATTTGCACTCGCCTTCTCCGACATTAATATTCCTATGAATAAGTGCGGTAGCCGTCGGAAGCCTATCCAAATTAGCCCTCCACATGAACACATTACATTTAGACGGGATCCACTTACACCACTTATAAATGAAAATGTTCCCATCCATCGCAGTCTTACCAAGCCATTCGTGAGCCTGTTTAACAGTGTACAAAATATTGGATCCACCATTCCATTTCCAAGTATCTCCCTTGTCGCTCAAACAAACTGTGGAGACCAACCTATGACAATCGATCAACTCCATAATTTCCACGCTAGAAGCCGGATATCTTTTCCATTTCCATTCAATACTCCCTTGCGCTAAATTCATACCAATACGATCAGCCACTTTACACCATTTGTTGCTTTCAAGTTGAAAAAGATTAGGATATAAATCCTTCAAAGTAACATCATTAATCCAAGCGTCAACCCAAAACCAAATATCCAACCCATTACCAAGAACACCCCGAATCATGTTAACAAACGACACCCCTTGCATTTTGGTGTTATAACCCACCTTAACTAGCTTACTCCACGGCCCCGTAGATTGTTTATTCCAAGGATACATATCCCATCTTCGATTAGAGACATGTAAGGCAATAATAACGCGTTTCCATAAGACCCCCTCTTCCGTCTTGAATCTCCACAACCATTTTAAAAGCATAGCATGGTTACAATCGGCCAACTTGCTAAGCCCCAAACCACCATCTTTTTTCTGCTTAGCGACCGTGTCCCATGCCACCCAATGGATTTTACCAACCTCGTCATTCCCTCCCCATAGAAATCTTTTAATTAAACCTTCAAGTTTATTTATCACCGCTACTGGGGCTTTAAATAAAGAATAATAATATGAAGGAATGCTTTCTAACACCGATTTAGCAAGGACCAACCTCCCTCCCATGGATAAGACACGCGCTTTTCCACCGGATAACCGTTTCTTGAAAACTTGAACCACTGGGTCCCAACTTTTAATTCGGTTCATATTCCCACCCACTTGAATTCCCAAATATTTAAATGGAATTTCACCCGACCTACAATGCAACCACGTCGCTTGGTCCCTAACGGTATCCAGATTAATCCCAACACCAAACAAAGTCGATTTTGGGATATTAATCTTCAACCCCAAACACAAATGAAAAATACGAAGGATACGACTTAAAACAATAAAGATAGACGTCGACTACTCACCCATAACCATCGCGTCATCTGCATATAATAAGTGTGATAAAATAGGACCTTCGTTCGGAAGACGGGCCCCTTTAAGCTCACCAATGCCACAAGCCTTTCGAACTAGACTAGAGAATGCTTCCATGACAATAATAAATAGGAAAGGAGAAATCGGGTCTCCCTGCCGTATACCTTTACTACAAGAAAACTCAAACATCGGAGAACCTTTGATAATATGTTGTCGTCGTTTTTTTCTTTTCTTTGAAATGCAATGTACACAACAGTAAACAAAACCATCGCCATTCCATAAATACACCAACTAATCTCCTCCCAACCACCCTAATTACTCCCTTAATTATCCAACCAACTTACCCCACTTATAAATACACCTCCTCCCCACCCTTTAACTCTTTGCTCACTCTAAATCACTCTCTAAATCTCTCTCAAATCCTCAAGTTTCAAGCCAACTTCCTGTTTGCATCAGTGAGTTTCTTGGCTTAAAACTTCAAGTTTCATTCTATTTTTCTTCTTCTTTTCTTCTTAAAATCCTTTGGAGAAACCTCTAGGACCTATCCATTGCTTCTCCACAGAAGTATATAATGGATAGAGCACCAAAAAGAGGCCTCAAAGATGATTAGTTTCTATGATTCTTTTATGTCCTAGGGTCTTTGTTGTAAAGGAACCAACCAAGTCCACCAACAATCCAATGTTGGATGAATTTGTGCTATGGTAATGGTTGACAAAGGAGAGCCAAGGCTCATCCAAACAAGTCACCATACTTTACTTAAACCTCCTAGTTATAGTATGTATTATTATAAGTATACTTTTTAATCCTTTATCCTATTACTCTAGTAACAATCTCTTGGAAGGTTTGCGGTTACACCCTACCTTACCAACTCTCTTGACCCTTCTTGTGATATGGATTAATCCACACTAGAAAGGGGAAATCACGTGTCCAAAACCCACGTTTATCCCATAAGCGAAGTGGTTATGACATGAACTTATCAATCGGATTCACATTCCTAACCTTAAACCATCCGAATCATCTATGATGATTTTGTGCGCTTGGTCTAACTTATTCTCATGACCATCCGGATTACCTTAAAGGCAATTTGTGTTTTGGTTTGCCTAAAAGGCTTGCATGATTCTCTTGAGCCTATAATCTAAACTCAAACCTAAGACCCATATTCTTTAATTCTAGTTATTCAAGGCTAAAGCTTAATCTTTCAAGACACTCTTTTGGAACCTTATCAAGACGCACCCAAAGGTGAGCCATACTTGTCCCTTTTTCTTTTATCACTTTTGGGACCAACATGTATCGTATGCAAAGCACACTAATTCTTTTATAAACACACATGCTCAATCTATTAAACATACTTATATGCTAATTTCCATGCTTACGATTCTTGATACTTAAACATAATTCATTAACTATTATTAGCCCACTTAACATGTATGGCGCTATAGGTATAGCACCCCGCCCCCTTTATGGGTCATTGTTAAGAATCAAACGGACCTAGCATGAATATGTTAGGTATATGCAGTGGACTCGCGGGTTTGAGTTATGTTCTTTGTATGGTATGTATGTGCGATGCTATAGTATGAGATTCGAGTAAATCATTCTAATTACTACGTATGTAAACCAAAACTAGTATGCTCACCAATGTTTTACGTGTTGACGAATATTTTATACATGTTGCAGGGAATGTTTAATGCATGATTTTCAAGAAAAACTACTTAGGATTGGACTAGAAACTCACGCTAGTTTAAGCTCTATGTTTTGATGTTGTATTTCTTTTTTTTTTTTTTTGAAACAATTTGTATTCCGTATCTTTTAGACAATGATTATGCTATGAATGAAATTTTATCTTTAAATCATATTGTCACAATTAGTGTCAAGAAGTCTTTGAACAATCTACCACAAGTCTCGCCTTGATGTATTCCGCCATCGGTTGGGGTGTGACGATGAGAACTCCACAAAGAAGAATTCGAGTTGATGATGATGATGATGCAAAGTATGAAAATGCAGATTTGAGAGATTTTGAAATGAGTACTCAAGAAATGTTTAAATATTGCAACACGCAACCAGAACTAAGTTATAATCTGGAGATTAGACAAGCAGAGTATAAGGCAACAATGAAAGCAAAGAATGTACTATGTTTAAACGCACTTTGAAGTAAATTTAAACGCATGTATAAATTGATTTAAAACGCACATGTATTGATTTAAAACGCACTTTATTAATTATTTAAACACACATTTATTTTAATTAAACGCGTTTACTTTCTTATATTCAAAATTTAAACGCACGTATGTTGATATAAACGCACATAGAATTTACATATATATTTGTCTATTGTTGACTAAGATTTGGATAAAAACCATGGATAAGAACATAAAGAGGTATCAAGCAATACAAAAGGACATGGAAGAAATAGTTGAGCAAGCACAAACCAAGTATTTCCGGGCGCCTGAATTGATGGAGAGGTGTAGAAAGTAGGATAAAGTGAACAATAAACAATCAAAAGACATAAGTGCTAAAAAGGATAATGCTGAATTTGAGGATGAACAAAATGTGGTTGACATAGAAGAAAATGTAGTAGGGCTTGAAGTTGAAGATGAATAGAATGTTGAAGTTAATGAAACTTCAAAAAGGAATGAGGTGGAAAAGGATGACCAGATTGGTGAAGATGAACATGATGTTGAAGGTTATGAAACTTTAAAAAGGAATGAGGCGGAAAAGGATGATCAGGTTGGTGAAGATAATGCTGCTTCAGACAAGGCTGAATTAGCTAAGGATGCAAACTTAGAAGCTCTAAATCAAGAAGAAATAACTGACACGACAATAAACATGCTGCAAACCATAGAACTAAGTGTGTATGCAGTGAAAGAGGTAAATGAAACACTAAATGCACAACAGGCTGAAAAGGAAAAGCCAAAAGAAAAAGATAAAGGTAAAGACAAGGGAAAAGCAGTGGTTGACGCTGGAAGGCCAAACAGGGACAAAAACCCTTCATGGGCATTAAGTTCTCCATACACTGGAAAAAAATGTGTGCATCGTTGAACAACTAACGGAAGAGGAGATAAGAATAACAGAATTCATGTTTGCACCAATTAGGGATGGATTGTAAGTGTCTTTTTCTTATTGTTTGTAAAATATTATCGAATGTGTACTAATTTTTAAATTCTTGAAATTCGGGAAAATGTGTTTTCGCTCAGAAGCTGGAACAGAGACACCGAAGGTGATTTTTGAAAGTTTCCATCCAGGAATTTAGCTTCACACAAATGCACTGGATGCATGGACTGATATCCTAAATTATGAGGAGTCGAGCCGAAGGAAAGAGGGGTCTGCATACAAACTGTTTTTGAGTTCTACCATGATGGTATGAATGTTTAACTTAAAATGCACACACATAATAAATTAGATGCACTTAAGAAAACTAATTATTTTTTTTAACTGGGAGAGAAGAATTTTAAACGCACATACAATATACATTAAACGCGTGCTTAAAAAATTGTCTAGTTCAAACACACACATACAATATATTAAACACACATTATTAAATTCATTGTTTTTTGGTTTCCTGGCAATGCAACCTGATAACTACTATGAAGAAGGGGTTAGTTGGGCAGATAGGCATGAGGTTTTTAAAAAGCAATCTTCAAGATATCCTACGAAAGTTCAAAGCAAAATCGTTAGATGAATTCTACATGATTCGACATGTTGATAGATAGACATTTCTATGTCTTGAGTTTTGATTTGAAGAATGGAATTACAGAGTTGCTTGACAACTCTAAAGAGGTACAAGACTTTGAAAAGCGATATAAAGGGGTGCCCGAAATATTAGTATGTAGTGATGTAATGTCACATTTTACACAAAAAAAACATGAAAAAATATTATCATAACAAACTGTTTTTTTTGTAAAAATATTTGTAGAGACATACATTGTGCCATAGCTTGATGACAACCTGTCCTAGAAGCACAGAGATTGAAAACCTTGAAATAAATCCTATTGTAAGACGAGAAATGCCGTGGAGGACTCTAGACAACGAAGAAGACTGTGGCATATTCGCTATGAGACAGTTGGAAACCTTTAGAGGGCAAAAAAAATTGAATTGTGGTTTGCAGGCGAATCAGAATTTCAAAGGAAGCAGTTGAGTGTATTGCATTTCAAGTACGTAGCGAATATTATACTTTCACCTCACAACCTGGTAAGAGATGATATTATTGAAGAGGCTAACAAGTTCGCAAAAAGGCCACTCAAGGCAAAGACAAATATGATGGAGAATGTCATGTTAAAATTACTAAAGAGGTTGGATAAAATATGAAGATGGTCATGAGGTTTTGTTGTTAGTTAATGATTTGAACATAATGTTTAGTTACTGACTTAGTTTTTAATGTTGGTATTTTAAACGCACTCATATATGAATGAATGTTCATGTTAAATGCACGTATAAAATAGCATTGATTATTCATATTTCACATAAACACATTTATACATAATGCATAGTTATTTCTTACGCACGCTATAATAACATAGAAACAAACAAAAAAAACACAAAAACAACACATACAACAATAACCCCTACATGGGCAGTTACTGAAGAGTTTACATAGATTTTAGAAACTGAATTTTAAATTCAATAGAACACCTCAAAAGGGCTATGGATTTTGTAAGTTGTTCAACGAGGTTGACATCGTCATTTTTAGTATCAATCATAAACATGACTGCAAGTTCATGAAGACTTGAGTCGGGCATACGCATAAGAAGCTTGGAAATCTCATCTCTCTTGCTCATGCCATCATTTATCCTGTTTAGATTATCGGTCTACGACTCTCACAAGCATAATCTTTTGCAATTTGTTCCTCAATCCTTTTTATCATTTGAGATTTTGACGATGAAGATTGTGGTATGGAGGAAGACATTACTGGAAAACAAGAAGATAAGATGCGTTTCAATTGTGCGGTGTAAAAATGATGCTATAGAGATAATTATAAAGAAAACAATAATAACCAGATGACAACATATCATTCACGAGAATTACTGTTATTGTTGGTTTCCAATAATTGATCTATAAACGTACGTGAATAACATTTTAAACGCAAACATATATGGTTTATATAAACGAACATGTAAAGTTATTAAACACACTTACAAAAAGAATGACAAGCACATATTCATTTACATAGACGCACGTTGAACAACCCTTGATTAACTATAAACGCACTTTATGATTCTTCTTCTTCTTCTTCATCATCATATTATTGATAATGAAAATTCCTTCCTCAGTTCCTCTACATCTTTCTATCTCTACAATACCTCCATGATCCTTGATTTTGATTATCAACATATAATCAAAATGTAAAACTAAGTCAAGCATGCATAAGACATCCCTTGTAATCAATCGTCAACAAAAGATTGTTAACCGAATGAAAAAAACATAGCATCATAAGAATCGTAAAAAAATATTGTTAATTGAATCGTGAATTGAATCAATCGTCAATCGAAAATAGTTAATCGGTCATGAATTGAATCTGAATTATTGTCGAATCTAATTGAATCGTGAATTGAACTATGATTGGATCAGAGATTAACGAAAGAATAAAAGGACTAAATTACCATTTTAATCAACCAGGATTAAATTAAATAAACTTAACTTTGGTTTCCCTGTGTCATCCTATGGTGTCTTTCTATCCTTTCTATGTTAACATACTTTGTACCGTATACTTTCTCATAATATTATATAGATATAATATTAAAAAAAGGTGATGATCGCCAATTCAAATCAAAATTATTTTGTTTGAACATGAGCTTCATTTCTTTTATTTGGCGTATAATGTATACTTTTATTTTTATCTTGTGTTAAAAAGGAAACAATGAGATCTAGTTAGAAATCCGCAATAGTAAGGGGGATGCACCTAGATAAACATGTACTAATGAGAAATTTGACGCCCTCAATTAGACATGACTTATTGTCCTATTGTCCGAGAAACTTACGGACATTCATGATCTGATCAAATATATGTTTGTCTACATTTAGTTATTCAATTCTGATTTTCTTTTATTTTATTTATCTATTAATATATATAAAAGAATTGAACATTGCTGACGTGGCGTGCAATGGTGCCTTCAACCTCTCTATGAAACTGACACGTGGCATCATAATTGAAAGATTTTAGTGTTTTTGAATTATTTCCTTTTTAATTAAATTGAATTATTTTAGGAAAAAAGAATTTAAAAATAAATTTAAAATTTTCTCTCTCATATTTCCTCTCATAATTTTTAAACGTTTATATCTTTTATATACGGATTTTTTAAAGAAAAAAATTACACCAAATTAACGAGCGTTTTATTATCTTTACAACGAGTACCATAGTGCTATATAAAAAACGGAGAAAAAATCTACTATTTTTTGTGGGGTTTCGTTCATACAGGAAAAAAAACACACAAAGTATTCATGTTATTCATTAATCATGTTTTTTCTTTTAAACCAGGTTCTTATCTACGATGTTGAAAATCAGCCCAATCGCCATGTTATCATTGAAATTTTAATAGGTATACTTTATCAAGAGAAGCTATGAGAAAGAATCGCGCAACACTGCAACACATGGTGTCAGCTTATAGCAAGGTTATTTTTTTATTTATTTAATTACAAGAGTAATAATCATTACTATTAGTATTAGTATTATTAGAATGGTTATATTTTTCAACCCCGGGAAGAATTGATAGTTGCTGACGTGGCGTTCAATGGTGGCCTCAACCATCTCTTGATTATGCCACGTGGCATAAGAGATGCAATAGTTACAACTTCCAACTTAAGTGTTTGTTTATTTGATTAGGTTAGGAATTATAAAAGCCATTAGAATGTGAGAAATTAGAGAGATGTGATGAGTTTTTGAATAGTTGCAGCTTACATAAGTGATTCTTTAGATGATTACTGATTAGGTTTTAGATTAGGGAATATGAGTTATTACTGATTAGAATACTATGAACATGCAATGATTGAGAGATTTTGTGGTTAGTTAACTTGAGCCATTTGCAATAGGTTATCACGTAAAATTAAATTTTTCAACCCCGGAACCTCCCGGGGTAATCAGCTAGTGTCTGTATAAGCAAATAAACATGTGTCCAAATGTTCGATTATCTATATTTATACTATATTATAATTATAAGTGAGGGGTAGTTTAATACAGCCCCGCTTACGGCTGTGCACATATAATGTATATATGTGTTGCCCTCTGGGGCAAAAGTAAAATTGCACTAGTTTTAACGTTATTTTACTAATTTCGTGAAAATAGCGTTAAAAATGACGGACGGTTAATCATGCATCAGGTGGTGACGTTGATAGCCAAAAGACAATGGGTACATGCACTAATCGGGTTTGTCCCGGATGCTAAGTGTTATGTGCCTTATGTCCAAGGCTTGATACAAAACCACTATCGAGCCGGCGGTCTCATTGGAAGCAGCCTCTCTATTCCCACGGGGTAGAGGTAAGGTTGTCTATATCTTACCCTCCTCAGACCATACCTTAGCTTTTGCTATTGATGGGATTAACTGAGTATGATGATGATGATGATGATGATGATGATGATGAGGGGTAGTTTAAGATACTAAAAAGTTAATAATTTTATTTTGATTAATAACCCTAAAATTGGGGTAAAATAGTCATTAATTTTTTTACACTTTAGTACCTCATTTTAGTTACTTTAATTCTCTCATTTTTTTTTGAACAGTGACTTTCTTCAAAGCGGAAGTGGTAGAAGTTCATCACACCCGCCTAATCGGCAGGCCCTAACCCTTTCCACATGCCCCAACTATGTTATCTGAACCGGTCCCACGCTGGCACGGTGGGGGCTTCGGTGTCCGCCTAAAAACCGTACTGCCTCCACACGAGTTTTACCTCGCTGGAGTAACAGCCGGATGAAAACCGGGCCAGCTCAAGATCGAACTTACATCACTTGGACCACAAACCTCACCATCATTGCCTGGTGTCCTCCAAATGCAGCTCGCGAGAATCGAACTCGCGTCTCCCAAAGGGAAGACCGGTCCGTTCACCAACTGAACTACACTTAAAGGACCCCTCATTTTTAGTTAGCAGTTACACTTTTCTCATCTCCCCTACAAAATTATAATTCTTTTATTTAATCATAACATAACTTTTAAACTATTATATTTAAAAAAGATTCAAAAATACTGTGACGATCTGCTCATTTTTGTCGACGTTTCAACGTTTGTCTTAGTCAATATCGACGTATAGATTGAAATGTAGAAGAAAGAAATGTGTTATGTACAAGTGATTATTGCATTGAATGTTTAACTTAAATAATCTAAAAGAAACAGATATTTATTAAGTAACTGAAAGAATCTCAATTTTACCTAATATTTTATAGCTAATACTTTAAAAGATGTAACTAATATTGTTATATGGGGGATCAAATGAGAAGAAACTTCATGTGAGAACAAAAAGAAGAAGTTACATAATGGTTAAACATTAATAGTTTAACTCTTCTTACATCAATTATCATCTATCTAATTAAATAGTCATTAACACTTAATCTTACACATTATCAAAATTTGTCGTACGTATATAAAAAATCATCCTACATATAACAAAATTATCATATGTTTATCCTACACATATCAAGATTATCATACATTTATCCTAGATATATAAAAATTCATCCTACACATATCAAAATTATCCTTCATTCCAAATAAGGGTTGCTTTGGAAGAATATATTTTAAAAATGAATTATAAGTTTCATTTATTTAACTAGTTTAGAGGGGGTTACAAAAAAATAATAATCAATTTAATATTCATTACAATTATTAAATGAAAGCTTCGTATTGGTTAGAATTTGTTCTTTTTCTTCTTACAAAACATTTTCTTCTCATTTGAACTCTCCACTATTGTTATAATGTACATTCCATTAATGCAGAAGTAAACATATAGCAGCTAACGCGTTGTTTATAGAGAAAAATTATAAAGCTTGAATAAACATTAAATCAAAAACTAAAATGTAAGTGAAAGTTGGATTACAAATCAACATAATTTAGATGCAATTAAAGAACTTAAACATGTTTATTGTGAATATGGATGTTGAATCATAACACCATTTCATGACCAAGTAAAACTCAAAATCGCAAAATTGAATTTGGTTCTAAATATTGTTCCGCCCAATAATGAAAATTTCATATCAGTCAAATGCAACGATTCACAATACTAAACATGGCACTCGAAATCTATAGACCAGCATTGGTGATTCCTAAAACATGATAATGTTGTTAAACGGTTATGGTTCATTCTTCCTTTGGCAGACAAATAATTTATCACACAGTAACAATATTGCTGGGCTCTAAGAATGCTTTATCACATTTGTTACCGATAACTTCAATTGTAGTACCCTATTTAAATAATCAACTTTAGCAGTATGTGCATATGTATTTGGGTTTGCATGCATATATTAATAAGTATACACATAAATATAAGACTGAATTACAAGTTTTGTCCTTTAACTTTATACCAAATTTCAACGGATGTCCTTTAACTTTAAAATTGATTGGTTTTGTACTTTATGTTTTAAAATCTTGCACGTTTTGTCCTTTGGTGCTAACCCAGTTAATTTTTTTCGTTAGGTGGAGGGTAAAATTGTCTTTTTACTCTTCCAAGGACTATTTGTGCAAGTAAATTAAAGTTTTGGACAAAAAGTAAAATTGAAAATTAATATAACCCCCCCTCTCTTAATACCTGCCAACACCATAACCTACCATCACCACCGCCCGCCGACCACCACCTGTCGCCGACCACCACCACCTGTCTGACCACCACCACCACCTGCCGCCGACCACCCCCCTCTCTTAATAGCCCAACCCGACCACCATAACCTGACCACCAATCGACCACCATAACCAAACTTGACCACTAATCGACCACCATAACCAATCACAGAGAGAGAGAGGGGGGGGGGGGGGAGACAGAGACCACACCACCACCAGAACCACCTCTGGCCTAGCCCAACCACCACCATGAACACCATCTCCATAACCATAACCAATCACCATAATATTCAGAAAAGAGGGTTTTTACCTTGAGACCAGATCTGACCCGATAAGTACAGCAAATGTCGTCTCCTTCCTCTTCCGTCTGTCCCTCTCTCTCTCTCCCACGCTTTCTCTTTCTGTCCCCTGTCTCTCGTTCTCTCTGTCCTCTATCTCTCGTTCTCTCTCTCTGTCGTTCTCTCTCTCTCTCTCTCTCTCTCTCTGTCGAATCTCTCTCTCCCACGCTTTCTCTCTTTGTCCACCGGAAGGGTGTGGGTGTGGTGGTGTTGTGGTGTGCTCGACCGGAGGGTGTGGGTGTGGCGGTGGCAGGTGGTGAATGAAGGGTGTGGGTGTGGTCTGCTCTCTGTCCACCGGAGGGTGTGGTCTGCTCTCTGTCCACCGGAGGGTGTGGTCTGCAGGTGGTGAATGAAGGTGATGGTGGTGTGGGGATGGAGGTAGGTGGTGGTGATAAATGAATGAGAGAGAGATAGATTAATATATATATATATATATAATTCTTTTTTTTAATTTTAAAATGTTTTTCTAAATAAATGGGTAAAAAGACAATTTTACCCTCCGCTTAACGAAAAAAATTAACTGGTTTAGCACCAAAGGACAAAACGTACAAGATTTTAAAACATAAAGTACAAAACCAATCAATTTTAAAGTTAAAGGACATCCGTTGAAATTTGGTATGAAGTTAAAGGACAAAACTTGTAATTCAGTCTAAATATAATTAACTACAAGAAATCTTAGTAAACTTTTAAATATACATAATTAGCAAAATATATAAAACTTTAAAATAATTAAGTTTAGAAAATGTAAAGACGCATGTTAGATATTAATTATAGGTAAATTTCTTTTAAAAACCTCGGCTGCATCAATTTAACAGAAACACCTTAAGCATATTATATATCCATGTGATATTAACATCTATGTTAATAACAACAAAACTCCCTAATTTGAAGGGTTTCTTTTTAACAAGTTAAAAAAAAAAGATAAAAGCATTGAATTCGGTATTCACAGAAAACATAATAATTATTTTACACTTTGATAAAAAATAATCAAAATTTCCTAATTTAAAGAGGTGGGAAAATCTTGACTTTTAAAGTTTAAACATATGCTGACATACTAAAGTTTATCATATAAATACATAGGAATGCATACATGTTTCACTTGCTAAAATACTTAGGCATGGATATAAATCCGAATTCAAAGGTTGAAGCTTCTAAGGTTGGTTCTTTGTTACTTTATAGTTTTCATTCGCCCCATTTTAATAATTATACATTTTTATACATATCTTAGTCATGTAAATGTTAACTTCATGGTTTTGCAAATTCACTTAGATGAAAAACATACAGAAATGCACAAAGCAATAGTCATACAAGCGTCTAAAGTAACGTTTAAGGTTGTATTTATTAATGATTACTTTTTATTATTAACTATGTTGTTATTTTATGTGGTATATTGTATGTGTTTTATTGTAGGCTAATGGTGTCAATAGTGTTGAGATTACTTGCTATGGTGCAATGTTTAGTCCCTACAAATCTGATCTTCAACATGAATTTAGTGAAGGTAAAATCAATATTTATTTCATCTTCTATTAACTTGTGTATTAAATATTTTTAATTTATTTTAAGGATCGGATGCATGAAACTAATAAGAAGAGATCCAAGAGGCTCTCTGAATGAAAATGAAGTTGAGTTATTGATATAGACAGTTCTGATGAAAATGACAAAGACGACACATTTGATGATATTGCAGATATGATAAAATGGAGGAAACTCATCCTCACCAAAAGATGTAATACTCAAACATGAAGATACACAAGAAATTCCATGGATCGCTTTTGATGACGAATGGTGGGTAAACTATATAGATTAGATCATGCAGATTCGGAAGACTTTTGATCTCATGATTCAAGTAGTTCACACTTGAGTTTTTAGTATTCAACTTTTATGTTTATTAATACTTATTTTTTCCTTTCGTATATTATTTTATTTTATCAAATGTTTCTTAAAGTACTTTATAATTTAAATGTTAAATCTTTTTAGTTACTAGACATGTGTAGCGCTTATGACGTATATCCACCGCAACGAAGCTACAACAAATACTATATGAATTTGAAATAAGTACTACAATGCAAAGTGTCACTCCCGCCGCATCGCGCGGGTTTCCTACTAGTTCTTTATAATAGAGGATTAGTGGATGCCTTCACACTTCGTGACAGAAATTTGACTAATATCGGTTTGATTTGTTACGATACAATCACTCATTAACAGGGAAATTTAAAAGACACTAGATAAATAACTTAAAAATAGTTTAGATTAAAGTACACTCTGAAAAATAAAACAGATGCCGATATAATTCAAAATGAAAACTATAAAAAGAAATCAAACAAATAGTATTCTAAAATGTAAAATTTAAAAAACCAAGGAAATTTACACCGAAACCAAATAAACAAACCTCAATACCGTTATTAAAGATGTTTTAACGGTATTAGTTTGTTTCGTCAAATCAAATCAAGTAACGAAACCAAAGTTTCGTGTGTGATGGAGTTTGATATGAGGGGGGGGGGGGAGGATTGGTTAAATTATGGAAAAAGGGGGCCATACCCCGGCCTCCCTCCCTCGACAACACACTCATGAGAGCCCATTGCCCCTAGGGTGGTGTTGATGACGTTAAAGGCTAATGTCCCGGGGGGGGGGGGGGTCACCTACCTTAGCTCGAAAGAACCTGATCTTAATCGAACTCGAGCTGAGCATGAGCCTAAAAACAAGCTCGCTTAGTAAAAGAGCCTGAGCTTCGTTTTCGAGCTCGAGCCGGCTCAAAAGCCTGAACGAGTCCACTTTTATATTATTTTAAATTAATATATTAAATAATAATTATTATTTATAAAATTATGACAAAAATAACTAACTATATATAAAATAATAAATATGATTACTATAAATCAATTAATAAGTAATAAATGAGATAAGCCCGAGGTTGAAAGCTATCATAGAGCCAAGCCTGAAATTTAGAAGAAAAAAAAACTCGATCCGAGTTGAGCTCAAGTTTTTATAAATTAAACAAGCTCGAGTTTAGTTGGGCTTGGCTTAACTCGCTTGCACCCCTAGGCTGAGCCCACATTCTTAATATTTAATGAATTACTCATTTAACCTTTTACTGTTCATTTAATTAGGTATATATATGAAAATAAAAAAAAATATATAATTTCCTACTGTTTTTCATACATCATTTTTAATATATATTGGGTAAATGAAATAAAATAGCATAATTTAAGAGTGTACATAACTCGGTTTTGATGTTCAAGTGAACCATAACTAAACATTTCAGTTAGCATAAAACCAAAATCAATCGGTTTCTATTAAATTGTTGTCACTTATAATCATAGTTGTTAAAAGTCATCGTCTCTTGCATCTAGGCCCATTTTTTAGGTGAGGCGATGCATTTGCGCTTTGAGTCGAGAAAATTGTGTTTTAATTCTCCCGGTGATAGTTTAGGCGCAGATTTCAGCTAAATTCCCAAATTTCGGAGAGTTTCCAGCCTAATTCGTTAAATTATGACTAGATTTCAGCAAGATTTCTACTTTTATCTAAGGAACACTACTTCTATATACTAATATACATCAATATTTTAAAACTTTTGATACTAGCTAATGAAAGATAGTATTATTTTAATATATTTTTACTTTATTTTTTTTGTTCGTTTTTTTATCTTAGGCCCTCGTTTTTTTTGCGCCTCGCGCCTAGGTCCCGGGCGAGGCCTATGCGCCTTTGATAACTATGCTTATAATACGATGGTTCCCTTTCTATGTTTCGTTAAGTGATACTAAACATGTAGTCATTTTTTTCAACTCATTGGTTATTTACTTTTCGAACGACTTAAGAGGCCTTTTTAGGTTGGGTTCAAGAGAACTATCATTGTGTGTTTATATTGGGTAAGAGATACAGAAAGTATGATAGAAATTTATATAGTTTTATGAATTTGTTCCAACTGTAAAAGAGAAACTTTAATATAAAAGTCCAAAATTTAGATTTTAGACGTTAGTGTACAATCTATAATCTATAACTTATAATAAAGGAATTGAGTTTGTATAAGGTGACATTCAATGAAGGATGCCATGTGAGCTTTCTTCTAAATTTATTTATTTTATATTTTTAAATAAAATCAATATCTATATTATCTTAAAATTTTAAATATGTTAATTAATATCTTTTTTCCTTATTTTTCTCTCACATTTTTTAAATGTTAGCGAACTATTAATTATTTTAAAATTTCAAATATGTTAATTAATATTTTTATCTTTAGTTTTTTCTTATTTTCCGCTCACAATTTTTAAACGTTAGTAACTTTTATGTATGACATTTTTTTGAAAAAAAATACACCAAATTAACGATCGCTTTATTTTATTTCCAACGAGCACCATATATAGTGCTATACAAAACGAAAAAAAAAATGTTTTTTAGTGAGTTTTTGTTAATGCAGAAAAAAACACAATGTATTTAGGTAATTTCTTAATCATATATAGGGAAGTCACTAATCATGTTATGATAGTATATATGTTTTTGAACCTACTATTACATATATGAATTGTCCATGTTCATGTGCTATAACGATATGCTTAGCATTAAAAGAGGTTGAGATTTTTTAATCTGCTGGGAACGCAACATGAGAACCCCTTTTGATAGTATAAACATTAGAACAACTTTCTTTAACATTAAAAGAGGTTGAGACTGTTTACTTCTTTTATCATTTTTTATCAAGGTTTTCAGAACCGGACCGGACGTCGAACCGGACCCCCAGGCGGTTCACCGATTCGACCGGTCCAACCGGCCCGACCGGTCCAACGAACCGGGTCAAAAAATGTATTGAAACCCAAAAAATAATAAAAATAATAAAAAAAGAACGGTCCGACCCCTTATTTTCCGGTCCGACCGGCCGGTTTTCCGGTCCAACCGGGCGGTTCAGCGGTCCACAAGCGGTTTAGTTGCAAGGCGGTCCAAACACCCGAACCGAACCGGTCCAGGCCCCGGACACCGGTCCGACCGGCCGGTCCGGTCCGGTTTTCAAAACACTGTTTTTTATTAAGTAATATTAAATTTTTCAACCCGGGACACTCCCGGGGTAATCAGCTAGTTTAAAATAGAGGAATTGAATTTAATAATCTAAACTATCTAAAATTGACCGATGACACCCCCAACTAAAAAATTAGCCATATATAACCTGAACTATTAAAATGTTGGATTTTAACACCCATTAACGGTTATGTCATTAACACCGTTAGTAGGTTGTCTGACGTGGCATCAGTTGCTGACGTGACATGCTAATGTGTCAATCCACGTGTGCATTTCATTTTAAAAAATCAATTTACAACATAAAAAAAAAACAATTTACAATAGAAAATAGTGAGTTGGGAGTTGGACAAGGTTATAACGGCTCGTCCATAAACCCTAGCTAGCAAGCACATATATTCAATCAAGTCTTACACTGTGTTCCCGAGTTTCATTAAAGGATGGAAGAGAAAGGATCTCCCTCCTCTTTCTTTCTCTCCAATTCCTTTCAAATTGGAAAGATTGAAAATCACACTAAAATCCTTTTTATTATCCCTCTCATTCCCTCCCTTTCCCTCCTACAAAAAACTCTGGAACACATTTTTTCCTCACTTCCTTCCCAATCCTTTCTCTTCCATCATTTAATGAAACTCTGGAACAGAGTGTTAGATCTTTAGCAACAGCTACAACAACAATGGAGATTGGAGGGTGCACAAATGATCTGGAGAGGCTGATGATATCCGAACATGCTCGTATGAACGTCGAAGCTGAATACATCAAGAACCCTACCGAAGCATATGTATCTTCCATCCCTTTCTTTCTTCTATACTTGTTAACCAATCCATTCTTTGTATATCTTCTTATTCAAATTCATTTATCTTATCTCTTATTCATTGATTCTTCTTGTTAACTAATACATATTAGATCTGATATGACAAATCTGATATGACACTCGATCATCTCCAGTCACTACTCCGCCGTCGTCACTTCTATACTCATAAAAACAGATCTGATATGACACTAGAGGAAGACGAACAGTAACCGTAACAGATCTGAGCTCCAAATAATCTTCGGTTTTGGGTTCGAAAAGGAAGCATGGAAGATGATGTTTGTGGTGATAAAAGTGTTTAGGGTTTGTGAAGGTGAAGATGTTTGGGGAAGATGATGTTTGTGCAGGGGATAAGATGGAAAGGGAATAGCACACGTGGATTTTTTTTTTAATTTTAGGTTTTTATTTAAAATGATATAATACATATCATCATGTGACTGGTTTAAAAGAGGGCCCCACCATCATGCCAACTAAGCAAATTGTGCCACATCAGCAAACCAACTAACGACGTCAGTCAATTGTGTGTTAAATTCTAATAAATAAATAGTTCAGGTTATATATGACCAATTTTTAATTGTGAGTGCCAATAACCAATTACAAATAGTTTAAATTATTATAATCTAATTCACCATTAAAATATTGGAAGGTTGTTAAGGAGTCAAACCAAAGTTATATCCAACTTTTAACATTTTTCTTTTGAAAGTTTTAGTTCAGTGGAAATCCTTGTACAACCCTAACCTAGCGGTTTTAAGTTCGAATCCTTAGCCACACACCGGTGTCTTCCTTACCTAAGCTCAAACTATCACGATGAATTTTTTTGTGGTGTGCATGAATCAAACCTTAACATCTATTGTCATTGAGATTTTTCTTTTAACTTTTTCAATAACACAAAAAAGGCCGGTAAATAAAAAATAATAGGAAAAAAGTACAAATAAATAAACGTAGGTTTTGTACATCACAAGAAATTTTAAAAAAATTCCACCAAATTAACAATTAACAAGTGTTTTATTATCTTTCTAACGAATACCATAGTGCTATAAAAAAACGACTTTTTAATGGGTTTTTTGTTCATGCCGAATAAAAAACACAATGTGTTGATATAATTCATTAATCACTTCTAGCCAAGTCACTAATCATGTGCAGATAATATATATGTTTTCAAACCTATAATTACATATAAGAACCCATTAACTACACACATATATATATTCACAGATGTAGTCAACTTGTAAGAATTTAATTTCTTTTATTTTATAGCAACAAAGTTGATAACAGATCATTGCTAATTAAATACGTGACGTGCATGCTATTGAATTGTGTAATGTTAAAAAATGAATATTTGAAAGCATGTAAATATTGATACACATACAAGTGCCACGCGTTAAAAAAAAAAAAAAAAAAAAGCTAACACGTGAGTGCAACTAATTACTAGTGCCACGCGTTAAAAAAAAGCTAATTACTAAAATTTACACGCTATCCCCTAAAAATTGTACCTTTTACTCTTTTAGAATTTAGACATTTCACCCATAGTTTTTATTTTTTTTCCTTTATCTACAAGAAAAGTCAACTTGCAAGTTGCACCAACTTAACCCCACAATTTTCCTATATATACACCGCACTCCTTCATAAAAATCATTGTACTCTCAAACTCAATTCTTATTTCTCAAGCAATGCAAGCAATATCTTTCTCCAACCCCATCTTTTCTAGTCGCCGCCGCCACCACCACCACCGCTATTCTCAAATTCTTGTTTCCAATAGTCGCGCTAAGTCTTGTGTTGTCAGTGCAAGAAGCGGGACAAATGATGATGGGAATATTGTGGACGAAAACATGATTGTGTTGAGAATGCGAATAAAGGAGTTGGAAATGGATGGTTCTCAACCAATGAGGTCGGAGAATTGGATGGAGTGGGAGAAGAAGTATTATGAGCATTATATTCAATATGTGTGCGAAGCCATGATGATGTTACAAACATGTTTGATGAACAATAGGCCAAGTTTGGTTATTGGGACATTAGCACTTTTTATGTTAACTATTACTTTATCGGCTAGTGTTTACATCTACAATTTCATAAGTTTGGTCAAGTCACATTAGTAACATGCAATTAATCTCATCTAAAACTTGTTTTTTTATTAATAATTATCAGAATCATGGTGGTCATAATAGAAAGTTTCTATATTTGTTATGTTTCAGCTATCATACCAACAACAATTTGTGGAGTCAAACAAGAAGAAAAGCGATTACAGATGACATTTTGATACTCTCTAGTTCCATACAAGATAAAAGTATTGTTATAGAATACTAGGATGATGTACGTTATACTATTGTTGTGTCGTATTTTGAAGATTAAGATAAAAGAGCTTTGTTTTAACAGATTATTGTTCGCCTTCCCGCTATCTTGTAATGTTTTTTATTTAATGAAATTGAGTAAATTTTAAATCTTAAATAAGCGCATCCCTTGGTACAAGACATTTTTGTCTTCAGTAGGCCTAGCAATTTTGAGAAGACTGGGAACAGTTATTTACTTTGGTGGGCCGCCGTTCAAAAAAAAAAAAAAAAAAAAAACTTTGGTGGGCCAAATAATGATAGATAGGCGAGAAAAGGCTATTGGTTAACGTCATGCTTGAAAATAACTAGTAGTATTAATAACCGCGCGTTGCGCGGTTGCAAAGTTGCGTTCTAATTTTTGCGCATTTGTGAAGCTCATTTAAACATTCAAAATGTGGCAGAAGTGTCCACAGGTTATGTAGTTTAGGATTAAAAGCTACATCTTAGGATTGAAGCATTAAAAAGCAAGTAACCAAATAACATCCAACAACAAAGTCTGACTGGGATGAGCATTACATACATAATGAAGCTGTTAAATGGAAACCATAGACGAACACTTTTGTAAAGCCTAGATAATGTAAGCATTTCTAAACGGATAAATGCAAAAATGCATACCTGCATATGCTAATAGGATTCTGTGACACCCGGCAAATTCTGGTTAACAACGTTGTCTAGATGAAAGTCTACCTTAGCGAGTCACGCGTATATTGTACTTAACTGGGTTAGTTAAGTCGGGTTATGGTTCGGGAACTATTGGTTTAGTCTAGAGGATCATTGGATGTTGGTCTAGAGGTTCGTTAGATGTCAGTCCTTAACCAAGTGTACAAACGGTGACGATTTGTAGGATCGTCAGGACATACGGAACGTACGAGTCTCGAGTCCCGGGAATTGGTGAACGAGTGTAAATATGTGTATTTACTTGTGTTATGTGTTTACAATCATTATGTGACTTGTCGGTACGTGAATATGCATTAACATATGTTAAAACGGGGTTTAACGCGCAAAACACACAAAAGGAACCCCTACAGGCGATTAGGAAGCCTAATCTCCCATAGGGGAGGCGAGTAGGGAATATTAGACACGAGTAGGAGGCTACTCGTGTATACATAGGGGCGATTAGGCCCAATCACTTGCACAATCATGCGATTAGCAGCCCTAATCGCATGAAACTGCTGCATACTCGCCTATAACGTGCTGGACGACTAGAAACGCCTATAAATACAATGCTTAACCTCCTAAACTTCCTAATATCAACCCTAGTCGTCCCATAACCGCCCCAAACACATAAACAACCTCTGGAAGGCGATTTTGATCAAAAACACAAGGTTTCAAGGTCTAACCATCATTCTTTCATAATCCTAAGGTTTGATTCTCATCCATAACACTTTGTAAACGTTTTTAATCAATCCCTAATGGTCCAGACCTGTTGTTAAATGAAAAAGCTTTCTGGAAATCGTCAATAAGGGTTGTTAATCGGATTATAACTAATGTGCATGCATTATGAGTGTGTATGATTAGAAAGCTAGGGTTTTTATGATTCATGATGATGACTTGATATGATATTATGATAGATCAGTGTTGATATTGATATTATGATGATAGGACTCTCAGTAATTGATTATTAGGGTTATTATTATGCATGTTAGTATGATGATTGCATGCTATGTGTATATGTTTGGATTACTTGATTTCATGCAGGACTGATTATACGAGAATAAACGAAGGATTTTGGTTTAAACATGTTTAGAATAGTTATTGGGATGATATTGGGTAGTTACACACGTTCTGGATCTGATTTGGAGCGTTAAACGCGCGAAAAACCGGAACAGCAAGGTTACAGGCGAGTAGCCTTGCTAATCGCATGTATTAGGGGCGAGTAGACCCCACTCGCATGTATTAGGGGCGAGTAGACCCCACTCGCATGTATTAGGGGCGAGTAGACCCCACTCGCATGTATTAGGGGCGAGTAGACCCCACTCGCATGTATTAGGGGCGAGTAGACCCCACTCGCATGTATTAGGGGCGAGTAGCCCCCAATCGCGTGACATTTCATGCGATTAGCCTCCCTAATCGCGTGTACTGCTGATGTAAGTGTAAATTAGCATTCCGAGACCCGATTTGACATGTAGTAACATGCTAGGAACCCCGTAACATGTCTAATAACTTGGTAACATATATTTGGATGTATTTCGGTGATACGTGAACTATGTGCTATAACTTGTTGTACGTTAACGTATGTTAAGTGTAATTGCGTTATTGTATGTTTTGGAGCGTAAACATAACACGGGGAGTCTCGGGTCACCAATGGGATGTCGAGTCTTGTACTTTGGGTCGGTTAAACAGTCACGGTGTTTTCAAACGAACTTGGTTATGGTCTGGACATCTAGGGACTAACTAACCTGCGGGTTATTAGTCTAAGTACTTGTAACTGTCGTATGTTAGGTCGCCGCTTTACGGGACTAGCATAGCAGCTGAGTTTACTCGGGTTAAGGAGTAACGGAACTTAAGGTGAGTTTACGGCCCCTCTTTTAAACTGGTTTTATACTTTCGGGGGAGAAAACATGTGTTAAAACTATATTTGGTAACTACTGTCATACTATGGGTTCTATTGTGTACTACACGATCTTTGGAAGTCCGGGGGGAACCATGAATGTGCGGGTTTGCACAACGGGGAAATGTGAATAGCGCTATTGGGAGTGACCAACCCCGCTCGTCGGCTTGGAGGGTCGGCGGGTGCATATTGTCTCAAACAGGAACAACAGGAACAACAGGAACATACATCGGGCATACTTTTGGTATTCGCGTTAGTAATGGTTTTCCAATCGTGGTAGTAACAAAACGTACGCCTAGCTAGCGTATACTGGTTTTCGATTTGTTATAGTATGGACAGGTGGACTTGGTACTTGGATACAAAACCTGTAAACTCACCAGCATTTTTGTGCTGACGTAAACTTTTACATGTTTTCTCAGGTCGCTAAGGTAGCACGACTGGACTAGGGCGCACGCGTCTGCACGGCGTCTATGTTAGGGTTGCATGGTCTTACAACATTGAACATTGGTTTATTATTTTGGATAATGTTTTGAATAAGCTTCCGCTGTAAACGGGATTTTAAACTATGTTTTGAAATTGCATTTATGTTCATTTAGACTTGTTTATTGTGATCGTTGGTTTGGATCCTGGTTTGTCATGCGCCTCGCGGTAAAACTCCGCAAGTGGATTTTGAGGGTGTGACAGATTGGTATCAGAGCCAATGGTTATAGTGAACTAGGACTGCATGTAGAGTCTAGTCTATAGCCGAGTCGCACACACTAGACGATCACATGGTACTAAACGTTATAATGGTTTACGTATGGTCTTGTCGGGGTGTCTCTAAATCGTTGGTCTTTCTACGTTACATCATCCGTTCTATCTTAGGTTGGGTTACTTGTTTTCTAGGCAGTGTGGTCTATTGGGGTAACTCGTGTGCTCTTGAGATTTGTCCAAGGCTCGGACATCTCCCTTTCGCACTCCAATAGAAACACTTGTCATGAACTACCGTAGTATTACGGTGTGTAGCTAAGAGTCTATGTTCGGTGATTTGAACTTTGAACTAAGAGAACACTTGGAGGACCATGTAGAGCGTTTTATCATTTTGGGTGCACACAAAATCATAAAACGAAATGCATGGAAGCCCTAGTGAGCTCTGGGTTTGAGGGGATAGTCCTGGATTGGATCTGGCTTTAATCTGGTGAACATTAGTGGTTATCTTTAACTGCGAAACTAAATTTTCTCGTTCTTTCTGCCAGAATCATGTCTGGAGTGCGTGGAGGACGTGGAGGTGGTCGCAATGGTGGACGTGGTGGTGGTCGCGGTGGTGCTGGTGGTCGTGGTGGAGGTATTAACCTATCACAGGCTGATCTGAATAACTTGCTCCAAGCTGCCTTCCAGTTAGGGCACAACGGTGGTGGTAAGTTGATTTATCCATTTTCCTTTTGCCTCATTGGTGAACCTTGTGTACGTATTTCGTGGTTTCTCATACGTTTTATTTCAGGTGGTCCTGTTGACCCACCCCCACCCATGTGCACCTACAAGATGTTCCGGGACTGCAAGCCCCAGGAATTCTCTGGCACTGAGGGTGCGGTCAGTTTGCTTAGGTGGTTGGAGAAAGTGGAGTCGGTATTTCTGATGTGTAACTGTCTCCCAGAAGATCGGGTGAAGTATTCTGCTGCGTTATTTCAGGACGTGGCATTGACTTGGTGGAATGGTATCACCCAGAACATGGGTATTGGGGAGGCATATGCTATGCCATGGGAGAACTTTGTGCAGTTGCTAAAGCGGGAGTATTGCCCGAGGGAAGAGGTGCAGAAGTTGGAGCATGAGGTGTGGAACCTCAAAATGACTGGGTCGGAAATCGAGAAGTATACTGTGAGGAGGAATGAGTTGGCAGTGCTGTGTCCCGATCTGCACGTGCCAGAGTATCGTAAGATTGAACATTATGTCTCAGGGTTAGTGCCGGAAATTGCAGGGTTAGTGGCTGCTGGGAATCATCCTACTTATGCGGAGGTAGTTCGATCGGCCCATAGGATGACCAACTTAAAAGTGAATGAGGGGATTTTGCCGGCGAAGGGTTCAACTGTTAAGGCTCCAGAGAACAACAAGCGCAAGTGGGAAAATGACGGGAAAGGATCTGGGTCTGCACAGCAGGGTAAAAGGTTTGATAATGGGGGTTCATCTTCTTCGGGTAACAAGCAGGGTGGTTATGCGGGAAAACTGCCCAAGTGCAACAAGTGTGGACGCCATCACCAAGGGAACTGCGACAGTAACCGTTGTCACCGCTGCCAGCGAACTGGGCACTATGCTAAGGATTGTCGGGCTACACTTCCATCGACTCAGGCTCCGACCAACAGTTCAGCTCCGACTACTCAGGGGACTACAGGGAAACAAGGATGCTACAACTGTGGTGACACTGGGCATTACAAGAAGGATTGCCCAAAACTGAAACAGGGTGGAAACAACGGGAATGGGAACAACGGGGGCGGCGGCAGAAATGCACGTGCCTTCGTCATTGGAGCCGCTGAGGCTAGACAGGACCCTGATACAGTCACCGGTACGTTTCTTCTCAATAATCATTCTGTTAGCGTGTTATTTGATTCTGGTGCCGACAAGAGTTTTGTATCCATGGATGTTAGTCGACTACTAGATGTAGTACCTGTACCATTAGAGACCAAGTATATTATTGAGTTGGCTGACGGTAAAACGATTGAAGCTACTAGTGTCCTTCGGGAGTGTCAGTTAGAGTTGTCGGGTTTATCGTTCCCCATCGACCTTATGCCGGTACCTTTGGGTAGTTTTGACATTGTGGTAGGAATGGATTGGTTATCTTTGTATCGCGCAGAGATTGTCTGTTACGATAAGGTTATTCGGATTCCTCTCCCTGATGGAGAATTTCTTTCTGTGTACGGTATCAAGGGTGGTGTTCCGCTAAACATCATCTCTAGCATGAAAGCCCTTAAGTGTCTTCGAAAGGGTTATCCAGCTGTTTTGGCACTCTTATCTGTTTCCTCTGGTGATGAAAAGAAGATAGACGACATTCCGGTGGTACGCGAACTTCCTGATGTTTTTCCCGATGATTTATCTGGTCTTCCTCCTCATCGTCAAGTCGAGTTCGGTATTGATCTTGTACCAGGGGCTGCTCCTATTGCTCGGGCCCCCTATCGTCTTGCCCCTCCCGAGATGCAGGAATTGTCTAGTCAGTTACAGGAACTCTTGGACAAGGGTTTCATCCGGCCAAGTTCTTCCCCTTGGGGAGCCCCGATTTTATTTGTTAAGAAGAAGGACGGGAGTTTCCGATTGTGCGTAGACTACAGAGAACTGAACAAATTGACCATCAAGAACCGTTATCCTCTTCCACGTATTGATGATCTATTCGACCAGCTTCAGGGTTCTAGTTATTATTCCAAGATCGACTTGAGGTCCGGTTATCACCAGCTGCGCGTCAGGGAGACTGACGTTGCAAAGACTGCTTTTCGAACACGTTATGGCCATTTCGAATTCTTGGTCATGCCTTTCGGTCTCACGAACGCACCGGCGGTTTTCATGGACTTGATGAACCGCGTCTGTAAACCATATTTGGACAAGTTCGTCATTGTATTTATTGATGACATTCTGATCTACTCCAAGAACGAGACCGAACACGGGGAACATCTGCGGTTAGTTTTGGAACTTTTGCGACGGGAGCAACTTTACGCCAAGTTCTCAAAGTGTGACTTTTGGTTACGCGAAGTTCAATTCCTAGGACATGTGGTTAATGAACTAGGAATTCATGTCGATCCAGCTAAAATCGAAGCGATCAAGGACTGGGGAGCACCAAAGACGCCAACTGAGGTGCGGCAATTCCTAGGCCTTGCGGGCTATTATCGTCGTTTCATTCAGGGGTTCTCGAAGATTGCTCAACCCCTCACCACTCTCACTCAGAAGGATAGGAAGTTCGACTGGGGTGAATCACAAGAGTCAGCGTTTGAAGAACTGAAGTCTAAATTGTGTTCTGCTCCTATTTTGTCTTTACCGGAGGGTCCTGATGATTTTGTTGTGTACTGTGATGCTTCCATTCATGGACTCGGTTGCGTGTTGATGCAACGCGAGAAAGTGATTGCGTATGCTTCTCGTCAACTTAAGGTGCACGAGAAGAACTACACAACTCATGACTTAGAGTTGGGTGCTGTGATATTCACGTTGAAAATTTGGAGACATTACTTGTACGGTACCAAATGCACCATCTACACCGATCACAAGAGTCTCCAACATATTTTCGACCAACAACACTTGAACATACGGCAGCGTCGTTGGATCGAACTTTTGAACGACTATGATTGTGCTATTAAGTACCATCCTGGCAAGGCGAATGTTGTAGCAGACGCCTTGAGCAGGAAGGAATCTACTAAACCTCGCCGCGTTCGGGCGTTGCAGCTCACTATCCATTCGTCGTTACCTGATCAACTCCGTTCTGCCCAATTGGAAGCTTTGAAGGAGGAAAACCTTAAAGCTGAAACTATGCACGGTGCCGACAAGCACCTAGAGCGAAGGCCTGATGGCTTGCACTATTTTGCAGAACGTATATGGGTTCCTTTGTTCGGGGGACTACGGGAGCTTGTCCTTGATGAGGCTCATAAGTCCCGGTATTCTATTCATCCTGGTTCGGATAAGATGTACCAAGATCTGAAGGTGCTTTACTGGTGGCCAAACATGAGGTCGGACATAGCCTCATACGTGAGCAAATGCTTGACCTGTGCTAAGGTCAAGGTAGAATACCAGAAACCGTCAGGTCTCCTGCAACAACCTGAAATTCCGGAATGGAAATGGGAACGGATTACTATGGATTTTGTCACACAACTTCCTAAATCACCAAGCGGGAACGACAAGATATGGGTGATTGTCGATCGGTTGACGAAATCAGCTCATTTTCTTGCTATTAAGGAGACCGACACCATGGATCGTTTGGCTCGTCTTTACTTGAAAGAAGTTGTTTCTAAGCACGGGGTACCAGTTTCTATTATCTCGGATCGTGACTCCCATTTTACTTCTCACTTCTGGAAGTCTTTACACAAGGCTTTGGGTACCCAACTAGACATGAGTACGGCTTACCATCCACAGACTGACGGTCAGAGTGAGCGTACGATTCAAACTTTAGAAGACATGCTGCGGGCGTGTGTGATCGATTTTGGCAAGGGTTGGGAAGCTCATCTGCCGTTGGTAGAATTCTCGTACAATAACAGTTATCACACGAGCATCAAGGCTGCTCCGTTCGAAGCACTGTACGGACGGAAATGCCGTTCTCCTCTTTGCTGGGCTGAAGTGGGTGAGAGTCAACTCACTGGGCCTGAACTAGTGTACGAAACTTCGGAAAAGATCGTACAGATTCGTAATCGGTTGGCGGCGGCACGGGACCGGCAAAAGAGTTATGTTGATCAGCGTCGCAAACCACTGGAATTCCAAGTCAATGACAAAGTACTTCTAAAAGTCTCACCGTGGAAGGGCGTCATACGCTTTGGGAAGCGTGGCAAACTCAATCCGCGATATGTCGGCCCATTTACGATCCTGGAACGGATTGGGCCGGTGGCATATCGACTTGATCTACCGACGGAGCTCGGTAACGTACATAACGTCTTTCACGTATCAAACTTGAAGAAGTGTCTGGCTGACGAGTCTCTCATCGTTCCACTGGAAGAGATCAAGGTTGATGATCGTCTTCGGATTGTGGAAGAACCTGTAGAGATCCTTGATTACAAGATTCGCAGCCTGCGTCACAGCAAGATTCGTATCGTTAAGGTTCGGTGGAACTCGGACCGGGGACCGGAATATACGTGGGAACGGGAGGATCAGATGAAGTCTAAGTATCCTCATCTCTTTCCTAAGGAAGCGTTCGAGTCGAGACATGTCTCTTCGGCAGCTGAATGAATCTCGGGTCGAGATTCCTTTTAACGTGGGGATGATGTGACAACTCGGGTAAATTTCTCTCTTTTGGTTTCTATCTTTTGCTTGTTTCCTTCGTTATTTCTTTTGTTCTTTCTGTACTTGTGCAAATTTTCGGGACGAAAATTCTTTTAACGTGGGGATGATGTGACACCCGGCAAATTCTGGTTAACAACGTTGTCTAGATGAAAGTCTACCTTAGCGAGTCACGCGTATATTGTACTTAACTGGGTTAGTTAAGTCGGGTTATGGTTCGGGAACTATTGGTTTAGTCTAGAGGATCATTGGATGTTGGTCTAGAGGTTCGTTAGATGTCAGTCCTTAACCAAGTGTACAAACGGTGACGATTTGTAGGATCGTCAGGACATACGGAACGTACGAGTCTCGAGTCCCGGGAATTGGTGAACGAGTGTAAATATGTGTATTTACTTGTGTTATGTGTTTACAATCATTATGTGACTTGTCGGTACGTGAATATGCATTAACATATGTTAAAACGGGGTTTAACGCGCAAAACACACAAAAGGAACCCCTACAGGCGATTAGGAAGCCTAATCTCCCATAGGGGAGGCGAGTAGGGAATATTAGACACGAGTAGGAGGCTACTCGTGTATACATAGGGGCGATTAGGCCCAATCACTTGCACAATCATGCGATTAGCAGCCCTAATCGCATGAAACTGCTGCATACTCGCCTATAACGTGCTGGACGACTAGAAACGCCTATAAATACAATGCTTAACCTCCTAAACTTCCTAATATCAACCCTAGTCGTCCCATAACCGCCCCAAACACATAAACAACCTCTGGAAGGCGATTTTGATCAAAAACACAAGGTTTCAAGGTCTAACCATCATTCTTTCATAATCCTAAGGTTTGATTCTCATCCATAACACTTTGTAAACGTTTTTAATCAATCCCTAATGGTCCAGACCTGTTGTTAAATGAAAAAGCTTTCTGGAAATCGTCAATAAGGGTTGTTAATCGGATTATAACTAATGTGCATGCATTATGAGTGTGTATGATTAGAAAGCTAGGGTTTTTATGATTCATGATGATGACTTGATATGATATTATGATAGATCAGTGTTGATATTGATATTATGATGATAGGACTCTCAGTAATTGATTATTAGGGTTATTATTATGCATGTTAGTATGATGATTGCATGCTATGTGTATATGTTTGGATTACTTGATTTCATGCAGGACTGATTATACGAGAATAAACGAAGGATTTTGGTTTAAACATGTTTAGAATAGTTATTGGGATGATATTGGGTAGTTACACACGTTCTGGATCTGATTTGGAGCGTTAAACGCGCGAAAAACCGGAACAGCAAGGTTACAGGCGAGTAGCCTTGCTAATCGCATGTATTAGGGGCGAGTAGACCCCACTCGCATGTATTAGGGGCGAGTAGACCCCACTCGCATGTATTAGGGGCGAGTAGACCCCACTCGCATGTATTAGGGGCGAGTAGACCCCACTCGCATGTATTAGGGGCGAGTAGACCCCACTCGCATGTATTAGGGGCGAGTAGCCCCCAATCGCGTGACATTTCATGCGATTAGCCTCCCTAATCGCGTGTACTGCTGATGTAAGTGTAAATTAGCATTCCGAGACCCGATTTGACATGTAGTAACATGCTAGGAACCCCGTAACATGTCTAATAACTTGGTAACATATATTTGGATGTATTTCGGTGATACGTGAACTATGTGCTATAACTTGTTGTACGTTAACGTATGTTAAGTGTAATTGCGTTATTGTATGTTTTGGAGCGTAAACATAAAACGGGGAGTCTCGGGTCACCAATGGGATGTCGAGTCTTGTACTTTGGGTCGGTTAAACAGTCACGGTGTTTTCAAACGAACTTGGTTATGGTCTGGACATCTAGGGACTAACTAACCTGCGGGTTATTAGTCTAAGTACTTGTAACTGTCGTATGTTAGGTCGCCGCTTTACGGGACTAGCATAGCAGCTGAGTTTACTCGGGTTAAGGAGTAACGGAACTTAAGGTGAGTTTACGGCCCCTCTTTTAAACTGGTTTTATACTTTCGGGGGAGAAAACATGTGTTAAAACTATATTTGGTAACTACTGTCATACTATGGGTTCTATTGTGTACTACACGATCTTTGGAAGTCCCGGGGGAACCATGAATGTGCGGGTTTGCACAACGGGGAAATGTGAATAGCGCTATTGGGAGTGACCAACCCCGCTCGTCGACTTGGAGGGTCGGCGGGTGCATATTGTCTCAAACAGGAACAACAGGAACATACATCGGGCATACTTTTGGTATTCGCGTTAGTAATGGTTTTCCAATCGTGGTAGTAACAAAACGTACGCCTAGCTAGCGTATACTGGTTTTCGATTTGTTATAGTATGGACAGGTGGACTTGGTACTTGGATACAAAACCTGTAAACTCACCAGCATTTTTGTGCTGACGTAAACTTTTACATGTTTTCTCAGGTCGCTAAGGTAGCACGACTGGACTAGGGCGCACGCGTCTGCACGGCGTCTATGTTAGGGTTGCATGGTCTTACAACATTGAACATTGGTTTATTATTTTGGATAATGTTTTGAATAAGCTTCCGCTGTAAACGGGATTTTAAACTATGTTTTGAAATTGCATTTATGTTCATTTAGACTTGTTTATTGTGATCGTTGGTTTGGATCCTGGTTTGTCATGCGCCTCGCGGTAAAACTCCGCAAGTGGATTTTGAGGGTGTGACAGATTCGAACACAGGAAATGGCGTAAAGCACCTACATAAGATGCTGGGGTCATGGCGTCTTCCTTTCTTTGGCGGCGGACTTTGGAGGCTGCATTAAAGATTGTTTTCTACTTTGTGTATTTTGTACAAGATATGTATTTGTGTTGATTTGTTTTGCATACCTCCAGAGAAAGCAATGAGTGCTTCGCTGAAGTTGTCGAGAGCTATTGTAGGGTGTTGTGTGATGTAGGCTGCGTTGTTAATTGTGCGGCATATAGCACTTGTTTTGATGTCTTTTTTAGCTTCGGATTCATAGGCAGACTATATGAGGCCGACCCATTACAGCTGTTGAACATTCAACAATATAATCTATTAGCCTTACAAATATTGCAGAAATATTGCACATGGATGTTACAAAAGTAATTCTAGAAAACAAAATAATAGGAAGATTTAGAAGAAAAGTAAATGGTCCCAGTAGGATGTAGGCATGTGCTTCCATTGTTGTAAAAAAAAAAAAAAACACATATGACTATCACTACATGCAGATAGTTAAAATAGAATATTAAGAAGTAAAATATATTATAAATGTACGTGATATATATGAACTTGAAAACTTTATTTTTTACTTAATATATTTGGGATGACATGGTATATAAGACTGTGAAATAAATCAGTCGTTGAATACCTGGCTAGGTGACTATGCGCTTAAGCGAAGAGGCGCCTACGCGGTTAGCCGAATAGTCGCCTAGGCATTTAGGCGTCTAGGTGAATAGGAGTTTCTATGACAAATTACACGGACAGCTTATTCGTTCTAAAACTTCGCTCTAACAATCGACATACGCACGACAACATACATCATCTATCCTCTTATCCACCAAACTGCCTGAAAGACTAAACCTAAAAAATCATAAACATAAAAAAAAATACAGCCTGTTTTTAAACTAATGACCTTAGGCGCCGCAAAAAATCAACATAACTGATGCGCTACTATCTACCGTTATAAGATGACAAACCGTACAAAAAAAAGTACTGTTGAAAAATACATATACTCTTAAATCAATAAACACCTCATTACATGCAAAAATTATGGCAACAATAAACAACCAAATACTGTAGTCAATAAGCAATTTTCTTATAACTCTTTGACCCATATTGTAATAAGAAAGTGAAACACTATTCTGCAAGAACACATAAACAGCCAAATAGCATAATCACATAACACTTTTCTTATAAGTGTTTCACCCATCTTGTCAACACAAAGCCTTCAAAGGTCACTTTACACACAAACAATCTAAGTGAAGCACTCTGTACATGTAAACCTCTTTGAGTGAGACATTTTAATCAAGTAAAAGCAAACATTGATCCATAAAAACACAAACCGCGTTTTCTCAAAAAATATTTTCTTTGTGAAAACAACTATAACTAAACCTAAATAAACCCAAATAAACAGCCTTTTATACCTCATGTAGTCAACCGTAAAATTTGCAAAAAAAACACTAAAACATGAAGAACAGATGTCATGGCAAAACAAATCTAACCAAACAATAATCACATTCCTTAAAAAATTATATTGGGAAAACAATATTAAAAAACTTGCAGGTTGCAAATCAAGCCTAAAATCTGAACTGGTAATAATATCAGCAACCCTAAGTGAGGCCAAAAACTTTTCTCAACTGATACTAAGATTAGAGCCGCAGAACATAATCACATATCAAGAACTCATAACCCATAACAATTCCTAAGAAATTTCAGAAGGCAAGACGAAAAAAACCAAAACCCGGATGTAAGCATTAAGTCGAGCAGCTGGCGTGCATACAAGTTTCAAGCAAAAAGAGAGACAAAGTATGAGAATCGAGCAAAGCCTGTGAGCATAAGAAGAGTAGATACCGAAGCCAGCGATGAAAAGTAATTAGAAAGATTGGGAAAAAAAAAGGAGAGCCAAAGATTGAGTGTACAGGGGGCGAGTAGGTAGATGGAGGAGGCGAATAGATGTTGGAGAAGATAAGAAGGCCAGGGTGATGAAAGGTAGGGCACGTGGCAGGAGGGAAAAAAAAAGGAAAACGGTCGACGGGAATCGAACACCCAGATGTGCAGATAAAAAACCCAGAGACAAACCACTATGGCAAAGCAAGACATATCATTAAATCCGACTCGCAATCCATATATACACAAAAAAACGTTTAAGAAATAGTCACAGTTACTGTTCAAAGAGCAGGTGTATAAATAGTAGGTAATATGGAAGCTGATTGGGTCCACCGTCCACATCCACAATTCTCTTTTAGTTAGCGTTTGGTATGATGGAATGGAAGGGGGAATGGAATGAATCATTACGAGGTAATGAAAAATTGTGTGTTTGGTTGGTTAAAGGAATGGAATCACTCATTCCATTCCACAAGGCATTTCATTCCCTCAAAACCATTCCATCCAACCCCTAGGGTCTGTTTGGTATGGGGTAATGGAATGGAAGAGGGAATGGAATGGACGAGGTAATGGAATGGACAAGGTAATGGAATGGATCATTACCATTCCATGTCTTGTTTGGTTGCCATGTGGGAATGAAACAAAACATTATTTTGTGTTGTTGGATAGGCATGAAAAGACGAAGGAATACAATCAGTGGTTAGTGGCGGTGGTGGGTGGTGGTCAGTGGCGATGATGGTGGTGGTGATATGTGGCGGTAGCGGCGGTGGTGGGTGGCGGTAGCGACGGTGGAAGGTGGAGGTGGATGGGTGTGATGGTGGGTGGGCGACGATGGTGAGTAGTGGCGGTGGTGGGTAGTGGTTGGTGGTAGTGATGGTAGGTGGTGGTGTGTGGTGGCAACGGTGGCGATGGGTGGAGGTGGATGGTAGTGATGGTGGGTGGGTGACGATGGGTGGAGGTGGATGGTAGTGATGCTGGGTGGGTGACGATGGTGAGCAATGGCGGTGGTGGATGGCGGCGGTGGGTGGGTGATGGTGATGGGCGGCGGTGGGTGGTGTTGGATAGCGGTGGTGGGTAGGTGACGGTGGTGGGTGGAGGCGACGGTGGTGGGTAGGTGCGTGAAGGTAGCAGGTGGCGGTAGCGGTGGTGGGTGGTGACGGTGGTGGGTGGTGGCGCAGCGGTGGTGGGCGACGGTGGTGGGTGGTGACGACAGCGGTGATGGGTGGTGACGATAGTGGTGAGTGGTGGGTGGTGGTGGGTTATGGTGTTGTTAGTAAAGGATGAATGAGGGATGGAATGAAAAGAGTTAATAGCCATTTTCGTCCCTGAGGTTTGGGCCAGTTTGCCACTCCAGTACAAAAGTTTTTTTTTTTGCAATTCCTTCCCTGAGGTTTGGATTTTTTTGCCAAATTCGTCCTTTTCACTAACTCAGTTAAAAAATCTCGTTAATGTCAGGGGTAGGGTCGTCTTTTTACCTCAGGGACGAATTTGGCATTTAAAATTCAACTTCACCCCACACCCACCCCACCCCCTCTCTCTCTCTCTCTCTATATATATATATATATATATATATATATATATATATATATATATATATATATATAGCTTCCTTCTTCCTTGTTTCCTCCTGCAGAACAAGACTTGGGCCACCAAAACAAGAGCAGTGTCCACCGTGGGTGTCGATCAGTGGTGAAGAGTTAACGAAAGGAGACCGGATTATGTTTCTTCCGTGTGGGCTTGCTCCGGGATCGTCTGTTACGGTGGTGGGGACACCTCATGTAGCTCATAATGAGTATGTTCCTGAACTTGCGAGAGTAAAGACGGGTAATCCCATGGTTTTGGTTTCCCAGTTTAAGGTTGAGTTGCAGGGGCTAAAGTCTGTAGTTGCGTAGGATCCGCCGAAGATTTTGCATCTGAATCCTAGATTGAGAGGTGATTGGAGTCATCAACCGGTTATTGAACACAACACGTGCTATAGGATGCAATGGGGTGCGGCTATGAGGTGTGATGGTTTACCATCGAAAGGCGATGATGACATGCTTGGTAAGCATATTGCTATAATTTATCATATTAGGGAATGGAATGTAAATGTTGTGTAAGAGACTGTAATGCATCGGGATGATTGACTTGTTGATCACCCTTTATTATCTCATTATCTTTGCATTCTGTTTGCACAAATTAAGTATTTTGCTTATTGTTTGAGACTGAGTAAAGATAATTGTGATGTTATATTATGTAATAATAATAAAATAATAATAGTTCCGTTTTGGTGGCCCAAGTCTTGTTCTGCAGAGGAAACAAGGAAGAAGGAAGCTTTATATATATATATATATATATATATATATATAGAGAGAGAGGGGGGGGGTGGGGTGGGTGTGGGGTGAAGTTGAATTTTAAATGCCAAATTCGTCCCTGAGGTAAAAAGACGACCCTACCCCTGACATTAACGAGATTTTTTAACTGAGTTAGTGAAAAGGACGAATTTGGCAAAAAAAATCCAAACCTCAGGGAAGGAATTGCAAAAAAAAAAAACTTTTGTACTGGAGTGGCAAACTGGCCCAAACCTCAGGGACGAAAATGGCTATTAACTCGAATGAAAAAAAAACATGGGGGGTGGATGGAATGGTTTTGAGGGAATGGAATGCCTTGTGGAATGGGTGATTCCATTCCTTTAGCCAACCAAACACGCTATTTTTCATTACCTCGTAATGGTCCATTCCATTCCCCCTTCCATTCCACCATACCAAACACTACCCTATGTATTTTTTTCATTCCATCCCCCATTCACCATTTACTAACAACATCATAACCCACCCACCCACCACCGTCTCCACCACCTGCCACCGTCACTCACCACAATTTCCTTTACCCACCACTACCGCCGCCACCCACCACCACTACTCACCATCGTCACCCACCCACCATCACCTCCTTCCACCTCCACCCATCACCATCGTTGCCACCACCCACCACCGTCGTCGCCACCACCCACCATCGCCACCACCCACCACCATGCTACCGCCACACACCGCCACTGCTCATCATCATCGCCCACCCACCATCACGACCATCCACCTCCACCTTCCACCACCGCCACATATCACCACCCACCATAACCACTGATTTTATTTTTTGTCTTTTCCTGCCTATCCAACAATACAAAGTAATTTTTGTTTCATTTCCATATGGCAACCAAACAAGACATGGAATGGTAATGATCCATTCCATTACCTTGTCAATTCCATTACCTTTTCCATTTCATTCCCTCTCTATTCTATTACCTCATACCAAACAGACCTTTAATTTATTATGTTTTCTTTCTTCTAAAATAATAATAAACAAAAGATGAGCATGTTAATCAGTTTTGATTGTAGGTAATGAAAAACATGAAAATAAATTGGTAAGACCTGAAACAGATGCTGTAAGCGTATTGAAAGACGACATCTTTTTCAGTGTGATCGGGTTCCCTTTAAGGTGTGTGATTATGATGGCTAATGAGTTCTTGAAGAACTCGTAAGAATGAGAGGGAGAGGGACGAGATTACGGTGTTGTGTTGTTAGGTTTCTGTTTTCCTAAACTAGAGGTGCACAAATCAGGTTTTTTCAATACCCGGTTTTGGGTATGGAACCAGTTCTCGGTATACCGGGTATCACTTCGATCGGCTATTGAAAGAACCGGTTCCGGTTCCTAGCATAAAAAATCATACCCGGTATGCCCAGTTCCGGGTATACCGAGTATTGAAAAAAAAACCCAGGTATTATGGATATTGAATAAACCGGGTATGCCGGTTATTGAATTCTTTTTATACAATCACGTTGAATGGTGTGCGACTTAGATGACTATAACGCAGTTGTTGAGTTCTTTGGATGAGATGCGTCCATCTTAGGATGTCGAAGTGGTCAAATGGCAACCCCTCGTGAATCACGAATTGACCTATTCCTTTTTGGATCGTCTCAACATCAAAATGTCAAATAGTACTGTCGCTTGACATATACTTTGTTGGTATTCGAAAAATGTGGTTCCGGGCATTCGGAAAACCCGGTTCCATGTATACAAAAACCCTAGTACAGGACAACCCGGTTCCCTGTATTAAAAAAACCGGGTATAGATCGGGTCTGGTTCTGGGTACGGGGTTTTACATAGAAATCTATACCCAATGCGTACTTGGCGGGTAGGGTCGGGTACGATTCCAGGTTTAATACCCGGTACCAAGTTTTTTTTCGGTTCAATTTCCAGTTCTTTTGTGCACCCCTACCCTAAACCTTTTAATTATCTTTCTATTTATACACACCCAAGGGACCTTCTAATTATGTTTAGCAAGGGTAATTCCGTCAATCAAATGAAATACCTAATCTAATGTCATGTGTCACACCATACTTTCGTTTATTATATATATAGATATAGATTACAATATGTTCGTTTGATGAATTATATATTTATATCGACCTGCATCATATTTTAATTATTAATTAGTTATTAAGTTATAGAGAAAATTACACAAATTGTTCTTTAATTATCGACGAAATTACATTCTTTTGCCCTTTATGTTAAATTGTTTATTTAATAGTTTTACCACTTAATAATCTAAAAATAAAAACATCACATAAAGATAAATTAATTTTGGAATAAAATATAAAAACTAAAATTATGAATATTTATTTCATGATTCCAATCCTCTTATCCTAATTTGTTTGGTACCCCACCTATGATTGCTCCTTGCTAGTTGCTACCATTAATTTTCTTTCTTCTTCAACAATTTTATATTTATCCTTTTTCAACTCAAGTTCTTTGCTTTCAAGATTCTCCAATCTGTAAGTCCCATGTGTTACTGCTTCCTGCACATCCTTATATATAAACATATTTCCACATAAAGTCTTGACCTTTGAATCTTGATCTGATAACTTTACCCCCAAAAGCTACAACCTTTATGTGTCAAGATTGGTTATGACCCATTAAGGTTATTATATCTGTTACTCACTTTCAGTTTATTGAATGGGGTCTGAATCAGATGTTAAGTTTGGTCAACAAGAACTGATATATGCTGTTGTACCATTATTGAAACTATTGTGTCTTGCTGTTATTGGTATACTTCTTGCACACCCAAAAACACAACTTGTCCCCAAATCTACTTTTAAGCTTCTTAGTAAACTTGTTTTTGCTTTGTTTTTGCCCTGCACTATCTTTATCCATTTGGGTCAATCAGTTTCTGTTCAGAATCTTGCTTTATGGTGGTTTGTACCTGTGAATGTCATCATCAGTACTGTAATTGGCTGTCTTTTGGGGCTGCTGGTGGCGGTTATTTGTCGGCCACCACCAGAGTTTTTTAGGTTTACTGTTATTGTTACTGGTTTTGGGAATACGGGTAATCTGATGTTGGCGATTGTCGGGTCGATTTGTCACAATGCCAATAATTCGTTTAGCCCGAATTGCCATACGACGGGGACTGCTTATGTGTCGTTGGCGCAATGGGTATCTGTGCTTTTGGTTTATACTTTGGTTTACCATATGATGGAGCCACCATTGGAGTACTATGAGGTCGTGGAAGACGAGGGTGAGATTGAGATTGTTCACGAGGATTTACCTGTGAACAATCTCAGTAGGCCACTTTTGCATGAAGCAGAGTGGCCTGGTATGGAAGACCAAGTGACCGAGCATTGCAAAACACCGTTTATTGCACGGGTTTTTGGTAATGTCTCGGATTTCTCACAGTCTTCCATACCAGACCCTGATTTGCTACAAGAGGGGCATGAGCATGAGCACCCGCGAAGCCCTAGATCAATTAGGTGTTTGGCCGAACCACGGATGGTTAGAAAGATGCGAATTGTAGTTGAGCAAACCCCGGTTCGCCATATTCTTCAGCCACCAACGGTCGCGACTCTTCTCGCTTTAGTCATTGGAATGGTTCCGTCTTTGAGATCTGTCGTGTACGGTGATGACGCGCCACTATCGTTTTTAACGGATAGTCTAGACATAATGGCTGGCGCCATGGTGCCTTCGGTTATGTTGGTTCTTGGGGGAATGCTAGCAGAGGGTCCTAACGAATCCCGACTGGGGATACGAACCACAGTCGGGATTCTAGTAGCACGACTCTTGATTCTTCCCATGTTAGGAATCGGGGTCGTGCTTGTAGCTGACCAACTAAATTTTCTTATCGAAGGCGATAAGATGTTTCGGTTCGTGCTTTTGTTGCAGTACACGACACCAAGCGCGATCTTGTTTGGGGCAATCGCTAGTTTGAGGGGTTATGCGGTTCGTGAAGCCTCGGCACTGCTGTTTTGGCAACATGTTTTTGCACTGTTTTCTCTTTCGATGTATTCCATAATCTACATTAAGTTGTTGCTAAAATATATATGAATTCTGAATATCATCCTTTAATTGTTTATGAAGAACTTGTACAAGATCTTTGACTTTTAAGGTTAACATGTTATTCTGTAAATGGATTTACGCTGTGTTCCCGAGTTAACTTAACGAGGGAAAAGAAAGGAAACGAAAGGAATCAAAAATTTGATTGTGTTCCCGAGTTTTATTTAAGAAGGGAAAAGAAAGGAAAACAAAACATAGTATGTTCCCAAGTTTCATTTAACGAGGGAAAAGAAAGGAAATGAAAGGAAAGGTAGGCAAAATCTTTAAGTTTATTTTTCTTTCCGATTTGAAAGGAAACGGAAGGAAAGGATATTTGGCCTTTTTTTTTCCTTTCCCTTCCTTTCTTTTCCTTTCCTTTCCCTCTTTAAGTTAACTCGGGAATCGTTTGCTGTTAATTTTACACGAATTATTGATAATCCACCTTACGCTTAAGCACGTCGTTTTGTTTAAGTAATAAAAGATATTAATCAATTAAAGGGTGAGGTTAGAATTTATTAAAGGGTAAGGTTAAATTCATTCTCGAAACAATCATCAACACACAAGAAACATGAGGCAAATTGTTCGAAGCCTCAACGATGCAAATGAATAACTTCAACTTCATGTTATTTGTTTAGTTTTTAGAACTTGTATGATAAAATTGCGTAGAATACTTAAATAGTTTCGATTTCGAACCTTAGAACAACTACTGAGCATAGCAGAAACCTCCATTGGTAACTTTTGTTCTACGAACCTTAATTTCGTATCGACCTTAACTTTATTGCAAGAACCTCTGGTAGCAGTGGCGAAGCTTGGAGATCGAATCGGCGGGGCTGGACTCATTTTTTCCCGATTGGTAGGGGTTGGATGATCAAATCAGTGGGACCAGACTCAAATCATATAAAAATTACCTACGAAAATTGTAAAATTCCACCACTGTGCCAAAAAACAGCGGGGGCCGGGGCATGGGCCTCCACGGTCTGTCTGACATAACCCATAAAAACTGTAACTTGGATATGTATGAATAGGTTGTCCAGCATTTCTAGAATACATGGTCTTTAATGATGTTTTCTCTTGTGGCATGGGTTTCAAAGGAAAGTACCAAAAAAGCATAAGTTTAATGCTTTGGTTAGGCCAGAAGATGAGTAGCGAACCTGATGAGTTGGATGTGGGGTGTGTAGATGCAATATTTTGGTTATGCAATACATCTAGTTTTGGTAACGATGTAGACGATGCGATCGACGGGTTTGGTTTTGGGCCTTTTAACGGTGTTGGTTGTTCATGGTATGGTGGTGGTGCGAGGGTTTGAAGGCCGGTTTTCGGATGATGTTTGGTGCTGAAATCAGGGAAAGTGTGAGGTGTAGATAGTGGTGTGGGTGGTGGTGCTTGGTTGCTGGTTGATTTTCCAAACATCACGATCTTGAGCGCTACAACATCCTCCTTTAACGACTCCAATCCGGCCACATTGCTGCTAGTTGCATAGCAAGGGGATTAGTTTCAGTATTGCCGCTTTTTGGTTTTTGGTTGCTGATTTTGGATGTTTTGGTTGGCAGGTGCCATCTTCGAGTTTCCCGGCAATGGAACCATAGAACCCAACAAAAGTCGGATGATTTAATTTACTGAAAAACTGATTACAAGACGATGATAGACCCAATTCGAGATGGGAGATCTCCTAAAACTTGAATGAACAAGATAAATAGAAATACACACCTAATCTAAAAAATACACAAATATTAATATGATTAGATTATAATAACTGCCCCATTAATTTTTGGCAACTACTTGCTCCTAAAACTGTCCCTCTAAAACTCATTCCTGCTAATAACTAAATGGGTCAAATATGTAGCGGGTCGACCCACGGGTTCGTATCTACCTCCAACGGGGAACCACAGGATTTGGTTTCGGGTACCCACTACCCGCCGCTACCGGTGTCCCGAGTAGTGGGTTCCAAGTATGTCTTGCGGGTGATAAGCAACTAGGAGTAGAGGGGTGTGGGTAGGACGGGGATAGAGATATGATATGTAAAAAGGTGAGACCCATTAGTTTGGTTAGTGTTTTCTCCAAATAAATGTTTTGGGGCAGTAGACTGGGGTAGTGAGGTGCACCACGAGACTGGACGGGATTAGAGTATACCTAGGTGGCGACCCCCTGCCCTAAATCCATCACTCATACCAATTGATATTTGTTTGATCTGCCCACTTAAATTCACTTATTTTTGTTGTGAACTTCTCTCATCCATGGCTATTACATTCAAAATGCATTGGTGATATCTGAGGCATGATTTTCCTTACAACCACAATGCATGTCATGTGGACAATGGATAAAACATGTTTGTTTTACCATTGATCGTAAATAAAACTATATAAGAGTGGCTATGGTGTCACCTGTCATGATATAGTCCCACTCAAGTACGTGTTGGTGATAATTGAGAGTTGAGACGGGACAATCATTATAGCCCACTATCTTCTTTGTGGACTAACAATACGATATACGATTCAACTAGGTGTCACACCATAGCATTTAAGTCTCACTTTGCCAGCCCTAGTAAAAAGATAAAAGAACAAGAAAATTGGGCAAACTACAAATAACAAATTACAAATAGACATATATTAGGCAAAAACAGACCTTAATTAGAAATATATACTCACTATTATTTCGTTTTATTGTCAAATTCTCAAGTTTGAACAATGACCACCTTACTGTATAACATATCTTGCAACCGTCTTATAGTCTCTACTACCATCAGTGGCGAGGCTTAGTTGGGGCGGGAGGGGGCGGCCGACCCCCCCCCCCCCCCCGAATTTTCGTGCAGAAGTTCCGATTATATAGTATTCGTATAGAAAATTTTGTAAATATAGGGTTTCGACCCCCCGAAACTAGTGACTTCAGACCTCCCGAACCTTCGGGTCAAGCTTCGCCACTGACTACCATCTTCGACAACCAAAATTTGAGGAGTTGTACAACAACCAAATTCTGAGGTGAGGTCGTACTTGTCATGACATTGGTTTCTAAACCAACGAGTGAGTAAAAGAACAGTTAATATCGATTATAAAATATAAACCTTTGGTTCAATCATAGCATACAGGTTAGACGATCAACCCAAAAGAAATCCTCAAGGGAAAAAATACAACAAAACGAGGATGCAATCATCATGTTTTATATCAATATTTAACATCTACTTACGAATTATGACCCTATGCTTTGCCCATCATGTTTCCATACACACTCATAATGAGCAAGGCCTTATTTTCTCACTATTTTTTTGGTAGCCAACTTGGTGTAATTTGTATTGGCAAATGGGTGAGATGATGACATATGCCATTTGCCATATTTAAAACCATCGCAACATATATATGATCATAGGGAAGACTTATCAGGACTAAACAGATTATTCGTTTTTGCCATTACTTTAAAGCTTAAATAAGTAAATTTCAAACATACCGCCATCAACGTCATCATTGTACTTGTTTGAGGCACTCATTTATCTAAATGATGTGCTTGAAAATGTTTTCGAATATGATGGTAAGACCGTTTACAATCAACCACATTAAGTTCCTCATGGGTGATGTGGTCTGTGTATGAGATTACAAGGTAATGATCAACACACAAGCTTATTCCAAAGATTAATGGAGTAATCTTGAAGAAGATAAGCTAAAGAGAGAATAGGGAGAGAGTTGAATTGAGCGGGAAAGTTTGTTTGTATTATTAACTGCCATTCATTTGTAACAGACATTGACTCTTATAGACTCACAATACAAATGACTCTTTTGCCCCTCTTATTACAATACAAATGACTCTTTTGCCTTTTAACCAACTAACTATTTTAACCAACCAACTAACTATTTTAACCACTTTGACTCACATCAATACCCTTCCCTTTTGAAGACCCTTGACCCCAAGGGTCAAAATCTGGAAATCTTGCAGACACTTGACTGGCATTCTCCCAAACTGCATCCTCAGGTCCTGTTCCACTCCATTGAACTAGCCATTGCACACATACACTATTATTTTTCTTAAGCACCCTTCTGTCCAACACTTGAATTGGCTTCTGCACTTCCCTTTCTTCTAATGGCATCACAGATTGCTGAGTAGGAATACTGCCATAAAATTTCTTTAACAAGGAGACATGTATAGTAGGGTGGATAGTACTTTCAGCTGGTAAATCCAATGTGTAAGCTACACTTCCCACTTTTGCCAAGATCTTATATGGTCCATAGAATCTTGCAGACAACTTTTGATTATATCTATGCTGGACTGACATTTGTCTATAAGGTTTCAGCTTCAAATACACATAATCTCCAATCTCAAAGGTTCTTTCTGACCTTTTCTTATCAGCCCATTGTTTCATCTTATTTTGAGCTTCCAACAAATTTTGTTTCAACATTCCAATGACTTGCTCCCTAGCAGATAAACTTCTACCTACTACTTCTACTGAACTCTCACCAGGTAGATATGGTAAATGAATGGGAGGTGGCTGGCCATAAACAACTTCATAAGGAGTAGACTTAATGGCAGATTGAAAACTGGTATTATACCAATACTCAGCCAAAGGAAGCCACTTTAACCAATCAAGTGGTTTTTTAAAACACATACATCTCAAGTAACTCTCCAAACATCTATTCAACACTTCTGTCTGACCATCAGATTGTGGATGGTAAGAACTGGACATGCACTGTACTACTCCCTGCAAAATCATAAACTCCTTCCAAAAGGTACTAACAAATACCTTATCTCTATCAGAAACAATACTCTTAGGACTTCCATGAAGCTTGTAGATGTTGTCAAGGTATAACTGAGCCACATCTACTGCTGTAAAAGGATGACTCATGGCCAAAAAGTGAGCAGCCTTGCTTAACCTGTCTACAACCACAAAAATGACAGTTTTACCCCTAGAATGAGGTAAACCTTCTACAAAGTCCATAGAGATATCTTCCCATACCCCTATTGGAATAGGTAATGGTTGAAGTAAACCTGGATAAGCTGCATTCTCATACTTACACTGCTGACATGTAGGTGTGACACCCGGCATGTTTGGCTTAAACATATTAGTAACATCTAAGTCTACCTTAGCGAGAAACGTTTATAAACAGACTTAACTGGGTTAGTTGAGTCGGGTCGAGTTAGGATTGTCCAGGGTGCAATGATCTGGAGGATCATTGGGAGTCGTTTTGGTAATACACTAGTACCGGGTTCCGTTGTTGGTGACATTACATGAACTAATTAAGTATATGTGTAGATTATGGGTCGTGTGGTGGATTATATACATAGATGTGTTTAAATGATGTGTAAACGATTATCTATGCTTAAATATGTTAAATATAGACTAAGGATGCATGCTTATGTGTTAAGATGTGTTAGAATGCGTTAAACACGACAAACTGGAAAATTAGTTAAACATGAGTTCTGGTTCGACCACTTCGAGTGGTCGAAGGAGAACATTTTGTTTGGTTCGACCCTTTATAAATGGGCGAACCTGGGAAGTGGAATTGAAAGAATTCCCTTCGACCAGGACAGGGCTCATTCGACCCTGTGGAAGGGTCGAAGGAGGCCACCTTCGACCATTGAGTTGGGGCGAAGGAGGATTAGTATAAATACCAAACTTTGTCATTTTTCATCATTTCACAAACCCTAACCGTCTCAAAACACTCTCAAACAATTTTAATCACTAAGGAAGGAGTTTTTGCTCTTCTTTTTCATAATCTAACCTATCTACAACATCTAAACAAGAATCCAAGGTGTGTTCTTCATCCTAAACCTTTTTAAAGCATTTTAATTCGTTTTCATCTAACCCTAATTGTCCGGATCTGTTCTAAGGGTGTTTTCATGATTAAAAACCTTTTAAACATCTTTCTAAATCAAAACCTTATCATCTAAACATAGGTCTTCATGATGATAAACATATGTGAATTGTGTATTATGTGGTGTTATGTGTTGTTCAATGATTTGCTGCTGTATCTATGATAGAAACATGATATAGGATTGTTATTGATGCTAGATTATTGTTGTTTAGGGTTAGGATTGGATAAATGATGATATTATGGGCATTTGGGGGTTTTAACGAATCTAGACTTGATGCATGATATTTATAATCAATAGAACTAATAGGGAGAGATCGAACACTCGACAACCTGAGCATTTTAAGTTGAATATGAATCGATTTCAAAAGTTTCCAAATTGGGTAAATAACCAATGCATGATAGTGACGTTTCCATAATTTTACCATTTTGGGAAAGGGCTGAAATGGACGTATTATTGGGGGAAATCGGTGGGGTTTTGTAGGGATAAGTTATTCATGCTTGACTGCTGTGTTTGATGATGTTTCGAGTCGTTTTGAATGTGTTTGAAGCGTTTTTAGGAAAATTTGCACAACAGGGGTGAACCTGGACTCCTTCGACCGATCGAAGGTGCGAAGGAGAGAATCCAGGGTCGAACCTGGGTTTTGTTGGACGAAAGTGGCAGAACGGTCGAAGGAGGTATCAAACGGTCGAACGAAATACAAAACGGGCGAAGGAGACTTAAAACGGGCGAAGGAGACTTAAACTGACTGGTTCGACCGTTCTGATGCAGAAATGAGATTTTTGATACAAACTAAGTGTTTTATGCTTGAACCTTGTGTGTAATCTATGTGTACTTGATTAGTTAGGGTAATGGGTCACCAACGGAATGTCGGGTTGGTCTAGTGTGTCGGTTAAACATTTAAACACGTTTTAAAACATACTTGGTTACGATCTGGACAATCGAGGGCTAGATAACCTTATGGTTATTAGTCGGAACACTTATGTGAACATTTTGATAGATCTCCGGTAGAGGGATTATCAAGGGCTTAACATCTTTACTTATAACCGAAGAACGCTATCTAAGGTGAGTTCACGACCCCACTTTTACTGCTTTAACTTTTGGGGGAGAAAACATGCGCTAAACTATTTTGGTAACATATGTCACACTATGGTTTTAACTTTGTATTGCTATACGATCTTTGGAAGTCCCGGGGGGAAACCATGAATGTGCGGGGATGCACAACGGGGGAAATGTGGATAGATCTATTGGGCGTGACCTGCCCCACTCGTCGGCTTGGAGGGCCGGGCGGGTGCATGTTGTCTCGAACAGGAACATTGGTATCATGCTGAACATACGGGCTGCTTAAACATGCTAAACATTGCTAAACGTGTCTAGTAATGGTTTCCAATCGTAGTAGTAATAAAACATACGCCTAGCTAGCGTACTTGGTAACATTGATATAGTATGGACATGGTAACATTCTGGTAACATTTTGATAACATATTGAACAAACCTGTGGACTCACCAGCATTATATGTTGACATCTTTTTGGCATGTTTTTCTCAGGTCGCTAAGGTAGCAACAAATGGAACTAGGCGCACGGGTCTGCATTGGCGTCTAGGTTTAGTTGCATGTTTTGAAATAAAGTGTCTTGAATACTTTGGAATACTATTGTAGCTGATTAAATTCTTAAATGCTTCCGCTTATAAAATCGTTGTTATGGTTTTACGTATTTCATATAGAGTCGTTTATTGTGATCGTTGACTTGGATCCTGGTTTGTCATGCGCCTCGCGGTATAACTCCGCAAGTGGTAATTTGAGGGTGTGACAGTAGGGCAGCCCTGAATATAAGATTTGACACTATTCTTCATTTTAGGCCAGTAAAATAATCTGCACAACCTCTTTAAAGTAGCTTGTACTCCTGAATGGCCCCCTTGGACAGAATCATGTACCCATTGTAAAATCTTCAACTTGAGAGAAGGAGAATTCCCAATTACCAATTTACCCTTTCTCCTTAATTCACCATTCTGCCATGTATAATGCTTATGTCTGACTGAATTGTCTTCAAGTTCTTGAATCAGCTTCTTAACTTCCATATCTTCATTCCAAACTTGCTGAATCTCTGCCAATAAATCAGAATGAGCAGAAGATACAGAAAGTTGTAATAACTCCCCATGTGTGACTCTTGAGAGAGCATCAGCAGCTGAGTTCTCTGAACCTTTCTTGTAGTGAATTTCATATTGTAGCCCCATAAGCTTTGAAAGCCACTTCTGTTGAAAAGGTGTAGCTACCTTATTCGCCAACAGATGTTTCAAACTCTGTTGACCAGTCCTAATAATGAAAGGTCTATTTATTAAGTATGGTTGCCACTTTTGGACTGCATGAATGATAGCTAATAGTTCCCTCTCATAAGTAGATAAGGCTAAGTTCTTAGGAGACAAAGCCTTACTTATGAATGCAATGGGATGACCCTACTGCATTAGGACAGCCCCAATACCATAGCCTGAGGCATCTGTTTCAATGATAAAAGTATCATTGAAATTAGGCATTGCTAATACAGGTGGTTTCATCATAGCATTTTTTAGGATATTAAAAGCAGCTGTAGCTTCATCAGTCCATACAAAAGCATCCTTTTTTGTCAATTGAGTCAAAGGTCTTGCAAGACTACCATAGTTTTTAACAAATCTCCTATAGTATCATGTTAACCCAAGAAAACCTCTTAACTCTTTACAATTTTTTGGCACTGGCCAATGCTGAATAGCTTCTACTTTGACTGGATCAGTAGCAACTCCTTTCTCAGAAATGATATGCCCCAAGTATTCCAACTCATTTGCCCCAAAAACACACTTGGACTTCTTAGCAACCAATTTATTTTCTCTTAACAATTGTAGTACCTCCTTCAAATGATCCAAATGAGAATTCCAGGTTGGACTATATATCAAAATGTCATCAAAGAAAACTAACACAAATTTTCTTAAATGCATTCTGAATACATGGTTCATCAATCCTTGAAATGTTGAAGGTGCATTAGTCAAGCCAAAGGGCATGACCATAAACTCATAATGCCCATTATGTGTTTTAAATGCAGTTTTCCCTATATCCTCGGAATTCATTCTGATTTGATAGTACCCAGATTTCAGATCCAGTTTGGAAAAGAATTGAGTCCCATATAATTCATCCATTAATTCTTCTACTAATGGAATAGGGAATCTATCAGGAATAGTTGCTTGATTCAACTTCCTATAGTCTATGCACATCCTCCAGTTACCATCTTTCTTCTTCACTAAGACCACAGGTGAGGCAAATGAACTGCTGCTTTGTCTAATTATACCCTGCTCTAATAATTCAGAGGTCATTTGCTCAATAACATCTTTCTGCAATAAAGGGTACATGTAAGGCCTCAAATTAATTCCTTGAGTTCCTTCCTTCAATGGTATTCTGTGATAAAAAACTCCCCTATTTGGTGGTAGAGTTTGCAAATCACAAAATACATCATGAAATTCTTCTAACAAGGGTAGTAACCCTGGTAACTGAGTGGAAGATTCTTCTGCTGAGTCTTTATGTAGTACAATAGAAGTAGGGGTCTCCTCTCCTTCAATTGTACATAGTTGAATCATTGAGAGCTCTGCAGCCTGCATTGTTACTTTCTGCAAACTTCCTTTTCCCACCTTTGACAGTTTCTTTCCAATAGTACCCCTGAGAATAACTTTCTGTCCTTGATATTTAAACTCCATGACTCTATCTTGAAAATTCATTTGAATGGTTCCCAAAGTGGAAAACCACTGAACTCCCAACACTAGATCACAGCCTCCTAATGGCATCACATAAACATCAGTTATAAACTCTAGACCCTGCATCTTCCATCTAAAATTAAGAATCATCTTGTCACACACTTCTTTTTTACCATTGGCCACCTTTACCAACATAGGGGTCTTAGTAGTAACAATAACACACCCTAATCTCTGAGCCAACAGGAAATCCACAAAATTATGGGAGCTTCCTGTATCCATCAGAATCTGTAGTCTATACCTTCCAAAGTGACCAGTTATCCTTAAAGTCTGATAACTATTATTACCCTCAACTGCATTTAAGGAGATCTGAGCTAACTCCATCTCAATATCTTCCTCACAGTTTTCATCTTCATCATCACTCAACTCCATTTCTATATGAAACAACTGTGGTCTTTTACCTCTACAATTGTGGCCTCTTACATACTTCTCATCACAAAAATAACACAGACCTTTTGCTTTTCTTTCCTCAAACTCTTCAGTGGTAAAAGTTTTCTTAGCCACATTGTTCTTAAAAGTGTTACCATTAGTTATTTGTTTAGGAGTTGGTAAAATACCTTTTTGATTGGTATTAAAAACTGACTTACCATTCCATTTTATTTTCTTACATTTTTTACTTGCTTCTTTCAATTTTACCAAGCTATAAGCCTGTTGCACAGATTGAGGTTGAAACATTCTAACATGCAACTGAATCTCTTCTTCAAGGCCAGCTAAAAAACAACTCAGAGCATATTCAGGTGGTAAATCCAGTTTACTCACAATAGCATCAAATTCATCATGGTAATCTTTGGCATTTGATGTTTGTTTTAAGTTTTTCAAATCAAACATAGGGTCATCAAATAGATTGCCAAACCTTACCTCTAAAGCATTCTTCAGTTCATCCCATGTAGGAGTGATACTGTTTCTTTGCTTGATCAAAGTTTGGTACCATTGTAAGGCTCTTCCTTCAAAATGAATTGTTGCCAATCGTACCCTAACATCATCAGTGACATTGTCCAATTGAAAAAACTATTCTGTTTTATACAACCAAGCCGACAATTCATCACCATTAAATCTGGGAAAATCTGTAACACCCCAACCGATGGCGGAAACATCGGGATGTCACGTATTGATGATTGTTCAGTAGCTCATGGTAAATAATAAATTTCATTATATGATTACATACAATTGTTCTACAAGAATTCATACATCAAATTGAATAAAACTATGCACACATCTTCAAGCATTAACTCAAATATTCAAGCAATTAGAACCTGAAACATGTTAAGTTTGAAAATATTTTGGGTCAACAAAAGTTGGTGAGAATTACATAGGTTTTGATAATCGAATAAAATTGTTGTGCAATTCATGTGTCATGGCAAATCTAGTCCATATGTGAAAACATACTAGAAGTAAATCGAGTGCATAATCAACCCTTGTGACTGTTGTATTGTGGTACATCCCATACGCTCATGGTTCACTCGTTTATATTGCAGTAACAAACACCCACGCTACCTTTGTAGGAGGCACGTATCCGGGTGGGATTGTCAGTCCAATAGATCTATCAATGTATACCGTCGGCTGATAAATGTTTATGCTAGAATTGTGCTTACCCTAGTCATGTTCAAGACATAATGCAACATAGAAAAACACATAAACACATTGATGATTGAATTGCATAAATGATGTTGTAACATGTTTCACCCCAAAAATGGTGATAAATAGAAAAGGGGCTATGTAAAACTCACCTTAGCAAAATGTTATACTTCTTGAAAAGATTGAATAGTGGTGTTGCCCAAACAATGCCAAATATCACCCTATAATAAGGTAATAAATATGTCTAAGTCTATCTAGTCTACAAATGTATATGTTCTAGGGCTTCGAATTGGGGATAAATGCTTGTTTGATTAATAAAAAAAATGTTTGATAATTGAGGGATTATTAGTAAATAGATAAACAAAAATCTTTTTATGAAATTTAAATTTAAGATGGTCACAAAAATGTGTTTAAAGTATAAAAATAATTTTTAGAAAATTATTCTCTTTAAAATAGAATATTAAATCTATTTATAACAAATTGCCAAAATTCAACTTTAATATTTAAAAATATTAAAATTAAAGAATTATTAGTTTAAATTTTATATTTCTGTTCTAAATAATCAGAAATAATTTGTATAAATTTTGGTGCAAAAATATTAAAAATTGGATTTATTATGATTTAATTATGATTAAAACTAACAAAAATTGCTTAAAAATATTAAATAAATGATTTTTCTGAAATAAAAATCATTTCAGAAAAGTTTATCATTATCTAAACTCAGAATAATTTTTGTGGAAATTTATAAAATTGTTTTGATATTTTAATGGAATTTTATAAATATAATAGAATAAAATTGATTTATTTATTAAATATATTAAATAAATGAATTTTTGAAAACTAAAAATTGTGGGTGAAACTTTTTCATTAGATTTACTTAAAATAATTTTTTTAGAATTAATAAAAGAGTTTTAATAATTTAAAATGAATTTATAAAATATAAGTAGTATATATATAATTAATTTGAATTGTTTTTGATTAAGAACAAAAAAAGATAAAAAGGGTTGCCACTGCCGGGTATCGAACCCGCGTGGTTAGGATGAATGGCACCAGACACAACCACTTGGTCCAGACCAGTGGTTGTGTTGGTTTCTTGTTTAATAAAAATAAATAACATAACAGAATCGTGTTTATCCCCAAATATAAAGCATTCAAGCCCTAATTCTGCAATTGATTAAATCACACAATGTTAACCCAATTAATCATGGGGTAAACGTTGTGTGTAGGCCGATCAATGAAACCCACAACAATAATTATACTTACAAGGCTTAATCGAAGACCAAAGAATGGTCAAACCCGAAGTCAAAGATTTGAACAGAAACCCACGAACAAAGAGTTTTAAGAGAAATTGGAGGTTGGATTGAGATGATTGGCGAGTGTAGCAGGTTTGAGGGTGTTCAATTTATAGTGAACAGGTCTATGTATTTGATTTGGCAAGTTTGACCACGACATGAATGTTCCACGCGAATAATTGTATAATTGGGTATGAATTGATTGATAATTGATGTGTTCGTGACTTGTTCCAGGCCGGTAATCATGTTGCCAATAATTTCCCAATCAATTACGAGTCAAATGATGAGATTATGGTAAGTCTTGATGCACAGTTGACTTTCTAAGTCAACTGTGAGAGTTGTAAGCTAGTGATATAATTATAAAGATCCGGATTTGAAACAAGTGAGACGGCTAGAGCAGTTGGTTTGTTTGTTTAAGTGTGATGGCTGAGGACTCGGGTTCGAACCCCGGCCTCAGCACTTTATTTTTAATAATTATTTTTAATATATCATTGATATATATATATATATATATATTATGAATAATTAGGGTTTCAAAATGCCACAAAAATAATTAAGTGCAAATAAAACTTGTCGTTTTTATCCCATTAGTTTGGTTCGTGTTTTCTCCAAATAAATGTTTTGGGGCAGTAGACTAGGGTAGTGAGGTGCACCACGAGACTCGACGGGATTAGAGTATACTTAGGTGGCGACCCCCTGCCCTAAATCCATCACTCATACCAATTGATATTTGTTTGATCTGCCCACTTAAATTCACTTATTTTTGTTGTGAACTTCTCTCGTCCATGGCTATTACATTCAAAATGCATTGGTGATATCTGAGGCATGATTTTCCTTACAACCACAATACATGTCATGTGGACAATGTGTAAAACATGTTTGTTTTACCATTGATCGTAAATAAAACTATGTAAGAGTGGCTATGGTGTCACATGTCATGATATAGTCCCACTCAAGTACGTGTTGGTGATAATTGAGAGTTGAGACGGGACAATCATTATAGCCCATTATCTTCTTTGTGGACAAACAATACGATATACGATTCAACTAGGTGTCACACCATAGCATTTAAGTCTCACTTTGCCAGCCCTAGTAAAAAGATAAAAGAACAAGAAAATTGGGCCAACCACAAATAACAAATTACAAATAGACATATATTAGGCAAAAACAGACCTTAATTAGAAATATATACTCACTATTATTTCGTTTTATTGTCAAATTCTCAAGTTTGAACAATGACCACCTTACTGTATAACATATCTTGCAACCGTCTTATAGTTTCTACTACCATCAGTGGCGAGGCTTAGTTGGGGCGGGAGGGGGCGGCCGACCCCCCACTCCCCCCGAATTTTCGTGCAGAAATTCCGATTATATAGTATTCGTATAGAAAATTTTGTAAATATAGGGTTTCGACCCTCCGAAACTAGTGACTTCCGACCCCCCGAACCTTCGGGTCAAGCTTCGCCACTGACTACCATCTTCGACAACCAAAATTTGAGGAGTTGTACAACAACCAAATTCTGAGGTTGGGTCGTAGTTGTCATGACATTGGTTTCTAAACCAACGAGTGAGTAAAAGAACAGTTAATATCGATTATAAAATATAAACCTTGGGTTCAATCATAGCATACAGGTTAGACGATCAACCCAAAAGAAATCCTCAAGGGAAAAAATACAACAAAACGAGGATGCAATCGTCATGTTTTATATCAATATTTAGCATCTACTTACGAATTATGACCCTATGCTTTGCCCATCATGTTTCCATACACACTCATAATGAGCAAGGCCTTATTTTCTCACTATTTTTTTTGGTAGCCAACTTGGTGTAATTTGTATTGGCAAATGGGTGAGATGATGACATATGCCATTTGCCATATTTAAAACTATCGCAACATATGATCATAGGGAAGATTTATCAGGACTAAACAGATTATTCGTTTTTGACATCAACGTCATCATTGTACTTGTTTTAGGCACTCATTAATCTAAATTATGTGCTTGAAAATGTTTTCGAATATGATGGTAAGACCGTTTGCAATCAACCACATTAAGTTCCTCATGGGCCACATAGACAACTAATATAGATGATGATTAAGTAGTCGAAAATAGAAAGAAAAATAAATAGCCAAAGGGCCTTTGGCCTATAGGCATCAAAGTGTTAGATAAGGATTTGCCTTTTCAAGTGATGAGGGGTTCAAATCCCATGGGTGACAAAAAAAAATTAGCTGCTCAAAAAAAAAAAAAAAAAAAAAAAAAAAACTAGAAAAAATTAAGGGTTTGATTGTTCATATGTTTGGCCACCACACCCCCGATTGTTCATATCTCTATAGAAATGATACACCTTCAAATATAATAAGTTGACACGAAGGTAAAAATTAAGGTTGTGTGTTGTGGATTTGCGCCCCATGCTATTAGCTACTCATCATTTGGGGACATCAAAACACCACACAGTTTAGTTATTGGGGACACCATTCACCTCTTCGTCATTCCAATGGTGGAGTGTGAAGAATGTAGGAATGATGGTGAGGACCACTCCAATCTAAACCAATCACATTATTTTATTTTTCCTTTTAATTATTTTACAACATATAGTTATTGGGCATTTAGTTATTCTTTTAGTTGTTACTTGTTAGTGACGACAAATGCTAGTCATTAGAGTGGATAATAAATAGCCTGAGGGTAGACGGGGAACTCGTCGGCTAGGGTGGTTCGGCTACACCGCCACCACTCCCTCGGCTACGGTCAAAAGCTTCACCAATCGGCTACGGTATTTTTAATGAGTATTTCTGTGATTTTGACATGATAAGGTGAGATTGGTAGGGCTCGACAACGTTGCCGGACCACCCTAATATTGTAGGATAAAAAAAACGGTTAATTGAGGTATAGTTCGATTTGTACGCAACATTCAAATGCAGAGGGCCCACTTCTGTAACGGGAAAAACAGAATGAGTGAACGTGGAGTTATGGCCATGATATTGATGACGGTAGACATAACCCTCTTCTTCGTCTCCATTCCATTCAATTCCTCTTTTTCCCCAAATTAAATAATATAAACCAGACATATAGATAGATAGATAGATTAGGGTTTTGCTGTTCTTCAATAAACACAAACAAATCATCATAAAAACTAAATTAATCCTTGTAAGCAAGCCACTCAATCGGTTGCTTCAATCCTTAACAAACCCTTATCTATGGACAACAAAAGGATTGCACAAACACAACTTCATCCTTTGCTTCACCCTTTAAATCTTTCTATGTTTTCTTTCTTTCTTTCTCCTAATTGTTCTTTCTGATTAACTAATTTTGTTCCGTATTACAGGTTATTGTTCTTATTTTATAATCTTCTGGTTTGATTTAATTATATAAAGTTGACTGCTTGATTTTGTATTAACGAAAATGCTGGCAAGATGACATCTTTTTTATTAATTAAATTCAACAGATTTATTATAAAGATAAAGGAAAAGGGTGCAGAAAGAGTTTGCTAGGATTGTTCGGTATCGAATTTTGAATTGTTCAATTTCTTTGTTATTATTATTATTAAATAAGAAGATTGTTATGGGAAATTGAGGTTGAATGGGGGATGAATTTGTGTTGCTGGTTGATTGTTTGGTTAATGAGTCCTCTCAACGAACGGAGAAATGGTTACTGATGTTTGTGCTGATAGGATGGATGTCAGTTTCGAATCGTTACCAAAGAAATTTGCAGACTGCAGGATTTGCCATGATGAAGATGAAGACTCGAATATGGAGACGCCGTGTGCTTGTTGTGGCAGCTTGAAGGTTTTTGTTCTTAATCTTACTCTATAAGTTGACTCATTCATCCCTTGAAGTTTTTGAGTTATATAAGGAACTCAAATTAGGAACAATAGTAGAGATTTCATCCTTTTGAACAAAAGGCACAAGTTTGAATCATATATAAATTTTCTGGAGATAATGATGCAGAGCGGAAGCATGGACGAATAATAGAGGAGAAACGCTTTTAAGGGAAAAATGATTGCTTATGAATGATTAACTGTCACAATTTACAGCGTCCGTTATGCTGTCTGTCACAACTAACAACGTCCGTCCTGTTTAGTTATTTTTGTCCGTATTTTATGAGTCTCAACTCCGGATAACTAGTTATGCAATATGAAATTGGTCCTTTTCTAAACCACTTGCTTTTATCGAGTTGTTCCAAATATGAGGCTGCAAATTCTTGCTTCAGCTCACTCACTTTGTTAAATGAATATGTTTTTAGTACGCCCATCGGAGATGCGTTCAAAGGTGGTGCAACGAGAAGGGAAACACCATATGCGAGATTTGCCTCCAGGTTTTTCTTCAGCAAACAAATATTTTAGTTACCAACTAAAAAATGATTTAAAAGATTATATTCTGTCATTTGAATCAAAGCGGTTTATCTTTACTGCTTGCTATATGATTAACATTCTAAAAGTATTTTCATTTTTCTTCGCGTTTCAGCCATTCAAGCCTGGATATACATCACCACCTACGTTATTCCATTGTGATGGCATTCCAATGAATTTCAGGTGTTATTTTGACGTTAACGATTTTATCTATGTATATTTTTGCTAGAGTGCAGCTACCAATATATTCAGATTTCTTTTCCTTATGCACTTTAGGGGTAACTGGGAGATTTCCAGTCGTGATCTATACAATTTGCGGTCCTCATCAATGAGATATGCTGGTGATGATGAGCCTGACTTTGATGAGTATATCACTCTTAGCTCTAAAAGTTTGATTTGTTGCCGTGTAGTTGCTATAATTGTATGTAATCTCAATATTAATTTCATCTGCTAAACACTAATTAAACTCCATCAAAATTTAGTTTATTCATGTATAAACTAACTGCAGTTTATGACTCTTCTCTTGTTGCGCCACACTCTACCCATCTTTATCAATGGAACACAAGGATACACTGTTACCATGTTCACGGTAACATGAAATGTTGCTCAAGCAGTTCTTTTTTAATTTTTAATTATTTTTTAACTTTTAAATTTATTTTTGATGCAGTTTATAATGTTAAGAAGCATTGGTGTTCTGCTATCAATGTATATCATGCTTAGAGCTTTTGCTTCGGTTCAACGCCGCCTGCAAGTGCAGGTTAACAATTTAATTTGGAATATGAGATTTGATTTCTAATCTTTTTTATAAATTGGGACTCTAAATTTGGGATTTGATTCTTCGGTAGGATCATAATCCTTCAGATGAAGAGAACAATCTACCAGAAGCAGATACTCATTTGCACGTCGTTCATATCCATTGACGTCTGCATATATGATTGATCATAGAGCATTGTAAAGTTAAACGTTAATTATGAATCTTTTAGGACGATGTTTATAATCAATAGATGATTAAAAAGCAATTCATCTACTCAATTCGTTATGATCAACATCTGTTCTCGATCTTGAACAGATCATTCAAAAGTTCAATCAAGGTGTCAAATTTAGACATGGTTCAAGTAAATCCATAAATATTGTTCATTTTGTCCGATTGTCTGACAAGAGGTCACCTACCCTTAGATTACTCTCACACAAATACACTCGCAGCCAACGTGTCAAAAACATGTTGATGGCAGAATATCTATTATGAACTACTCAAACACATCTCATGTTCATGACCGATGTGAAATTTAAATACGATGTAACACACTTAACATCGGACAATACAATAATTTAGTATTGTCATGGATGTTGTACCTTGATAATACATATACATGTTTTTTTTACATATTAATCGTAGCGTGCCATAACGTTTGACTTTATGCATACAAAAAAGGAAAAAAAAAAGTTATAGTTCATTTTCAAAATAGAGGAACATTAAGTTACACTAACAATAATTTCCATCAAGCAGATAATTCTAATGTTAAAACTTTATAAAAAAAAAAAGTAAAACCTTTGTTTGTTATAAATATCATAAAAGCGAAAGAATGTTTATTGTTGCAATCGACCATGGACAGCTAAAATTGTTTGGGAAAGCGAGTTGTACGTTGACAGCTTCCGGACACATGTCATGTCAGGAAAGAATACGATGTTTTGAACCGTGTTTTGTCCGTCTCAATGTTTAGAATTTATTTGCATATGCATACATACATACATACGTCATTTCAACTACTGTATATAAATACATATACACTTCATTCATACATTGGACACGATTCAAAAACAGCTATCACAATTCACAACCCAATTACTTCTGCTAAAAAAAGTTTCATAAAGTTAAAAACATTAGTAAAAAAAAAGGATGTCAACGATGATACCTTCTTTCGCGTGTGCAGTGGTGGTTCGTCCAGTTCGGGTGGCGCATGGGCTACGTCCATGGTTAGAGATTAGAGCTCAGAGCTTAGGGGACGAGGGTAAGTTCGAGTTTCGAGATAAACATGATTTTTTTTTAATAAACGTAAGAACCCGTTAAAGGACTAGTTATAATCGGTCAATAGTCATGTACGATGTATTACAACATCGTTATCGACTTATTTGATCATGTTTGTTGGCTTTCTCTTGACAGGGACATCGAGTAATCTTGTTGATTCGAATATGAAGATTTTGAAGGACAGGATTGAAGTAATAAGGACGAAAGAGATATTAGAGAAGAAATGTAGACTGTATGGATGGAACTACGATTCAAATTACATAAGTAAACACAAAAAACAAACCGAGCCTACAAAAACAATAGCCTTAATATGTGGCACGTCGAGTTTATCGATTCTAATAGGCACGACTCTCCTTTATATTGTCTCGGTCATTGCCCATCTCAATCTATAGCAAGATAGTGCAAGAAATGAAAGAAAACATTGACAAGTGAAGGTTTTGCAAGGTTAAGGTTCTAACCATATCCGATGATTTTGTTGTTTTGGAAAGAGTTTGTAATACGAAATTCTTCTGATATAATTTTTTATTGTGTATAATTATATTATATATTACATTACAATAGAGCACTCGTATTTGATCCCTCATAATTTTGTTAGAGAAAAACCCTATATATTTTTTTGTGGGATTGTGACTTGTGGGTGAAGAAAATAGGGATCCTACTATTTATTTTTATATTTGAAGATATTCAGGAATATTTTGGGGGAAACAATTTTCCTGTATTCATTTTTTAATATTTGTTGAAAGTGCTTCTTAGTGAAAGAGAAAGAAATTGTAATGATATTTTGGTGTAATATGTGGTTGTGAGTGGATTGGGGATGAGAAACCTATTGTGAATACTCTTATATTATATTACTAGATCACTGCACGTGTGGATACACGGTTCAATAATACTAATACTTTGAATTTTAAACTTTATTGAATAAAAATAAAGAGTAAATTGCCAAATTCGTCCCCGAGGTTTTACCAAATTTGCTTGATCCATTCAAAATGGTTTTTTTTTTTTTTTTTTTTTTTTTTTTTTTTTTCATACCTGGACCCTTCAGGTTAACGTTTAACTGCCAAATCAAACTAAAAACTAACCCCCAGTCAAATTGACCTGTTAAATGGAGGGTATTATAGTCAATTTATTCTTTTATTTAATTAATATTTTATAAATCTCTACACACATCTCTCTCTCCCCAAAGTCCAACCACGCATTCCCTTTCTTCTCCCCCAAAGTCCAACCCTGCACTTGTTCACCATGACCATCCACCGTCCACACCCCTGTGATCCACCTTATCCTTCGACCAAAAACCACACCCCTGCAATCCACCTTCTTCTCTAGGAAAAAGCCTGTACCATCATCCATAAACCCATTCGATCCAACCTAAAAACCACCTAGCACCACCACCAATTAGTACAACACGATTGTTGTGTGTTTATGTTTGTTTGATTGTTAGTTGAGGTTATTGACAGTTTGGATGCCTAATTATGATTACTGATTACAGAGCATGAATCTTGGGTTTGAAGAACTATTGATTTCTCATCAATTCTTGACGTTCTAGAGATCCAGACATGGGTAAATACCTTCTCTTCACATTCGTCTCCTTATCTGCACCCATGTCCTACGCCCACAAAATCTTTACCCAACTCCGCAACCCCAATATCTTTACATGGAACACCATGATTAGAGGCTACACTGAGAGCGAAAACCCATAACCAGCAATGGGTATTCAGCGTCACATGCGGTTGCTAGCTATTGAACCCGATACACATACATACCCGTTTGTTTTAAAAGCTATTGCTAAGTTAATTGATGTTAGAGAGGGTGAAAAGGTGCATTTGGTGGTTGTTAAAGATGGGTTTGGGTCTTTGGTGTTTGGTATTTATGTAGAATGGTTGCTGTAACACCCCAACCGATGGTGGAAACATCGGGATGTCACGTATTGATGATTGTTCAGTAGCTCATGGTAAATAATAAATTTCAATAATTGATTTAAATACATTACATACAATTGTTCTACAAGAATTTGTACATCAAAATGAATAAATGCTAGCTACGCATCTTCAAGCATTAACTCTAATCTTCGAGCATGTTATAACCTGAAACATGTTAAGTTTGAAAATATTTTGGGTCAACAAAAGTTGGTGAGAATTACATAGGTTTTTGATGATTGAATAAAAATGTTGTGCAATTCATGTGTCATGTCAATCTAGTCCATATGTGAGAACATACTAGAAATAAATCGAGTGCATAATCAACCCTGATGACTGTTATAAAATGATACATACCATACGCTCATGGTCCAATTGAATATGTTATGCGATAACAAACACCCACGTAACCTTTGTAGGAGGCACGTATCCGGGTGGGATTGTCAGTCCAATAGATCTATCAATGTATACCGTCGGCTTGTACGGAGTTAATGATTATGCTAGAATGGTGCTTACTCTAATCATGCTCAAGACATATTGCAACATAGAAAACACATAGACACATTGATGATTGAATTGCAATGATAATGTTATAACATGTTTCACCCCAAAAATGGTGATAAATAAAAGGGGCTATGTAAAACTCACCTGAAATTCACTGTGTAAGTATTTGCAAGTAGCAAAAAGTCTGAACTTGGATTAATTGAACTCTTGTATCCTATTACAAATAAAGGACGTCTTAAATTCTAATGCAAGTAAGCTTTTTTTTTCGTTTATTGATTGTATAGATAGTTTATTCAACTACCTAGACTCGCATTGAACGAATGCGCGTCTTAAAGTGTGTATGACTTAACGAACCGATAGGACTTGGTTTTTGTTTCTCGAAGTGTGAGCGCATGTGTGTTCATTTAAAATTCATACTTTCATAATTCACATATTCCATCGAAATAATGGTTTGGGTTTATGGATGTAACCAAGACAAAGACACTCAAAATTTGTATTTATATAAGTAACCTAAACAATTTATAACTTTTAGTTACTAACCCAACATAGCCATTTTAAATACACTGCCACCTTATTATATGTGAATATATATATTTAGGTCAAAGTCAAATTAACTTGAAAAAAAATTACAAAACCAATGGGAACCACCAGAATGTAAGGTCATTTCCATTTTGGCTCATCTACATCACTGGCCAAAAAAATGGCTTTTAGTTATATGATCGATACAATTCCTATGAGGTTTTTTTTTATCAATTTTGACTACATACAAGTCAACTGTATAGGTAGGAAGTTCTATACTAAAGTAATGTTTAATTTATTTTTATTTTTTTTCAAAAGCGTAAACAAGACAATAGGTCGTAGTTGTCGAAAATCCATGAAATATAACCAGAACTCGAATAAATAATTCTAAAAAAATGTGATAATATTTGGTTTGCTAACCTTGAGTAAGGATTCGGATTAAATAGGTGATAGGCCTGGTTCGTGGTAGCCAGCAGACGCGGCGGTCGACGGTGGCCAAAGGTTGGCGTTGTCGGAGAGGGTTGTGAGTTGCGAGCAAGTGGTGAAAGTTGTTGACTGTAGAGCTTACGGTAGCGTAGGGGTGTAATGTGGTGGTTAAAGGTGGGGTTTGGCGGAGTTCGGTTAGGACAGTAGGCCATTGACGGCATACCGCTTCGGCTAGAACTATGATGGGGTTTTATAGTGTCCATTAGATTAGTTTAGCTATCAAAGGAGTAAATGATGATTGAAAGCGTGTGTTGAACATTCCGTTTATAACTTGCCGAAATCAAAGCCAGTTTGTTCGATGGTGTAGCAATGTAGGGGAAGTCATTTATTGCTTTTGTCATTTAGTGCACCCATTGAACGTTTTTTTTTGTAGTTTTCAATTATATATACATATATATTTTGAATTGTAGGCGCAAGTTTGATTCCAATGTCAGAGAATGTTGCATATGAGGATCACTAGTTTTGTAGTGTTTTCATAAGATAGTAAATTATCATAGACAAAATGTAGTCTAGCCATATGTATTATCAACAATCAACAATATATGATATATGAATAAATTGAAATTTTAAGGTATATCACGTGTTGGTTAATTTATTATTATAATTAAATAATAAACTTTTGTTACATAAGAATATTCAGTTGCTAAAAATTGTGTCGGTCGTACGATGATGTAAAAATCGTTTAAGAATTTACCATAATAAATGGATATTATTGAAATTTTAGGTCCCTAGAGATGTAATTGAGATATGAAATTTTTTATTTATTTATTAATTTTTATATAAAATAGCGGGGCGTTACAGTTGCAGAGGTGGGTTGCAGGGTGTAGTGATAATTTGGGAGAGAGCGATATGCAGAGATTAGAAGGAGAGAGTGGAGGGTGGGGGTGGGGGTGGGGGTGAGGTAGGTTTTATTTTTTTATTTAAAGGTAAAAGTAGAATTAAAAAATTAAAATAGTAAATTTAGTGGATTAAAAAAACCAAAATAAATTAAATATAGTAAATTTATAAATTTGTCCTTCATTTAACAAGTAAAATGACCATATTAGCCCCCATTTAACTGAACAACTTATCTGGGTTTACTTTTTGGATTGATTTGGCACTTAAACATTAACATGAATGGTCCATGTGAGAAACAAAACTTGTTTTGGATGGATCTAGCAAATCTGGTCAAACCCTAGGGACGAATTTGGCAATTTACTCAAATAAAAATCTAAACATCCATTAACAAAAGGTTAAATATTCATATAAGAAAAATAAAACATGAACGTAATCAATAGTTAAAATAAAATTCATAAGTCAGAAAAACAACAATATATAATTCAAATACCATTTAAAATGTTAGATAATGGTGTTCGTTCCAGGTCACATAAAAAGAAACAAATTCAATATAAGTTGAATTATTAAATTAAAAATTGTGGGTTAAAGTTTAAATTATTTTTTTACATTGATTAATTAAAGTTTTAACAACTTACCAATTAAAGTGTCACTTTTCGATGGATGCTTAGATCACTTAGACGTATCATGTTTATATTTGAGGGAAAAAAAAAGTAAATAATTTAATTGGAAAATCAAAAAGGTATGAGCAATGAATATATTAAAAAAAATCTAATTTAAGGCAATAATCTAATCCGAGTCAAAGTCAACTGCCACTAATAACTTGCCGAAAAAATTAAAATGACATTTTGAGTTATTAAAAAAAAAATACAAGTGAACTCATTTTACTACATATGACGTCAGAAATAATGTTTTGTAGGAAGAAATGAGTGTAATATCGGTTTTATATATGCAAGTTTTATGCTAATATGTTATGCATTATTTTGAAGTTGCACAAAGATAATAAGCTATCAGTTATATATTTTATAAAACTCAGAAATGCAAGTACCATAAAAAGTAACTGTCTTCGATTGAAAGTTTTTATGTTTTTACTGTATTTTAAAAGCATTTTTGTTTTTTAAACAACTGCCAAATATATATGTGCATACATTTACAACATATATAGTTTATACATATGAAGGAGTATTTGTAACACCCCGTTGTTACGTGTATGAGATTATATTAATTAATCTATAATTAAATTAAGTAAAAATCTTAAAGAATATTTAAATAATTATTATTATTAATAAACCCACGTTCCTCCTATCTGATTATACCGTCGATTGCGACAGTCATCAGTTCCGGTAACTGTCATCGGTATTCTCACCGGCCGGTCACTATCTGACCATGACTCTTTATTTGCCTCCCACATATAAACTGGATTTTCTACCCAGCACCCGAACCTTTTTATTATCAAACTCAATCTCATCCTCAACCCTTGTTAATTCGATTCGTGTATCTATCCCGGGTTCGAATCCGTCAACATTTATCCCGTCAATCACCCGAAGACGAGAGAGTATGTTTACTATTGTTTTATTATTATTATTATTATTATTATTATTATTATTATTATGGTTGTGGTTGTGGTTGTTGTTATTGTTATTGTTATTATATTAAGCGTGAGACATGTGGAACGATAATATTAACCCGGCAATATTAAATCAAATAACACTTATATACAAGAATATAATATTAAAGGAATGTTCCCCAACATTATCACGTGCATAAGAAAATATAATTTATTGGGTTGTAAAATTATATGTATATCCTCACACGAATACACACGTTAACCACTTCAAGTCGTTTATTAGCGAGCAGCTGATATGATCTCATGCAAATCTTCTAAGTTAGTCATCTGTTAAGAGTTTTCTAACCTCACTAATTCAGGAAAGCGATACCGAATACACAATACAACCTATTCCATTTTACCAACTTTGAACACAGATCTACTGTAACAGCCCAAGCTAACCCGTACCACGATATTGTCCGCTTTGCCGCAGCTCACGGTTTTGCATTGGTCTCACCCCGCAGGACTGGCCAAAACGCGTCTGGTAGAGAAGGTTCCCCAACCCCTTATAAGGAAGTGTTTGTTCTCCTTCTCAACCGATGTGGGATGCTACAATCCACCCCCCTTAGGGAGCCCAACGTCCTCGGGGGCACGACTGGCACACCGATCCGGGCCCCGGCTCTGATACCATCTGTAACAGCCCAAGCTAACCCGTACCACGATATTGTCTGCTTTGCCGCAGCTCACGGTTTTGCATTGGTCTCACCCCGCAGGACTGGCCAAAACGCGTCTGGTAGAGAAGGTTCCCCAACCCTTATAAGGAAGTGTTTGTTCTCCTTCTCAACCGATGTGGGATGCTACATCTACTACGATCACTATTTTTACCAAAATAACTAGCAAAGATCATTAACCGTGTCAAAGATCAGCAACGACACCATTAAGCTTTTAAAACCCTTTTACTTGCCGGTAAGCATTTTTAATCGTTATTTGACTGACTTTAACCTAACCAAAACCCGGTTACAGTTTCATGGTGTAAACTTATTAACAAGTTAACTAGTCTACTACCGGATGATTAAACGGACGATTTTTCAACATGTATCCGCCTAACACATTCGACAACCATCAAAGTTATTCAAACACAATCACAAATCCAATAACAATGAAACAAGGTTGCATTATGATCATCAAGATTAAGTCATGAAAAACGCCAAATTTATACAAGACATGATTAACTATACAAAAGATTGTTTTAACATACTACATACTAGTGTTTTTGCCCGTAGGTGTAACACCCCAACCGATGACGGAATCATCGAGGTGTCACGTAGTGACGATTGTTCAAAAGCACATGGTACTAAAATGTAAATATATTATTGAATAATTCTAATTGTCTTACATAGATGAAATGGGAAAAATACAAAAGTCTGAACGAAACATGAAAATTGAAATAACTTATTAAAAGCAAGCACTAAAATCCAATGCTATGGAACTAAGATCAAACTGCACCTGAAACATGTACAAAATAGGTTTTGTCAACATAAGAAATGTTGGTGAGCATTCCTAGTTTTAATACATATAGTAAGTTGGAAAAAAATGGTATACAATTCAAGTGCAAAGCTACAGTGCAATTATGTAAACTATGTAACATACAAATGAGCGAAATCAATCTTGTGACTGTATAATGTACTAAATGAACGGCGGTGTACTTATCCAATAAATGGATAATAACTTAACAATAACCACGGATTCTCCGATGAAAAAGGGGGAGAATCAACCTAGGCGGGTTGTCAATCCAATAGCGTTATCCAATGTTAAGGTCGGCTTGTACAATGTTAATGATTTCACTAAGTACAAATGTATTCTACATGTAATGTCTAAGCATAAAGCACGTTTGTAAGCAAATGCACATAGTACTAGAATTGTATTGTAAAAATGTGAACTTGTATTTGTAATTTGTATAAGTGTACATGTAACACCCCAAAAATGAATAAAAGCAAAAAGGGGATAGGAAGTACTCACTTTCGCCAAATGACTAGATGACTAAGCGAGCGTGAAAATGCGAGTTTAATCGAATTGAAACAATCGATTTAGAGGTGCAAAGTGTAATGGGTCATAGGTGGGTTTAATCGAATTGAAACAATCGATTTGAAACAATCGATTTAGAGGTGCAAAGTGTAATGGGTCATAGGTAGGTTTTTATACTAGTTTTGGATTCAATTAGGCTTTAAAATTGGTCAACACAATAAAGTAAGGTTTTAAGATGAATTGACTATTTGACTAGGACTTTGACTAGGATTTTGACTAGGAATTTGACTAGGACTTTGACTAGGACTTTTGACTAAGTTGTTTTAGGATTGAAATTAAGGGCTTTGAGTATCAAGGTATGAAACATACGTGCTCGGGTGTAGATGTGAGTATAAAACGTGCATACTTTTACTTATAAAAATTATAAGTTTTATTAAATTGTGAATTATTAAAATACGAGGGTTAAAAATGAAAATTTTGAAATAGTTGAGGAACCAATTATGCACATTTATGAAAAGTGAAGGGTGCAGGTTGTCACAGGCTCCCCTACTTTAGAAAATTTCATCCCGAAATTACTTTCAAGTGAAGGTTTCCATGAAACAAAAGACATTTGTAAAAAGGCAAGTAGATTTTAAGAAATGCATCAGCCATGATTTGACAAAGTTTGAAGTAGTTGTTTAATACCCAAAATAAGAGTTTGAAAATCCTTAAATTTGCGCAAGGTTAAAGAATTAAGAGTTTATAATGAGCAAGGTTTGGGAAAAGTATGTAACTGGTGAGGGCAGGGCACTATTATAGTAGCTTCCCTTACTTTAGAGAAGTTTCTGACCGAACTTTATTAGGACATGCAACAGGATTTCGACTAACAGAGAGTGTAAGAGTATACAAAGTTTGTGTTTTCTGTGTGGATAATCCAGAGAAAGACTCTAGGAAGTCGAATTGAACCTCGTGTAAGAACATTCTTATCGAAAATGCTAGCTATTAGTCAACGATCTAATAAAGAGATAGTAATGGGTAGGTTCTTGGTCAGGCTCCTAGTCCGCTCCCGCAGTATCGCTCGTGCTTATATATAGGGTGTACCGCAGCTAACCCACCACACTACTGATACTTTGGACTCGTACTGATTGTCTACCAATAGCCTAAGTAGAATCACACACCACCCCCATGTACCTGTAAATCCATGATTGCGTTCCGGACCGTAATCATCGATTTACCTTACACTAGGGTGCTATGCTTTTCCATAACACTAACATAAGTAATACAAGAAACAATGCGTGCAATCAAAATGTGTTAAGTAGTAGATACTGCTCAAGTATAAATGCGGTTAGAAGTTCTTCCCCTTTCAGGTTCACCCTTTAACCGTAATGAGATTAATGTGTAAGTATAAGACCTGATTAGGGGTTCTTCACCTTTCAGGTTTACCCTTAATCGGTAAATTTCTGTTCACATCATTGGGCTCTAAACAACCATATTGATAAACTCTAAGGATTACACCGTTCCCCTCGGGTTAGAGGAATACTCTGAACCGAGTCGTACATGGGAACTGGCTTAGATCTCATACGAGCTATCAATTAGTATGTTCGTTGGCCATGATGATGAATAAATCAATGTAAAGTATAACAGAGTTTTGCTCACAACAAATATATATATATATATATATGCATACCAAATATGCGTTCATATAGCATAAAATTTCGATTGAAAGAATAGCATAACGTAAATCGATTAAATCGCACAATTTGCACAAAATGAAAGTAAACGAGTTAAATTAATGCTCAAAACTAGTGTTGTATGAATAACTACTAATAACTAGTGCGAGAATAGTTGCGAATAACGCGTGAAAATAACTACCAACAAAAGAATAATACAAAAATAATAAGATAATGTACGAACGTAACTATAAATAGAATGGTGTAAAAAAAATAATGAAATTTACTGTATATGAAAGTGCGCAGAACAGACGTGTAGTCTACTGGTATGAGGATAACTTTTTGGAAACCGAAGAATGTTTTAAGTTCAAAACAGGTTCACTTGAAAAGATTTCGTAGGTACACATTTTCATGTGTTTACGAGAAGTCGAGTTTGAAAAGTGTTATAAGGTATATTATTAGTTGCAAATTCCTCCCGAAAACATATATTGGATACGTTATATGAAAACATGCAGATTTACATTTGATTTGTAAAATATGCAATGCAAGTTTATAAAATGCAAGATGAAACCATTTCATGAAGTGTGTGTAAATCTAATGTGTTTCGAAAGACCAAGATTTAAAATGATGTGAAGGTTGTGAATGATCCCAGATGCCTTGACGAATTTTGGAAAATAAAATTTTCTGTATTTAAACATTTCTTTAACTTGTGGATTGAAAAGTCGGAAATTTTTAATTGTTATGAAATGTTGAGAAAATCGAAGTGTTACCCGTTAAGACTGGGTAAACTTGAAACCTTTTAAATTTTCAAACTTTTACGAAATTTATACATTGAAAGATCATTTATTTGCAGGATCGTTAAGGCATCTCTTTGTGCTCATAGCGGGCTATTTGTTACAAGGCACAAGGTGTATGAAAAGTGTGTTCTAATTTGGCGAATAGGCTTTGTGAAAAGACTTATAGAATAAGTTGTCAAATTAATCGTTTTAGAGAGTAGTGTACTAGTGTGTATCGTGTAGGTAGGCATTTATGTATGAGTTTAGTCTGACTAAGAAGTTCTAACTAATGGTAGTTGGCTATGGCTTGGAAGACTGGGTGCAGCGATATTAGTATTAGGTATATGAGGATATATTGTGACTTCGATCAAGTAAGTTTGTAAACATGAAGGTATAAAACAGGTTGAAATAATAAGTTTGGATAAACCATGTTCATTTTTAACTGTATGATGACGCAACATTCCTAAAATCAGGATGTGATAAAAGTTAAACACATAGTTTAAAACTTAAGTCGTGGGTAAAAATGTTTTAACGCAAAACGAGTAATACCTTATAGTGTAAAAGTCATGAGCATAAGTGAAATAGTGTAAGCTTTAATAAGATAATATATCGAACAAAAGTTTTAGTAATGATGATAAGGGATTCAAAAGCGAATGATCAATGAATAATGGCATATGAAACATCAAGTGATTAAATGGAATCTTCAAATGATAAAGAAACATAAATATCAATGATATAAACATTGGAATTGTTTCCATAGGAAACTTTGACTAACTAAAGTAATTGAAATGTTATTAGTGACTTGTGGGGGCGTACTTTAGCATATGTAACAACCCGACCCGGTGGGGGCTGGACGATACGACAGTTTGGTAACAGACTTGCACAACGGAAGCAACGATAATTAATATTTAAGTGTTATACAATTTCTAATCCACAAATATAAATACACAATTTAAATAAATAGTCTAATATCCATGCAGAGACGAAACGCGGCGGTCGTCGAAGCAGTCGATATGACGTGATCCGCTAGTCGATCCAAATCTCAATCCATGCTTAGCTCTAGACGCTCTAAACCATTACGCTAGCATCTTGAATCTTTTACCATAACAAACTCTAATCCGCACAAGCAAGCATATACCTCGTCTTCATGATCGTCCGAACACAGTACCTGAACACATGCTTAAAAGAGTTTGGGTCAGCAATTACGCTGGTGAGTCCGTGTAAGTAGTTAAGTGGATCCAAAACAGTTTAACAGTTTAAAAACCAGTTTACACAGTTCAACATAGTTTAACACACGTGATGTACAAGCGACCCCTCAACCCTAACACTAGATCTATCTACTGCCATTATAGATCTACAAGGCATAATATATGCCGCAACGGTCCGCAGGCCTCAGTGGAGGGTTTCCCGGGCCCAACATCCCAGGTCCACTGTGCGTGGGGGTTTCCCCAAGTAGTACTACCCATATATTAAGCGGCTCACCTCTGAGTTAATGAGTGTCAGTATAATCCGGCAGCTAGTATCTTGTCACATCACAACAGTTTATAAAAAGGAAGCACGTATTCACCCCAAAACAGTAAAACAAAAAAAGGGGAATGGTACACGGAACTCACCTGTCATGCTACACAAAATACGATATTCCAATGCCTCGAGCCTGTTCATGTATTACATGCCAAGTCCTATCATGATCACAAGTATTAGCGCGTGTAACCCATATCGCGGTTACACGTGTGGATGACTAGGACCTTCCGTTGTTTATGTGAGTTTATTCTATTTGTCGGATTATGGTTCCACTTATCCATTGTCATAAAATATATTTCTTATTTCGTAGTCTCACATGTCAAGCTAAATGTCTTGTGTCCTATACATACATTGTTTATGTTTATGCCTTATGATCATGGTCACACCTCTAATATCAATGTCTCCATGTCATTTGTACCATTACTATATCTCAAGGCTATATCTCAAAGCTAAGTGTCATATAACCAAGTTCAAGCGTTATATATACATGTATGTAATTTAGTTTAGCACCTATCATATTATGTTTATCTATGTCAACCGACTAGTCCGAATCCTTTACAACTTGGATTTATGTCACTCGTCTAAGTGTCCAATACACATTCATCCATCCGTCTTTAATCATACGTCTACCATTAGCTATGTGTCTAAGTTCCAACGTTTTGATTACTAAAGCTAGTTATCATCTCACATACAAGCAAGCATCCTATGTCCAATACTTCATATGTTCTATCCATGTTCCTACGTCGTCACTTTTATTATATCCGTCATATTAATCAAATGTTCATTATATTCATCAAGTACCCAACTATATTTACATCAAATATATTAGTTAGTTATAGTTGTCGATTCGTCCGGTTCTCGGTTCTTTTCTGTTCCACACGTGTCACGCGAAGCGAGTATAATATCATAACTTAGATGACTCGGGTTCTTGTGTATACCTTTCGGGTCCCTTCTTTAGTTGACCGGTCAGTTGACCCGTGTTGACTTCCGTTGACCCAATCCTTGACCTGCGTTGACCGAGTCAAACTGAGTTGACTCGGTCTTGTCCCTTAATCGACCACCAGTCCCACCATCATCTCCTGCGTACGAACCTCCACCCGAAACCCAAATAGCCGCCATACTCCACCATACGCTACCACAGTACCCACCGGAACCAGTAATCACCACCTTCGAACCCCTCGCCATCCTTCATCGGAAACCCACCTTGGCTTGAAAACCCATCTGCATCAAATCACCAACACCATCTCACGATAATATTAACAGAAGAGGGGTTTGTTGGGGAAGGGTTACCTTTGGTTGTCAATCGTATGGTGGTGGAGATACCGGAGCCGCCGCCGCCGTCATCCTGCTCGAAACCCTAAATCGAACCGCCGCTGCTTATTCCTTCCTCCGCTGCGAGTAGGTCCGACCGGACAAAGGCCATGGTTGCCTCCCATCTTCCTTTTTCCCCGATCTCTCTCTCTCTCCTCTGTTTTCTTCTCTCTGTTCGCCTCTCTCTTTCTCTCGTCTGCCTCTCTTTCTAAATGTTGGTGAGTGTTTGTTTTCTCAGGAGATAATTGGGTTGTGTGGGTGGTTTGGGGTTTTGGAAGCAGCACCGCCGGACTCCGCCGTGGGCGGCGGCGGAATCCCTCCTCCTCCTCTCTCTCTCTCTCCCTCTCTTCCGAGTAGGGTGTGTGTGTGGTTGTGGTTCTTCATCAGGAGAAAAGGGTAGGGGGTTTGAGTGGTTTGGGGGTGACTTCGCCGGAGCTCCGCTTGTGCACCGCCGTGGAGGGCGGCTGGAGCCACCCGACTCCTCTCTTTCTTTCTTGTGAGCTCGTGGAAAGCAGCAGCAAATGGGAAAGGTGATGGGTGGATTGGGTATTTATAATGGGAGAGTTTTGTGTGGTGTGTTGTCTTCCAAAGGTGGTGACATGTGTCCCTCTAAGGAGGTGACATGTGTCCCCAAGTGGCGACTAATCACGTCATCTCGGGTCGGGTTCGTTATCGGTGTCGGTCCGGTCTCGTAACAGGTATTTTCTGGACAATAGTATTCTTTAAATAATTATTTGGTTTCAAGTTCGTAGCAAGTACTCACGTGTAATAATTATTCTTATCTTTTAACATTAGTATTTATTATTTCCTTGTCATTGTAATCTTTAGTCATGAAGAATTTTGGGCCCCACGTCCGGGTTGTTAAATTCTCCCCCTGTTAATGGAATTCCGTCCTCGGAATTATTTTCAGGCTATTCTTCTGACATATCCAATATATTTCATACTCGGATTCAATGTTCGTGTCTCTACACCCGTGCGTACTTAATTGTTTTCTTAATCTCAATCGTAATTTAGGTAGTTCCACACTAAGCCTCATGCTACTTTTCGGTTTACAACAAATGGTTCACACTATTGACATACTAGGGTCTGTTCTTGGTTTGATTCTCAGTTTCATTTTTGACGCATCATCGGTGTTTATATATAGGGTGTACCGCAGCTAACCCACCACACCAATGATGCTTTGCAAATGCGCTGAAAATCTCCCCAAAAACTTGATAGAAAATGTTTTTGAAAACATACATGATCGAAAAATCCTACGTATCTTCTAAAAATATATATTAGCCCTTAGGAATTGTGCTTAGGGTAGGTTAAATATCAAAGTAGAAATCTTATGTAACACTAAGTTCTTTGAGCTTTATGTCATCCCTACCGATTTCCATGCCTATTATTGTGGTTGGTTTTATCTCCATAAATGACTTAATCATTATATTCTTAAACCTTTTAGAAATTTCTATGACACGTGGTGCGGGCATGGTGACATTTATCAAGGAATGTAAGAAAAGGCATGTATCTAAACTCGCCACGTCAATCTTACCATATCAATGGAGCGTATAATGCTTCCATGAGTGTTCTAGACCTTGTCTTTTTATGAGGTTGAATGACTATCTTCTTTAAATTTTTCACTAAACCTCAACTGGTTACTCTTGTTTTTGTCAATTATCTTTTATATCAATTATTACAAATGCATTCGCTCCCCCCGTTAGGACCTACCTATATATTCCTAATCGTTTCTATACGAATGACTCGTTACTATCCTTAAAAGGTTATGAAGCTAATCCAAAGGTTTTGTCACTATTCTAGAGACACCCTTGAGTGTTAAATTAACGAAACATATATCGAACCTTGAGAATACCTCATGTTGCGTTCATTCCTAGTTTTCTCTTGTGGCGAAGACATTGGATGGTCATGTATTTGCGTCATACTTGAGTCTAGGTCGCCTCCTTTCCATTTAACATTCTTGAATCATCTTAAAACCTGTAATGCGGTTATGAATCCAATACACTATACTTATCTTAAACTTGTAGAAATCGATATCTATTAAGTCCAAAATGAAATAGTCTAGTAATCAATGGGTTTAATTTCTTATCTTCGGTCTAACTGGTAACGCGATGACTCAACCTATGCATACACATGAACTTCATAATAATAGATGATAACTATTTAGAAAGTAAACTTATCGGATTATCCAATTGCTAAGTTCATCAAAATTCTCCTTGGTATTTTGGATTCTTTCAATTTGCAACGTCAAGGTTGGCGAGGTACCTGGTTCTCATGGTTAGCTCACTCTCAGTCGTGGAAAAGAGTTAGTCGTTCATATTATCCGTTACTAATAGTCATAATCAACATATATACATACTACCATAGTCATAAAGAGATATTTATACACATAAATATATACTACTACCCAAAACACACCCAGTCGCAACTAGTATAACCGGCTCTATTCGCCTAATATATCAAATTTAACATCTTTACTATGGTCGTGTAAGCACATCGCCTATTTGTTTATGGCTCTACCGTAATCCGTTTCTTTGCACAAATTTAGGGTCATAATGATTATCGTTTCATATTCTTGGCGACTCTTTGGATTTCTTAGAACTTTCACGTGCCTGTAAATTCACGATTACGTGATATCAAGTGTAATCGTCAATTTACCTCACAAGATTGTCCTAATAATTTCCGTCGTAGTCATCTTTCACGTATCACTCGAAACTCGTATACTAGGCACAATGGTTCTAAGTCCGGTAAGCATTCTAGTGTGTTCAGGCACTCAAGTCTCAACTTATTTCGTTTCTTACTCTAGTCAGTCTTGTATAATTTTTCAAGGCATTCCCTATCTAGGTAGTCTTAGAGCCTTAAACGCTAAGTTCTCTAAGTTTTCCTGGTGTGGTATAGGATATCTGGAGATATCCTATTTCGTCACAACCGTTGCTCTGATACCAACTGTAACAACCCGACCCGGTGGGGGCTGGACGATACGACAGTTTGGTAACAGACTTGCACAACAGAAGCAACGATAATTAATATTTAAGTGTTATACAATTTCTAATCCAAAAATATAAATACACAATTTAAATAAATAGTCTAATATCCATGCAGAGACGAAACGCGGCGGTCGTCGAAGCAGTCGATATGACGTGATCCGCTAGTCGATCCAAATCTCAATCCATGCTTAGCTCTAGACGCTCTAAACCGTTACGCTATCATCTTGAATCTTTTACCATAACAAACTCTAATCCGCACAAGCAAGCATATACCTCGTCTTCATGATCGTCCGAACGCAGTACCTGAACACATGCTTAAAAGAGTTTGGGTCAGCAATTACGCTGGTGAGTCCGTATAAGTAGTTAAGTGGATCCAAAACAGTTTAACAGTTCAAAAACCAGTTTACACAGTTCAACATAGTTTAACACACGTGATGTACAAGCGACCCCTCAACCCTAACACTAGATCTATCTACTGCCATCATAGATCTACAAGGCATAATATATGCCGCAACGGTCCGCAGGCCTCAGTTGTAACGACACAACGAAATAAAAAAATTACTAAAATAATATTGGGCCACCTTAAGGTGTAGCCCAATATCCTTACCCGGATGATAAAACTTAGATCTACCCGGCCCAATTAAGAGAATATATAGAAAAGAGTTATTAGACCCGATAGAATGGGCCAAGTTTTGGGCCCCAAATAAAACATAAATATGGGCCGATAAATACCATCTTGCTGGGCCAAGTAATTGGGTCCGATTATTAACATTGGGCCAATGATTAAGAAGATGATAAGGCCCACATCCCTTGAATTAGAAATTGTAAGCCCACAACCTTGGGGTGATATAACCGGCCCTTAAGAAGACTAAAGGTGGCCGCCAATCCTTCATACAATCTCCACCTAAGCACTCAATCTCTTATACAACACCACCTATCTAACCTATAAACTAGGATCATCATAACATGCAGATAGTATAGACCTATCCCTCAAAACCTGCAGCCCCTTTTCGAAACCCACATCCAACCTTTCACTTCTTCATCTTCAACATGCAATCCTTTAATCTTCCACCCATATCAATCGGAACTCTTCTTCCATAATTATCACCCTTTCCTTTCAATCTTCTACCCTATACAAGCATATTTATCTTTATAATTAGTCTACGGCTACGGTGATAAACCGGCCAAACTGTTAAGAATCATCCGGGTAAGTTCCTAATCCTTAACTTGTAGGAAATACGAGCGCCAAGCTGTAATGGCCAGCTAACATACGTATCTATATACCTAAGCTGTAATAGTCAGCTAACTAATATATATATGTTTGTAATCGTGATTATGTGTTAAACAGGTGGTCCGAATAGTTTCTGAGCAAGTCATTAACTTTAGAAATCAAGTGGAAGAACAACAAGTGAGTGTTTGCACCCATAATAGCTTTTAAATGTTTTGGGGTAGATGTATGTTTGTTTGTCTTTGAAAGTCATTGATTGATCATGATCCAATAGAAATAATAGAAACCGGTCGGATAGAAACTACGTAGAGTGGATCCATTCGGTATCAAAGAGTATAGACCTGGGCCGATTAGAGGCTACGGGACCATGCATAATCGATCTATACTCAAAAATAGAATGACCGGACGTTTACATGCATGTGTCTAAAAGATTGTTAAAGTCTTGGCATCACTCACTAGTTTCGACTAACGTATTTTAAACATACATTTCAGGAGATTATCATGGAACCCGAGCTCAGTTATGGTGTTAGTGAACTTATCGAGTGAAGTTTGATGTTTATAAATAAAGTAGAATCGTGTTGTAGTGTGACGTTTTCAAAACTAAAGGTTGTAAAAGGGCTTCGGCCGAACTGTGGTTGAAAGTGTTGGTGTAATGTATAATATAACTATGTTTTGAGTTAAAAGTGTTGTTCGTAATATGTATACAAGAAACCGGTTTTAAAGAATGGAAATTAAAACTATAAAACTAGTTAGGAAACTAACTACCAATCGGTAACGACTCGGTGAAAATCGGGTCGTTACAGGTTGGTATCAGAGCTCGGGTTCGGGAGGTAGTGGAATTTTTATAGAACTAACTTGAAATTTGATTGATATGATTATGTGTAATAGAATGTCGAGCATTGGAGAGCAAGCCGAAGTGGCAATGGAAATTGAAGAAGGGGAGATACTCAACCAAGAGGAAGTGATGGACAACGAGTCACAAGAATTTCCGAGTACTCAAGACTTATTAGCCGAGATTCCGGGCCCAACGTCCCGGGTCCACTGTGCGTGGGGGTTTCCCCAAGTAGTACTACCCATATATTAAGCGGCTCACCTCTGAGTTAATGAGTGTCAGTATAATCCGGCAGCTAGTATCTTGTCACATCACAACAGTTTATAAAAAGGAAGCATGTATTCACCCCAAAACAGTAAAACAGAAAAAGGGGAATGGTACACGGAACTCACCTGTCATGCTACACAAAATACGATATTCCAATGCCTCGAGCCTGTTCATGTATTACATGCCAAGTCCTATCATGATCACAAGTATTAGCGCGTGTAACCCATATCGCGGTTACACGTGTGGATGACTAGGACCTTCCGTTATTTATGTGAGTTTATTCTATTTGTCGGATTATGGTTCCACTTATCCATTGTCATAAAATATAGTTCTTATTTCGTAGTCTCACATGTCAAGCTAAATGTCTTGTGTCCTATACATACATTGTTTATGTTTATGCCTTATGATCATGGTCACACCTCTAATATCAATGTCTCCATGTCATTTGTACCATTACTATATCTCAAGGCTATATCTCAAAGCTAAGTGTCATATAACCAAGTTCAAGCATTATATATACATGTATGTAATTTAGTTTAGCACCTATCATATTATGTTTATCTATGTCAACCGACTAGTCCGAATCCTTTACAACTTGGATATCATGATGGTTATGTCACTCGTCTAAGTGTCCAATACACATTCATCCATCCGTCTTTAATCATATGTCTACCATTAGCTATGTGTCTAAGTTCCAACGTTTTGATTACTAAAGCTAGTTATCGTCTCACATACAAGCAAGCGTCCTATGTCCAATACTTCATATGTTCTATCCATGTTCCTACGTCGTCACTTTTATTATATCCGTCATATTAATCAAATGTTCATTATATTCATCAAGTACCCAACTATATTTACATCAAACATGATGGTTATGTCACTCGGTTCTTTTCTGTTCCACACGTGTCACGCGAAGCGAGTATAATATCATAACTTAGATGACTCGGGTTCTTGTGTATACCTTTCGGGTCCCTTCTTCAGTTGACCGGTCAGTTAACCCGTGTTGACTTCCGTTGACCCAATCCTTGACCTGCGTTGACCGAGTCAAACTGAGTTGACTCGGTCTTGTCCCTTAATCGACCACCAGTCCCACCATCATCTCCTGCGTACGAACCTCCACCCGAAACCCAAATAGCCGCCATACTCCACCATACGCTACCACAGTACCCAACGGAACCAGTAATCACCACCTTCGAACCCCTCGCCATCCTTCATCAAAAACCCACCTTGGCTTGAAAACCCATCTGCATCAAATCACCAACACCATCTCATGATAATATTAACAGAAGAGGGGTTTGTTGGGGAAGGGTTACCTTTGGTTGTCAATCGTATGGTGGTGGAGATACCGGAGCCGCCGCCGCCGTCATCCTGCTCGAAACCCTAAATCGAACCGCCGCCGCTGCTTATTCCTTCCTCCGCTGCGAGTAGGTCCGACCGGCCAAAGGCCATGGTTGCCTCCCATCTTCCTTTTTCCCCAATATCTCTCTCTCCTCTGTTTTCTTCTCTCTGTTCGCCTCTCTCTTTCTCTCGTCTGCCTCTCTTTCTAAATGTTGGTGAGTGTTTGTTTTCTCAGGAGATAATAGGGTTGTGTGGGTGGTTTGGGGTTTTGGAAGCAGCACCGCCGGACTCCGCCGTGGGCGGCGGCGGAATCCCTCCTCCTCCTCCTCTCCCTCTCTTGCGAGTAGGGTGTGTGTGTGGTTGTGGTTCTTCATCAGGAGAAAAGGGTAGGGGGTTTGAGTGGTTTGGGGGTGACTTCGCCGGAGCTCCGCCTGTGCACCGCCGTGGAGGGTGGCTGGAGCCACCCGGCTCCCTCTTTCTTTCTTGTGAGCTCGTGGAAAGCAGCAGCAAATGGGAAAGGTGATGGGTGGATTGGGTATTTATAATGGGAGAGTTTTGTTGGTTTTTTATCAAAACCAACCACCACACATGGTTTTGTGTGGTGTGTTGTCTTCCAAAGGTGGGGACATGTGTCCCTCTAAGGAGGTGACATGTGTCCCCAAGTGGTGACTAATCACGTCATCTCGGGTCGGGTTCGTTATCGGTGTCGGTCCGGTCTCGTAACGGGTATTTTCTGGACAATAGTATTCTTTAAATAATTATTTGGTTTCAAGTTCGTAGCTAGTACTCGCGTGTAATAATTATTCTTATCTTTTAACATTAGTATTTATTATTTCTTTGTCATTCTAATCTTTAGTCATGAAGAATTTTGGGCCCCACGTCCGGGTTGTTACAGCCTATAAGTGAGTGCTCATCCCGAGAGTTCCCAGGTCGGCATACGGGTCCCTCGTCTGATTGGGATTTATGCGAAATGCCAGGCCTAGACAGAAAACTCAGGATACAGGCGCTCACCCTTCCAGATTGCACGTGCCCCATCACTAGTAAATTCCAAAACTTTAGCGAGATTAAAAACGAGGTGCAGAAATAGATCCTTGAGATGTGGATTTCACTCCTAACTCAAAGATGTAATTCAAAATTGAAAACAATTGTGGAATGAAACTAATCACTAAGTTAAGGATATCACTCCCAGCTTAGTGGTTAAGTTCCTTTTTGAAGGAAATACTCTTTGAGGTGTGGATGTCACTCCTATCCCAAAGGTATATTCCAAAGATGTATAACATATAGAGGAATGAAACTAATCACCAAGGTATGGATGTCACTCCTAATTGTCTTACATAGATGAAATGGGAAAAATACAAAAGTCTGAACGAAACATGAAAATTGAAATAACTTATTAAAAGCAAGCACTAAAATCCAATGCTATGGAACTAAGATCAAACTGCACCTGAAACATGTACAAAATAGGTTTTGTCAACATAAGAAATGTTGGTGAGCATTCCTAGTTTTAATACATATAGTAAGTTGGAAAAAATGGTATACAATTCAAGTGCAAAGCTACAGTGCAATTATGTAAACTATGTAACATACAAATGAGCGAAATCAATCCTGTGACTGTATAATGTACTAAATGAACGGCGGTGTACTTATCCAATAAATGGATAATAACTTAACAATAACCACGGATTCTCCGATGAAAAGGGGGAGAATCAATCTAGGCGGGTTGTCAATCCAATAGCGTTATCCAATGTTAAGGTCGGCTTGTACAATGTTAATGATTTCACTAAGTACAAATGTATTCTACATGTAATGTCTAAGCATAAAGCACGTTTGTAAGCAAATGCACATAGTACTAGAATTGTATTGTAAAAATGTGAACTTGTATTTGTAATTTGTATAAGTGTACATGTAACACCCCAAAAATGAATAAAAGCAAAAAGGGGATAGGAAGTACTCACTTTCGCCAAATGACTAGATGACTAAGCGAGCGTGAAAATGCGAGTTTAATCGAATTGAAACAATTGGATGGCTTCCCGAGCTCGTTCCACACCTGTGCAGCACTTCGTGAGCCCAGAAAATCGCCTCAGATCGCCCCAGAAAAACCCAATAATCAAACAGTGAGCTGAATGGGTGTTTTATACAAGTCAGAGGCCTGTGAGCGGCCACTCGGTGCCTGTGAGCGGCCGCTCACTTTACAAAAAGGTGCACAAGTGGTTAGCGAGCTGACGTAGGGGTTCCAGAAGGTAACCATAAAAATCTAGAGGAGCGAGCGGCCGCTCACAGGGAGTGAGCGGCCGCTCACAGGATCTGGGTCCTGTTTGCGCGCCGAAATCTTCGTTTTTCTTTGGTTTCGCTTCCGGGACATCGTTTAAGACCTGAAATCGTAAAGATACCCAAATAAGTATCAATTCCTCGTGTATGAGGTCAAAAACGTATTAAAATGGGAGTTAAACGGGGACTTTTATATGTGTAATTTAACGTATATCAATAATAGACTACCCAATCGGAAGAATATATCAAAGGTGAGTACATGATCTTTTCCCCTTTTTATTATCAAGCTTTTGGAGTGATTACATGCTTGTCCAGTCATTATCATGTTATTTTATATGGTTTATGTTATAGAATTTTTGTAATAGAATATCATTCAATTAAGATCATTAACATAGAAACGTTTTAGAGTGGATCCACTTGGTATTTTATCTAAAGCACTTATCTTAATTTGTAAAGGGGTTAAGAACCATTTATCTACCATTGACAAAGTGGTACCATAGGCTATTATATATGAATGATCGGTTATAATAGAAAATGTGTAATTAAGTTATTGTATCATTAAGTCTAAATCTCGGCATGTCTCACTAGTATGAAAATACTAACGTACTTTAAGCATGTGGTCGGGTATCTATACAAGATTATTAAGAGAAAGCTGACGACTAGAAGATCCTGGATAAGAAGAGGATATCTTGGTTACATTTTATGTATTTCATTCGTGTTGGAATTCAGTTTAATGTAATCATTGTTATTAAATCTGTTAATGTTAATCCGCTGCGCCACCCTGGTCGTTACAGTATTTCACTCGAGTACAACCACAATAAACTTAATAAACAACCATGAAACTCTATCATAAAAAAATGGCTACGAAGATGTTTTACTTATGTGAAAATGAAGAAGAAGATGGAGAATAACTTTCAAAACCAAATGTTTAAATAATTATGCTTTAAATGTCTTTATCTTCATCAAGAATTGTGATCTCTATGAATAAATTAGATGATAAATGAACTTAAACCGGAATATATATATATATACACACACATACATACATGTATATTTAATAATTTGAATTAGGATTAGGAAAAAAAATAATTTATCAATTACAATTGTAACTAATTTGATAAATTTATCACCGAAAAGGTTAATTGTTAAATTTTAAATATATTAGGATATGTATATTTTAAAGGTAATAAATAGGTTTAATTGTTATCAGTATTAACTTAAATTCAAAAGTTTTTTTTAATACTTAGATCATTCAAAATTTGAATTAAATGCTTTAATTAAATCTAATTGTTACTATTAATATCTAAAATTCAAAATTTAGAATTTTTTATATTGTTAACAAAAATTGAAAAATTAAAATTATAGATATTAAAATATGAAATTATATACTTAAATAGAACATTTAATATTCGAGTATTTATAAAGTTTAACTGAAACATATCATTTAATAATCTGGTATTCAAAATTTGAAGTTTAACTTGTAACTAATTTGAGAAAATTATTAGAAAAAAATATTATTTGTTAAATTTTAAAAATATTAGGAAATCTCTAATTTAAATGTAATAAGTGTGAGTAGATGTAATCATTATTAACTTAAATTAACAAATTTGATATTTTTTAAAAGATTCAAATCATTCAAAATTTGAATTAAATGTCCTAAATGTATAATTAAGTCTAAACGTTACCGTGATTATCTTAAATACCAAATTTTGATTTTTTTATTATTAACTAAAATTTAAAATCAAAATTATAGGTATTAAAATGTGATATTAGATACTTAAATAGAAAATTTAGTATTTGGAATATTTTTAAAGGTTGATCGAAATCTGTAATTTCAAGTTATAGTATTCAAATTTTAATTTTAACTTGTAAATGATATGAGAAATTTTTAACCAAAGTTATTAACTAATTTAAATATATTAGGAAATCTATAATTTAAAGATAATAAGTAGGTGTAATTGTTATCATTATTAACTTAAATTCAAGAGTTTAATTTTTCTTAAAAGATTTGGATCATTCAAAATTTGAATTAAATATTTTAGTTAAGTACAATTTTACAATTATTATCTTCAATTCAAATATTCATTTTTTATAATATTAACCGAAATTCAAAAATTAAAATTATACATGTTTAATTTGAAATTAAATAATAGAACATTTTGCATTCGAGTATTTTTAAAGTATAACCAAAATCTATAATTTCAAATTATAGTATTTAAAATTTGAATATTAACTTGTAACTAATTTGAGAAATTTGTAACTAAAATTATTATTTGTTCAAGTTTAAATATGTTAGAAAATCTCTAATTTAAAAGTAATAAGTAAGCGTAATTGTTACCATTATTAACTTAAATTCAAACTTTTGTTTTTTTTTTAAATTCAAGTCATTCAAATTTAAAGTTAAATGTAATAAATGTATTAATTAATTCTAATTGTTACCATTATTATCTTAAATTCAAAAATTGATTCTTTATAATATTAACAGAAAATTAAAAATTAAAATGATACATATTAAAATTTAAAATTAAATACTTATATAGAACGTATAGTGTTTGAATATTTTTTAAGTTTAACCGAAATCAATAATTTCTAAATCCTTCAAGACATTGAATATGATTTCATACCAATGGGCTTATAGCCAAGTGGTACCCACTACCAATGATAAGTGTTGAGCATGAGAGGAGACAAGTTCGAATCTTGTGAGCAACACTTTGAGGTATTTTGCCGGGATCATAACCCTTGTGGGGTGGGATGATCGGTATCCAATATGAATACCAGGGGCCAGAGGGTCTCTTCCACATACCCTTTTTTTAATATGATTTCACAGTCAAGTTTATTCTACAGAACCTCAAATAATGTTGATAATGCCTAAGAAAATTAACATTTTCATAACACATATAACAGGTAAACCAACAATTCGAAAGTTGTGATTCATATAAATGCATATTTTGCATATGTAATGTTCTATAAATACTTTCAACATTATCTAAGATGTTCTTGAAACAGGTAAATCACAATATTTTATAGTTGTAAACATTATCAAGATATTATAAACATATTAAAACATCCGTAAAAGTTTTTACCTAATATATTATAAAGATACTATACCATTATTAAAGAGGTTAAAACACTATAAAAATTCAAGTTTAATTAGATATTAATAAGATGTTTTAAAGATGTTTAAACATGCGTAGTTGAAATACGACGATTACCTAAAACACTGTCAAAATTTGAATGTTTATAAGCAAAGTATCGAAATTTTATCAAAATCATTTTGACTGATATTAGAATTTAAAGTTGTCAACCTATTTCGGATATGAATATGTTAAATTAAAAAAACATAAAAAGAATTTAAAAAAAGTATCGAAATTTTATCAAAATCAATTTGATTGATATTAGAACTTAGAGAATTTAAAAAACCCATAGGGAGGAGTTTTTGACCTTGTTTTTCAGATTCTAACCTACAAAAACCTTCTATATCATAAACAAGTGAAGATCTAAGGTGTGTTATTGATCTAAAATCCTTTTCAAGCATTTTCATTCATTTTTATTAAACCCCAAAGGTCCAGATCTGTTCTAAGATGGTTTTCATGAATAAAAACCTTTCTAACATCTTTCTAAACAAAACCTCATCATTATAATGAGTTTTTATGCAAAATAACATGTGTTAATGGTGTTTAATGATGTGTTATGTGTTGTTTGATGATTGAATGATGTGTAGATGTTATAGCAATGATCTAGGACTGTTATAGATGATTATTTATGATTGTCATAGGTTACAAGTTGATGGGTGTTGGTGTTTTGCCCATTTTGGGGGTTGTGTATTAAATCTAGGGTTTGTTCATGATATTATTGTTGATGAAATGATTAGGGGTTTTCATATACGTGATAATCTAAGCATATTAAGCTGATTGTTTGATGATTTTGATAAGTTTTCATTTTGGGTAAAGTTTACATGAATTGATGCGACATCTCCATAATTTATCATTTTGGGTAAGTTGTTGTAACTCACGTGTTTTTCCCAAAATCGTAAATTATAAAACCGCCACTACATTTATATTATACCGCTTTTGTACAAGAATAACCATGTTTAATTTTTATGATAATAATAATAATAATAATAAATAAATATGATATTTTTTTTTTGAAACTTATAAGTCATGTTTTAACAATAACCCACTTATCATAACCATCCTTAAAGCCACTACTTTTAACCCAAGTCTATAACCCAACCAAAACAAACCATAATGAGCCTACACATCTCTAAGCCCATCACTTTTTTCTATTGTTTTCGGCCCATAATCAGACCCAAATCGGCCCACTTGGTTCACCCATTCCTTCCCCTGTTTCTTTTCTTTTTGTTTTTTTTTTGTTTTTTTTGTTTTCCTCGCTGCAGATGTTCACACAAGTCAATTGTTTGACTTTTCAAAGTCAGTTTTGGAAACCTCTAAATACGATTGATTGATCCAAAACAATAAACCCTTCATACAGCTTTCCTATCGTGCAAAATCAATCTTTATTTAAGCTTAATTGAAGCGTGTTTGACTAAATAAGTCAAAGAATGAACCTTCCACAAACAAATATTTCCGATTTGTATATAGAGGAGTTATCACTACGATTAAATCACCAAATAGACCCACATATAGCCGATTAAGAGAATCCCTGATACATAGTTCCTTCACAACATCGAGATCTGCCGAATTCTAAGCTTTTGGTTCGGCATTTAACCGGTTTGATTCCACCTTCATTCTCCTTCGTTTTCTTTTAAAATCCATAAGTCTTTTGTGACACCCGGCAAATTCTGGTTAACAACGTTGTCTAGATGAAAGTCTACCTTAGCGAGTCACGCGTATATTGTACTTAACTGGGTTAGTTAAGTCGGGTTATGGTTCGGGAACTATCGGTTTAGTCTAGAGGATCATTGGATGTTGGTCTAGAGGTTCATTAGATGTCGGTCCTTAACCAAGTGTACAAACGGTGACGATTTGTAGGATCGTCAGGGCATACGGAACATACAAGTCTCGAGTCCCGGGAATTGGTGAACGAGGGTGAATATGTGTATTTACATGTGTTATGTGTTTACAATCATTATGTGACTTGTCGGTATGTGAATATGTGTTAACATATATTAAAACGGGGTTTAACGCACAAAACACACGAAACCAGCCCCTATAGGCGATTAGGGAAGCCTAATCGCCCATAAGGGAGGCGAGTAGGCATCATATGGGGCGAGTAGGGGACTGATCGCATGACTGTTCATGCGATTAGGCCCCAATCGCATGAACTTACATGCGATTAGGCTTCCTGATCGCGTGTAAAGCTGCATAATCGCGTGTTACGTGCTGGACGACTAAAAACGACTATAAATACCATACTTGACCTCATAAACTTCATTATACAAACCCTAGTCGTCCCATAACCTGCCCCAACACACACACAACCTCTGGAACGCGATTTTTGATCAAAACACAAGGTTTCAAGCTTAATCCATCATTCTTTCACAATTCTAAGGTTTGGTTTCCATCCATGAATCTTTATAAACGTTTTTAATCAATCCCTAATGGTCCAGACCTGTTCTAAAACGGAAAAGCTTTCTGAAAATCGTTAATAAGTAATGATAATCGGATTCTAACTAGTATACATGTGTTATGTGTGTTTATGATTAGAAAGCTAGGGTTTTTATGATTCAAGGTGAATGAATGATATGTTATTATTGTTAGATCAGAATAATAATGATATTATGATGATAAAATCTGAGAATTGAATATTAGGGTTATAGTTACGCATGTTAGTATGATGATTGCATGCTATGTGAATGGTGTTTGGATTACGTGATTGCATGCAGGGCTGATAATACGAGGCAAAACGAAGGGTTTTAGTTGAAACATGTTTAGAATAGTGTTTGGGATGATATTGGGTAGTTACACACGTTCTGGATCTGATTTGAAGCGTTAAACGCGCGAAAAACTGGAACAGCAAGGTTACAGGCGATTAGCAATCCTAATCGCCTATGTTAGAGGCGATTAGGAGGCCAATCGCCAGTCTTTCATGCGATTAGGACCTAATCGCTAGTTTTTACATGCGATTAGCCCTAATTGCTAGTTTTTACATGCAATCAGCCCTAATTGCTAGTTTTTACATGCAATCAGCCCTAATTGCTAGTTTTTATATGCAATCAGCCCTAATTGCTAGTTTTTATATGCAATCAGTCCTAATTGCTAGTTTTTATATGCAATCAGCCCTAATTGCTAGTTTTTATATGCAATCAGTCCTAAATGCTAGTTACTTTTCCTAATCGCGTGTACTGCTGCTGTAAGTGTAAATTAGCATTCCGAGACCCGATTTGACATGTAGTAACATGCTAGGAACCCCGTAACATATCTAATAACTTGGTAACATATGTTTGGATGTAATTCGGTGATACGTGAACTATGTGCTATAACTTGTTGTGCGTTAACGTATGTTAAGTGTGATTGCATGATTGCATGATTGAGAGCGTAAACATAACACGGGGAGTCTCGGGTCACCAATGGGATGTCGAGTCTTGTACTTTGGGTTAGTTAAACAGTCACGGTGTTTTCAAACGAACTTGGTTATGGTCTGGACATCTAGGGACTAATTAACCTGCGGGTTATTAGTCTAAGTACTTGTAACTGTCATATGTTAGGTCGCCGCTTTACGGGACTAGCATAGCAGCTGAGTTTACTCGGGTTAAGGAGTAACGCAACTTAAGGTGAGTTTACGGCCCCTCTTTTAAACTGGTTTCATACTTTCGGGGGAGAAAACATGTGTTAAAACGATTATTTGGTAACTACTGTCATACTATGGGTTTCTATTGTGTACTACACGATCTTTGGAAGTCCCGGGGGGAACCATGAATGTGCGGGTTTGCACAACGGGGAAATGTGAATAGTGCTATTGGGAGTGACCAACCCCGCTCGTCGACTTGGAGGGTCGGCGGGTGCATATTGTCTCAAACAGGAACAACAGGAACAACAGGGTTACTACATCGGGCACACATTTGGTATTCGAGTTAGTAACGGTTTTCCAATCGTGGTAGTAACAAAACATACGCCTAGCTAGCGTACACTGGTTTTCGATTTGTTATAGTATGGACAGGTGGACTTGGTACTTGGATTACAAAACCTGTAAACTCACCAGCATTTTTGTGCTGACGTAAACTTTTACATGTTTTCTCAGGTCGCTAAGGTAGCACAGTGGAACTAGGGCGCACGCGTCTGCACGACGTCTAGCTAGAGTTGCATGATTTTACAAACGTTGAACATTGGTTTATTATTGAATAATTATTTTGAATAAGCTTCCGCTGTAAACGGGGATTTTAAACATTGTTTTGAAATTGCATTATGTTCATGTTAGACTTGTTTATTGTGATCGTTGGTTTGGATCCTGGTTTGTCATGCGCCTCGCGGTAAAACTCCGCAAGTGGATTTTGAGGGTGTGACAGATTGGTATCAGAGCCAATGGTTATAGTGAACTAGGACTGCATGTAGAGTCTAGTCTATAGCCGAGTCGCACACACTAGACGATCACATGGTACTAAACATTATGGTGATTTACGTATGGTCTTGTCGGGGTGTCTCTAAATCATTTGGTCTTTCTACGTTACATCATCCTTCTATCTTAGGTCGGGTTACGTACTTTCTAGGCGGTGTAGTATATTGGAGTGAATCGTGTACTCTTGAGATTTGTCCAAGGCTCGGACATCTCCCTTTCCTACTCTAATAGAAACACTTGCCATAAACTACCGTAGTATTACGGTGTATAGCTAAGAGTCTATGTTCGGTGATTTGAACTTTGAACTAGGAGAACACTTGGAGGACCATGTAGAGCGGTTTATCATTTTGGGTGCACACAAAATCATAAACCGAAATGCATGGAAGCCCTAGTGAGCTCTGGGTTTGAAAGGATAGTCCTGGATTGGATCTAGCTTTGATCTTGTGAACATTAGTGGTTATCTTTATCTGCGAAACTAAATTTTCTCATTCTTTCTGCCAGAATCATGTCTGGAGTACGAGGAGGACGTGGAGGTGGTCGCAATGGTGGACGTGGTGGTGGTCGCGGTGGTGCTGGTGGTCGTGGAGGTATTAACCTATCGCAGGCTGATCTGAACAACTTGCTCCAAGCTGCCTTTCAGTTAGGGCACAACGGTGGTGGTAAGTTGATTTATCCATTTTCTTTGCCTCATTGGTGAACCTTGTTCACATTCTTCGTGGTTTCTCATGCGTTTCATTTCAGGTGGCCCTGTTAACCCACCCCCACCCATGTGTACCTACAAGATGTTCCGGGACTGTAAACCCCAGGAATTCTCTGGCACTGAGGGTGCGGTGAGCTTGCTTAGGTGGCTGGAGAAAGTGGAGTCAGTATTTCTGATGTGTAACTGTCTCCCAGAAGATCGGGTTAAGTATGCTGCTGCGTTATTCCAGGATGTGGCATTGACTTGGTGGAATGGCATCACCCAGAATATGGGTATTGGGGAGGCGTATGCTATGCCTTGGGAGAATTTTGTGCAGTTGCTGAAGCGTGAGTACTGTCCGAGGGAAGAGGTGCAGAAGCTAGAGCACGAGGTATGGAACCTCAAGATGACTGGGTCTGAGATTGAGAAGTATACTGTGAGGCGTAACGAGTTGGCAGTGCTGTGTCCCGATCTGCATGTGCCAGAATACCGTAGGATTGAACACTATGTCTCAGGGCTAGTACCGGAAATTGCAGGATTAGTGGCTGCGGGAAATCACCCTACATACGCAGAGGTGGTTCGATCGGCTCATAGGATGACCAACTTAAAGGTGAATGAGGGTATTTTTCTGCGAAGGGTTCGACTGTTAAGGCCCCAGAGAACAACAAGCGCAAGTGGGAAAATGACGGGAAGGGATCGGGGCCAGCACAGCAGAATAAGAGGTTCGACAATGGGGGTTCTTCTTCTTCTTCGGGTAACAAGCAGGGTGGTTATGCGGGGAAACTGCCCAAATGTAACAAGTGTGGACGTCATCATCAAGGGAACTGCGACAGTAACCGTTGTCATCGCTGCCAGCGAACAGGGCATTATGCTAAAGATTGTCGGGTTACACTTCCATCGACCCAGGCCCCGACTACTAACTCGGCTCCGACTACTCAAGGGACTACAGGAAGACAAGGATGCTACAACTGTGGTGACACTGGGCATTACAAGAAGGATTGCCCAAAATTGAAGCAGGGTGGAAACAACGGTAATGGGAACAACGGGGGCGGCGGCAGAAATGCACGTGCCTTCGTCATTGGAGCCACTGAGGCTAGACAGGACCCTGACACAGTCACCGGTACGTTTCTTCTCAATAATCGTTCTGTTAGTGTGTTATTTGATTCTGGTGCCGACAAGAGTTTTGTATCCATGGAAGTTAGTCGACTGCTAGATGTAGTACCCGTACCATTAGAGACTAAGTATATTATTGAGTTGGCTGACGGGAAAATGATTGAAGCTACTAGTATCATTCGGGAGTGTCAATTAGAGTTGTCGGGTTTATCGTTCCCCATCGACCTTATGCCGGTACCTTTGGGTAGTTTTGACGTTGTGGTAGGAATGGATTGGTTATCTTTGTATCGCGCGGAGATTGTCTGTTACGATAAGGTTATTCGGATTCCTCTCCCTGATGGAGAATTCCTTTCTGTGTACGGTATCAAGGGTGGTGTTTCGCTAAACATCATCTCTAGCATGAAAGCCCTTAAGTGTCTTCGAAAGGGTTATCCAGCCGTTTTGGCGCTTTTATCTGTTTCCTCTGGTGATGAGAAGAAGATCGACGATATTCCAGTTGTACGCGAGTTTCCTGATGTTTTTCCCGATGATTTATCTGGTCTTCCTCCTCATCGTCAAGTCGAGTTTGGTATTGATCTTGTACCAGGGGCTGCTCCTATTGCTCGGGCCCCCTACCGTCTTGCACCTCCCGAGATGCAGGAATTGTCTAGTCAGTTACAGGAACTTTTGGACAAGGGTTTCATCCGGCCAAGTTCTTCCCCTTGGGGAGCCCCGATTCTATTTGTTAAGAAGAAGGATGGAAGTTTCCGATTGTGTGTGGACTACAGAGAACTGAACAAATTGACCGTCAAGAACCGTTATCCTCTTCCACGTATTGATGATCTATTCGACCAGCTTCAGGGTTCTAGTTATTATTCCAAGATCGACTTGAGGTCCGGTTATCACCAGCTGCGCGTCAGGGAGGCTGACGTTGCCAAGACTGCCCTTCGTACACGTTATGGCCATTTCGAATTCTTGGTCATGCCTTTCGGTCTCACGAACGCACCGGCGGTTTTCATGGATTTGATGAACCGCGTTTGCAAACCATATCTTGACAAGTTCGTCATTGTGTTTATTGATGACATTCTGATCTACTCTAAGAACAAGACCGAACACGAGGAACATCTGCGGTTAGTTTTGGAACTCTTGCGACGGGAACAACTTTACGCCAAGTTCTCAAAGTGTGACTTTTGGTTACGCGAAGTTCAGTTCCTAGGACACGTGGTTAATGAACTAGGAATTCATGTCGATCCAGCCAAGATCGAAGCGATCAAGGACTGGGGAGCACCAAAGACGCCAACTGAGGTGCGGCAATTCCTAGGCCTTGCGGGCTACTATCGTCGTTTCATTCAGGGGTTCTCGAAGATCGCTCAACCCCTGACCACTCTTACTCAGAAGGATAGGAAATTCGACTGGGGTGAACCACAAGAGTCAACGTTTGAAGAACTGAAGTCCAAACTGTGTTCTGCTCCTATTTTGTCTTTACCTGAAGGTCCTGATGATTTCGTTGTTTACTGTGATGCTTCTATTCATGGTCTCGGTTGCGTGTTGATGCAACGCGAGAAAGTGATCGCGTATGCTTCTCGTCAGCTCAAGGTACACGAGAAGAACTACACCACCCATGACTTGGAGTTGGGTGCAGTGGTTTTCGCGTTGAAAATTTGGAGACATTACTTGTACGGTACCAAATGCACCATCTACACCGATCACAAGAGTCTCCAACATATTTTTGACCAACAACACTTGAACATACGACAGCGTCGTTGGATTGAACTCCTGAACGACTATGATTGTGCCATTAAGTACCATCCTGGCAAGGCGAATGTTGTAGCAGACGCCTTGAGCAGGAAGGAATCGACTAAACCTCGTCGCGTTCGGGCATTGTAGCTCACCATTCATTCATCCTTACCTGATCAACTCCGTTCTGCCCAGTTAGAAGCTTTGAAGGAGGAAAACCTTAAAGCTGAAACTATGCACGGTGCCGACAAACACCTAGAGCGAAGGCCTGATGGCCTGCACTATTTCGCAGAACGTATATGGGTTCCTTTATTCGGGGGACTACGGGAGCTTGTCCTTGATGAGGCTCATAAGTCCCGGTATTCTATTCATCCTGGTTCGGATAAGATCTACCAAGATCTGAAGGTGTTTTACTGGTGGCCAAACATGAGGTCGGACATAGCCTCATACGTGAGCAAATGCTTGACCTGTGCTAAGGTCAAGGTGGAATACCAGAAACCGTCGGGTCTCTTACAACAACCTGAAATTCCGGAATGGAAATGGGAACGGATTACTATGGATTTTGTCACGCAACTTCCTAAATCACCCAGCGGGAATGACAAGATATGGGTGATTGTCGATCGGTTGACGAAATCAGCCCATTTTCTTGCTATTAAGGAGACCGACACCATGGATCGTTTGGCTCGTCTTTATTTGAAGGAAGTTGTTTCTAAGCACTGGGTGCCAGTTTCTATTATCTCGGATCGTGACTCCCATTTTACTTCTCACTTCTGGAAGTCTTTGCACAAGGCTTTGGGTACCCAACTAGACATGAGTACAGCGTATCATCCACATACTGACGGTCAGAGTGAGCGTACAATTCAAACTTTAGAAGACATGCTGCGGGCATGTGTGATCGATTTTGGCAAGGGTTGGGAAGCTCATCTACCGTTAGTAGAATTCTCGTACAACAACAGTTATCACACGAGCATCAAGGCAGCTCCGTTCGAGGCACTGTACGGACGGAAATGCCGTTCTCCTCTTTGTTGGGCTAAAGTGGGTGAGAGTCAACTCACTGGGCCTGAACTAGTGTACGAAACTTCGGAAAAGATCGTGCAGATTCGTAACCGGTTGGCGGCGGCACGAGATCGACAGAAGAGTTATGCCGATCAGCGTCGCAAACCATTGGAATTCCAAGTCAATGACAAAGTACTTCTAAAAGTCTCACCGTGGAAGGGCGTCATACGCTTTGGGAAGCGTGGCAAACTCAACCCACGGTACGTCGGACCATTTACGATCCTGGAACGGATTGGACCGGTGGCATATCGTCTTGATTTACTGACGGAGCTCGGTAACGTACATAACGTCTTCCATGTGTCCAACTTGAAGAAGTGTCTGGCTGACGAGTCTCTCATTGTTCCACTGGAAGAGATCAAGGTTGATGATCGTCTTCGGATTGTGGAAGAACCTGTGGAGATCCTTGATTACAAGATTCGTAGCCTACGTCATAGCATGATTCGCATCGTTAAGGTTCGCTGGAACTCGAACCGGGGACCAGAGTATACGTGGGAACGGGAGGATCAGATGAAGTCTAAGTATCCTCATCTCTTTCCTAAGGAAGCGTTCGAGTCGAGATATGTCTCTTCTGCAGCTGAATGAATCTTGGGGCGAGATTCCTTTTAACGTGGGGATGATGTGACAACTCGGGTAAATCTCTCTTTTGGTTTCTATCTTTTGTTTATTCCCTTCGTTATTTCTTTTGTTCTTTTGGTACTTGTGCAATTTTCGGGACGAAAATTCTTTTAACGTGGGGATGATGTGACACCCGGCAAATTCTGGTTAACAACGTTGTCTAGATGAAAGTCTACCTTAGCGAGTCACGCGTATATTGTACTTAACTGGGTTAGTTAAGTCGGGTTATGGTTCGGGAACTATCGGTTTAGTCTAGAGGATCATTGGATGTTGGTCTAGAGGTTCATTAGATGTCGGTCCTTAACCAAGTGTACAAACGGTGACGATTTGTAGGATCGTCAGGGTATACGGAACATACAAGTCTCGAGTCCCGGGAATTGGTGAACGAGGGTGAATATGTGTATTTACATGTGTTATGTGTTTACAATCATTATGTGACTTGTCGGTATGTGAATATGTGTTAACATATGTTAAAACGGGGTTTAACGCACAAAACACACGAAACCAGCCCCTATAGGCGATTAGGGAAGCCTAATCGCCCATAAGGGAGGCGAGTAGGCATCATATGGGGCGAGTAGGGGACTGATCGCATGACTGTTCATGCGATTAGGCTTCCTGATCGCGTGTAAAGCTGCATAATCGCGTGTTACGTGCTGGACGACTAAAAACGACTATAAATACCATACTTGACCTCATAAACTTCATTATACAAACCCTAGTCGTCCCATAACCTGCCCCAACACACACACAACCTCTGGAACGCGATTTTTGATCAAAACACAAGGTTTCAAGCTTAATCCATCATTCTTTCACAATTCTAAGGTTTGGTTTCCATCCATGAATCTTTATAAACGTTTTTAATCAATCCCTAATGGTCCAGACCTGTTCTAAAACGGAAAAGCTTTCTGAAAATCGTTAATAAGTAATGATAATCGGATTCTAACTAGTATACATGTGTTATGTGTGTTTATGATTAGAAAGCTAGGGTTTTTATGATTCAAGGTGAATGAATGATATGTTATTATTGTTAGATCAGAATAATAATGATATTATGATGATAAAATCTGAGAATTGAATATTAGGGTTATAGTTACGCATGTTAGTATGATGATTGCATGCTATGTGAATGGTGTTTGGATTACGTGATTGCATGCAGGGCTGATAATACGAGGCAAAACGAAGGGTTTTAGTTGAAACATGTTTAGAATAGTGTTTGGGATGATATTGGGTAGTTACACACGTTCTGGATCTGATTTGGAGCGTTAAACGCGCGAAAAACTGGAACAGCAAGGTTACAGGCGATTAGCAATCCTAATCGCCTATGTTAGAGGCGATTAGGAGGCCAATCGCCAGTCTTTCATGCGATTAGGGCCTAATCGCTAGTTTTTACATGCGATTAGCCCTAATTGCTAGTTTTTACATGCAATCAGCCCTAATTGCTAGTTTTTACATGCAATCAGCCCTAATTGCTAGTTTTTATATGCAATCAGCCCTAATTGCTAGTTTTTATATGCAATCAGTCCTAATTGCTAGTTTTTATATGCAATCAGCCCTAATTGCTAGTTTTTATATGCAATCAGTCCTAAATGCTAGTTACTTTTCCTAATCGCATGTACTGCTGCTGTAAGTGTAAATTAGCATTCCGAGACCCGATTTGACATGTAGTAACATGCTAGGAACCCCGTAACATATCTAATAACTTGGTAACATATGTTTGGATGTAATTCGGTGATACGTGAACTATGTGCTATAACTTGTTGTGCGTTAACGTATGTTAAGTGTGATTGCATGATTGCATGATTGAGAGCGTAAACATAACACGGGGAGTCTCGGGTCACCAATGGGATGTCGAGTCTTGTACTTTGGGTCAGTTAAACAGTCACGGTGTTTTCAAACGAACTTGGTTATGGTCTGGACATCTAGGGACTAATTAACCTGCGGGTTATTAGTCTAAGTACTTGTAACTGTCATATGTTAGGTCGCCGCTTTACGGGACTAGCATAGCAGCTGAGTTTACTCGGGTTAAGGAGTAATGCAACTTAAGGTGAGTTTACGGCCCCTCTTTTAAACTGGTTTCATACTTTCGGGGGAGAAAACATGTGTTAAAACGATTATTTGGTAACTACTGTCATACTATGGGTTTCTATTGTGTACTACACGATCTTTGGAAGTCCCGGGGGAACCATGAATGTGCGGGTTTGCACAACGGGGAAATGTGAATAGCGCTATTGGGAGTGACCAACCCCGCTCGTCGACTTGGAGGGTCGGCGGGTGCATATTGTCTCAAACAGGAACAACAGGAACAACAGGGTTACTACATCGGGCACACATTTGGTATTCGAGTTAGTAACGGTTTTCCAATCGTGGTAGTAACAAAACATACGCCTATCTAGCATACACTGGTTTTCGATTTGTTATAGTATGGACAGGTGGACTTGGTACTTGGATTACAAAACCTGTAAACTCACCAGCATTTTTGTGCTGACGTAAACTTTTACATGTTTTCTCAGGTCGCTAAGGTAGCACAGTGGAACTAGGGCGCACGCGTCTGCACGGCGTCTAGCTAGAGTTGCATGATTTTACAAACGTTGAACATTGGTTTATTATTGAATAATTATTTTGAATAAGCTTCCGCTGTAAACGGGGATTTTAAACATTGTTTTGAAATTGCATTATGTTCATGTTAGACTTGTTTATTGTGATCGTTGGTTTGGATCCTGGTTTGTCATGCGCCTCGCGGTAAAACTCCGCAAGTGGATTTTGAGGGTGTGACATCTTTATTTTATTATATTCGTGATTGTTTGAGGGGCAAAAGCCCTCTAGTTAATTGTGATATCGACGCCTGAATCAAGTTCAAGCGGGCATGTTTAGTCTAGGGTTTCTGTTTGGGAAGATGAAGCTAGCAGACATGTGTTTAAAAATTTATTAAAATATAAAAACGAAACAAGACTATTGTAGAGCAGCTGGTATGGTTGTGCCTGTTTAGGGATCAGACCGGGTTATGTTCTGGGTTCGATCCCGTTTTCTGCAGATTTTTTTTAAAACAGTTATTCCTTCTAAATACTTTATATATTATGTATATTACTATGTAATTTATGTTTAAAATACCAAAACTGATTTATAAACTCTATAAAAGTTATCTTATGTTAATCTAATGACAAAGTTTATTATACAATTTTTAGATTATCAAAAATCATTTATTTAATTTATATTTTAAATATTACAAGTTTATACATTTATAAATTTAAAATTCTATAAAAATATCTAAACAATTTTATAAAATCCCAAAAAAATTATTTTAAACTTGTAAATCAATAAACATTTCAGAAATAAATTTTGTTCCAGAAAAATCATTTATTTAATATTTTTAATCGATTTTTGTTATTTTAATCATAAATAAATCATAATAAATCCATTTTTCATTATTTTTATATCAAAATTTCACATAATTATTATTAATCATTTAGATCAGAAATATAATTTTTTGATTCGAAAATTTATAAATTTTAATATTTTTAAATATTAAGTCTATATTTTGTCAAATAAGTATTAATATATATAAATATTTGTTAATTAAGAAAATAATTTTATAAAAATTATTTTCGCAGTTATTACATTATAATACAACTACCTTTAATTAATATTGGTCAAAAATTCTTTTTATTAATTATTTCTCTATTTATTAAATCATTAACAACTATTCTAAAATAATCATTAATCAGTTATCAATCCCCAAATTAGGGATCCTAGAACTACTTGTAGACTAGAAAACTTAGACTTATTTTATTGTCTTGAACTTAGGGTATACTTGGAATCGTTGTGCCACATTTATTCTATATCAAGGGATTCAATACTATCATTAAGGTGAGTTTACATAGCCCCTTTTTCTGTTTTACATTTTGGGGTGAAACATGTTTAAACATTTTATATACTATCATTTACTCATTCTTACATTGTTGAAACTTGTGATTCAATTACACTATCATTTACTCATTCTATCATTTGACTGTAACAAAAAGACACAGTACAATCATTAACATTGATCAAGCCGCCTGTTTAGATTATAGCGCTATAGGTCTGACAAACCCATCCCCCGCATAATTTCAGGGATGATCGATAACAGTTACACTTTTACTAACTTGCGAGTTAGGTATCAGTCGACACAAGGTTTGATTGTACAAAAGTGTCACACCTCAAATTACCACTTGCGGAGTTTTACCGCGAGGCGCATGACAAACCAGGATCCAAGTCAACGGTCACAATAAACAACACTATATGGAAATACATAACATTCAAAAGACATAATTTTCATAAACCCATAAACTGTAGCGGAAGCATTCAACGAGTTACAATCCCAAAGTTTCAATGTTTCAAATGTTTAATGCAAAACGTGAACTAAACTCTAGACGCCAGTGCAGACCCGTGCGCCTAGTTCCATTTGTTGCTACCTTAGCGACCTGAGAAAAACATGCCAAAAAGATGTCAACATATAATGCTGGTGAGTTCACAGGTTTATTCAAAATGTTACCAAAACGTTACCATGTCCATACTATATCAATGTTACCAAGTACGCTAGCTAGGCATATGTTTCATTACTACTACGATTGGAAACCATTACTAGACACGTTTAGCAATGTTCAGCACGTTTAAGCAGCCCGTATGTTCAGCATGATACCAATGTACCTGTTCGAGACAATATGCACCCGCCTGGCCCTCCAAGCCGACGAGTGGGGCAGGTCACGACCAATAGATCTATCCACATTTCCCCCGTTGTGCAACCCCGCACATTCATGGTTTCCCCCGGGACTTTTCAAAAGATCGTATAACAATATAAAGTTAAAACCATAGTATGACATATGTTACCAAAACTGTTTAGCGCATGTTTTCTCCCCCAAAAGTTAAAGCAGTAAAAGTGGGGCCGTGAACTCACCTTAGATAGCGTTCTTCAAATATAAGTAAAGATGTTTAGCCCTTGATAATCCCTCTACCGGAGATCTATCAAAATGTTCACATAAGTGTTCCGACTAATAACCATAAGGTTATCTAGTCCCCGATTGTCCAGATCATAACCAAGTATGTTTTAAAGTGTGTTTAAATGTTTAACCGACACACTAGACCGACCCGACATCCCGTTGGTGACCCATTACCCTAACTAATCAAGTACACATAGATTACACACAAGGTTCAAGCATAAAACACTTAGTTTATATCAAAAATCTCATTTTTGCATCAGAACGGTCGAACCAGTCAGTTTTAAGTCTCCTTCGCACCTTTTTATCTCCTTCGCACCCTTTTCATCTCGTTCGAGACCGTTTGATGCTTCCTTCGCCCGTTTTATCACATTCGTCCAATATAAACCCAGGTTCGACCCTGGATCCCTCCTTCGCACCATCGACTGGTCGAAGGAGGCCATGTTCGCCCCTGTTGTAATATTTTTCCTAAAAACGCTTCAAACACATTCAAAACGACCCGAAACATCATCAAACACAGCAGTCAAGCATGAATAACTTATCCCTACAAAACCCCATCGATTTCCCCCGATAATACGCCTGTTTCAGCCCTTTCCCAAAATGGTAAAGATTATGGAAACATCACTTTCATGCATGGATTATTTACCCAATTTGGAAACTTTTGAAATCGATTCATGTTTAACTTAAAATACTCAGTTTGTCGATTATCCGATCTTCCTTATTCATTCTATTGATCATAAATATTCATACATCAAGTATTAATCCAATAAAACCCCCAAATATCAATATATCCAATCCCAACCCTAGACAACAATATTCCCTCATTAACAACGATCCTATATCATGTTTCTATCATAGATATAGCAGCAAATCAGTGAACAACACATAACACCACATAACACACAATTTACACATGTTATTCATTATGAAAACCTATGTTAAATGATCATGTTTTGATTTAGAAAGATGTTTAAAAGGTTTTTAATCATAAAAACACCCTTAGAACAGATCCGGACAATTAGGGTTAGATGAAAACGAATTAAAAATGCTTTGAAAAGATTTAGGATTATGAACACACCTTGGATTCTTGTTTAGATGTTGTAGATGGGTTAGATTATGAAAAAGAAGAGCAAAAACTCCTTCCTTAGTGTTTAAGATTGTTTGAGAGCGTTTTGGGACGGTTAGGGTTTGTGAAATGATGAAAAACGACAAAGGTTGGTATTTATACTAATCTTCCTTCGCACCAACTCATTGGTCGAATGTAGTCTCCTTCGCCCTTTCACAGGGTCGAATGAGACCTGATTGGTCGAAGGGAATTTCTCAAATTCCACTTCCCTGGTTCGCCCATTTTACAAGGGTCGAACCAGGCAGCTTCTTCTCCTTCGACCACTCGAAGTGGTCGAACCAGAACCCCTTTTTAACTAGTTTTCCAGTTTGTCGTGTTTAACGCATTCTAACACATCTTAACACATAAGCATGCATCCTTAGTCTATATTTAACACATTAAAGCACAGATAATCATTTACACATCATTTAAACACATCTATGTATATAATCCACCACACGACCCATAATCTACACATATACTTAGTTAGTTCATGTAATGTCACCAACGACGGGACCCGGTACTAGTGTATTACCAAAACGACTCCCAATGATCCTCCAGATCATTGTACCCTGGACAATCCTAACTTGACCCGGCTCAACTAACCCAGTTAAGTTTGTTTATTAACGTTTCTCGCTAAGGTAGACTTAGATGTTACTAATATGTTTAAGCCGAACATGCCGGGTGTCACAAAAAGACACATTGTTACATGTCGGACTCATATTCTATCATTACTCATTATTATGCTTCAAATATGATTGTTACACAACATATTGTTTTCAACTATATGCAAAACCTATGTATTCTCACCAACTATTTATAGTTGACCCCCCCATCTTTCCAACTTAACATGTTTCAGGTTTATTTGCTATTGGAAGTTGTACAAGTCTTGGAATACGTAGGAGCTTGGACCTAGTTTATATAAGTCAACCTTTGTAATCTTTACTTGTAAGATAAATTGTAAATTGTTTAATATTATTCAACTTTCATTTAGTGCCATGAGCTATTGAACAATCATTAATATGTGACACCTCGATGTTTCCGCCATCGGTTGGGGTGTTACAGATTGGTATCAGAGCCATGGTTATAGGGAATTAGGTTATTAGAAAAATAATCTAGTCTATAACCTTAGGATTTTAACCAGTACTTGCTCCTCTTACTTGCAACTCTACTTGTTTCTAATCTCTATCTTCATCCTATTTCTTATCCCTACATCAACCCCACAATTTACACTACTACATAATCTCCTTACTATAAAATAAACTCCTGATCAACCATCTTCACATTCACTATCTCTCGCAACCTTGATTCTGCTTCGAGAATTTTCATCATCCTCTCAAGAACTAAATTCATATCCTTCACCTTCTCAAACATGAGCTAGTTACCATGATAACCAAACTATTGAAACTTGATTGTGTGTTGCATCAAACTTAATCCTTAGTTATACATGAGGATTCGATAAACTACCATATTTGAACATTTAATACTAGAAGTCATGGAATATAAACTATTTGCTATAAACACACCTAGAGTCATTAACCTTGTATAGGGCAACTCTATGCTATACTTGATACTTGATTGCTTACATGTACATATTATCAATTTGCAATTTATGTGTGTAATAATTGGTACACTTAATCAAACAACTGATAGAGGATGAATTACTTGCTCAACAGTTAGTATAGTACCAAATAACCTACTCAACGATTGGTAGAGATCATCATGCCTGCTCAACAGTCGGTAGAGGCCCTACAACCTGCTCAACGACTGGTAGAGGCTATCGCACCTGCTCAACAATCGGTAGAGGTTCTTACTCACTGACTGGTAGAAGTCTTCTTCCTACTCAACAGTTGGACTCATTTTTGGATACATTGTATACGATTCAATCACAAAGGTTATTTTGCATTACTTACATGTGTGTTTAGAGTCATAGAAGGACACAAAACCCTAATGTAAGGTAAATTGGTGGTTGCGGTCCGGAACGTAATCATGAATTTACAGGTACGTTAAGGTAGTGTGAAGTTCTATCAAGGTCTTCGGTAAATAACCAATTATAAACTCTAGTTACCTGGTAGTTCATTTAGTCTTTCTATAGTCAATCAACTCATGCATTCTTTTAGGATTCCTAAAACTTAAGTTCAGTGTTTTGCTAGATTCTTATTTTACTTGCTATTTTAGACCAACCTAATCCAATAATTAAAACTCACACATATCATCCCGCTTATCCAAACTATTCGAAACAGTTTATTACCTATAAACTCATGCCGTGCCTTAACTCAAATTTTCCACAATACAGTTGCCCTAACACTTACCCAATCACCCTCAACCCTATGTTTTCTTTTATCACTTCGGGACGAAGTTCCCAAAAATAGGGGAGACTGTAACATCACGTGTTTTTCCCAAAATCGTAAATTATAAAACCGCCACTACATTTATATTATACCGCTTTTGTACAAGAATAACCATGTTTAATTTTTATGATAATAATAATAATAATAATAAATATGATTTTTTTTTTGAAACTTATAAGTCATGTTTTAACAATAACCCACTTATCATAACCATCCTTAAAGCCACTACTTTTAACCCAAGTCTATAACCCAACCAAAACAAACCATAATGAGCCTACACATCTCTAAGCCCATAACTTTTTCTATTGTTTTTGGCCCATAATCAGACCCAAATCGGCCCACTTGGTTCACCCATTCCTTTCCCTGTTTTTTTTTTTTTTTTTTTTTTTGTTTTCCTCGCTGCAGATGTTCACACAAGTCAATTGTTTGACTTTTCAAAGTCAGTTTTGGAAACCTCTAAATATGATTGATTGATCCAAAACAATAAACCCTTGATACAGCTTTCCTATCGTGCAAAATCAATCTTTATTTAAGCTTAATTGATGCGTGTTTGACTAAATAAGTCAAAGAATGAACCTTCCATAAACAAATATTTCCGATTTGTATATAGAGGAGTTATCACTACGATTAAATCACCAAACAGGACCCACATATAGCCGATTAAGAGAATCCCTGATACATAGTTCCTTCACAACATCGAGATCTGCCGAATTCTAAGCTTTTGGTTCGGCATTTAACCGGTTTGATTCCACCTTCATTCTCCTTCGTTTTCCTTTAAAATCCATAAGTCTTTATTTTATTATATTCGTGATTGTCTGACAGCCAAAAGCCCTCTAGTTAATCGTGATATCGACGCCTGAATCAAGTTCAAGCGGGCATGTTTAGTCTAGGGTTTCTGTTTGGGAAGATGAAGCTAGCAGACATGTGTTTAAAAATTTATTAAAATGTAAAAACGAAACAAGACTGCTGTAGAGCAGCTGGTATGGTTGTGCATGTTTAGGGATCAGACCGGGTTATGTCCTGGGTTCGATCCCCATTTTCTGCAGATTTTTTTTAAACAGTTATTCCTTCTAAATACTTTATATATTATGTATATTACTATGTAATTTATGTTTAAAATACCAAAACTGATCTATAAACTCTATAAAAATTATCTTATGTTAATCTAATGACAAAGTTTATTATACAATTTTTAGATTCTCAAAATCATTTATTTAATATATTATTTTAATTTTACAAGTGTAACACCCTGAAAATTCGCCAATATTTTTTTTGAAAAAAAAAACTAATACTCGGTTCATTTCAAGTAGTTTAGTTAACGGATATTGATGTGTCTGATGCTATTATGAACTGATAAACGAGTTTCACATATAGCATGGCTTAAAAATACTAGAGGGGCCCGATTGTCATTATTGAAAGATGTTTTAATATTACTTTGGGGAAAAGATAATGCATGGGTGAACTTGAAGGGCCCAAATTGTAATTTGGTGTCTAATAACAATTATAAATGAATAACCCTAGGTCAAGTATCGACCTAGGGTACGGCCGAGAAACAGAATGACTGAACGAGAAAGGAGACCGAGTTGGAGGAGTCGACACGGGTGCTTCGAGGTAGTTCTTGATCACGCAACTTCCATTCGTTGTAAGGTAAATCCGTTCGTTCTTTGGGTTGTTTCATTTCGCTTGGAGCTATCGCTGGGTTTTGTTCGGGTGATGGTTAAAGGCCAAGGTTATGGATTCTGATGAGTGATGAGCGGAAAGATGCGGAAGTCGACACGGTAGTGCTCGCGGTGGTTCTTGGTACATCGGTCTTCCAAATCACGACTCGGGTAATCACTTTTATCTATGATCTTTGAACTTCATGATTTTGAGTTTGGATCTCGGTATCGTAATCGCCCCACAAGAGTTCAAGGTAGTTTTCTAGTCTCTTTATGTGTTTCGGCTGAGAAAAATAAGAAGCCAGAGACGAGCGGGAAAACGAGGAATGAACTAGATGATGATGATGAGGGTGGCCGTGAGGGTGGAAGATGGTGGTAGTGCACGGAGGTGAGAGCCGAAGGAGGTGGTCAAATGGGGTTGTGGTGTTGACGGAAAAGCTAACACGTTCTTTCTGATGGAGTTGAGGGGAGTTAGTAGTGGTGTTGTTGGTTGTTCCATGTTGGTGGCAATGCATATGTTTTTATACTTCATTTAATGGGTTATGGTCATGGTGTTGATGAAGAAAAATGGTTGATGCTTGTTGCTTGAGTAGATATTGAGACTTTCAGTTTTAATACAGTGCATGTTTTAATCATTCAAATTATGATGCATGGTGATCATGCATATTTGGATGTCTTTGCCAATTTTTATGGCATGAAATTGTAGGGTACGTATGATTATTGGCATAGTAATGTGAATGGTGATGATGCATAGTACATATGATTATTTGAATGGATGCTAGTGGATGATATAGTGGTTCCTACACATGGAGGTTGAGCTTTTGTTGGGAACGACTCAATAGAATGTTAGGAGATTGGATTTGCTTTATTTTTTTTATGGAGATGAATGGTTATGGTGGAACAAGCCTTGGATCGATCAATTATGTGAAGCGCCTCTCCATGTCCTTTATCTTTTGGTGCTATGCGCATTTTGATAAAGTTTAGCTTGAGGACAAGATACAAGACGGTTAGTTTGCGGTCTTAAAAGCTTTGCAACATGTGAGTTCTTGTGCCCACTCTTTTAGTTATTATTATTTCTAAATATTTTGGGTTGACATGCATGTTAAACTAGTATGATATATTTTTATGAAGTCGCAAAATATTTTTATAAAGTTATAAATATTTTGTGTACGAATGAAATCCATATTAACTCTTACCTATATTATTTTGGCATGAAACGAAGTGGGCGGAATGCGCCTAATGTGTTATTATATGGCTTGAGTAATATGTGTTATTATATATATGAATAGACGGTTATCTTGATTAAAGTGTGGCTTAAGTTTTTTTATTTAATAAGCGGAATGCGCTTAATGTCTTGGCCACGTATTTGAAACCTTGCTTGTTAGATCGGGACTTGCCTTGAGTTATACTTGTTAGGTTAATGTGTTAATATATATTTATGATATATATAATTTATATATATATATATAAAACTATGTATGACGGTTACCTGGTATTATAAATTGAGTTATGATAGTCTGACAGTATGTCTGCTCTGAATTATAGTTATGGTTTGAGTCTTAGTAGGCGATATGCCCTTATGTAGACTTGTTGTAGTTTTGGAGACAAATAGGCGAAATGCGCTTATTGTAGATTTAAGATAAAGTCTTATGTTTACGTAGGCGGATTACGTTATTCTAGACTTTACATTTTGCTTAGGGAAC